>JAWZYV010003701.1:0-12694 GCA_038373885.1 Cheiracanthium punctorium | reverse complement strand
TCAGAACCTAGGAAGTGGAGAAGTTATTTAGTTATGAGAAGAGCCATGTCGTCTTTAAATAAGGGAAAGAAGGAAGATTTAATTTAGCGGAAGAGATCAGTGAAAATCCTTCACCTGGTTTGTTACTACCGGATCTAAAGAAAATGATTACCAGTAGCAATATTTATGAAGAATTTAGAATTGGTAAAGGAAATGCTTAGTTCATTTATTGAAGAAAGAAAACAATGGGAACAAAGAGAGATGGAAGAAAGAAAGCAACGGGAGCAAAGAGAATTTGAACGGGAACAAAGATAATTTGAAGAAAGAGGAGAAAGAGAGCAAAGAGAATTTGAAGAAAGAAGAGAAAGAGAGCAGAGAGAATTTGAGGTAAGAAAATTGGAAATCGAGGCAAATAGTAGAATAGACTTGTCAACAAACGTTAAAGATACTGGGAAAGCTAGGTTAGAATTATTCAAGTACACACCTAAGTTTGACCCGCGCGAATCTGATATTGCATGCTATTTAACGATGTTTGAAAATCATGCTAATAGATTGAAATTAGATTACAAGGAATGGGTATTGTGTTTATTAAATTTATTACCAACAGAAATTGTTCAGTTGATTAATAGAGAACTGGTAGAGAATGCAGAAAAACTATGAGTATATAAAATCGATTTTGTTAAGACGATTTAAATTAAGCCCTGAAAGTTTTAGGAGGAAATTTATGACCCATCAGAAAGTGCCAGAGAAAACGTGGAGAGATTTCTGTTTTGAAATAACTAACTATTTTGAAGAGTGGGTAAAAGGATTAGAAATCGAGGATTATGACAGGTTGAAGAAATTGATTATCGCTGACCAAATCAAGAGGAGAGTTCCACATGAAATACGTGAGCATTTTTTGGACCAGTGGTCTAAGTTGATAATCCCGTCTGAGTTGGCAGATAAACTAGACGAAATATGTTAACGTCCAAGATTTAGCGAAGAGGTCGTGGGGAGGTGATTCGAAAAATAAAGGTAATGAGAGAACTTATGAGTGTCCAATGGAACAAGGAGCTAGGATGACGTTGAAGTCTCTGTCTCAAAACCATTCCTAAATGGGTTTCAGAAACGTCAAGATGAAACGTTGGTTAAACACAGATTTAACCCCACATGCTTTAGTTGCGGTAAAGAGGGGCATATTTCTAAGTTCTGTGGGCAAGGACGACAATTTAAAAGTAATATGACGAATATTCAAAACAATGCTTTTTACTCGACAAATTTTACAACCGAAAGTAAATACTGTAAGTGCTCAAACAGCCGAGAAAACAGATGCGTTGACAGCAAAGATCTCCGTTCCATTATCTGAATCAAGTAATCACAAAAAATTGGATGACCTAATTGAGGTTAAAATCAAATGTGAAAAATCAATTTTTAATGGTATAGTGGATTCTGGTGCACAGATATCTGTAATTCGCGAGGGAATTAGTACATGATACGCCTTTTGAAGGAGAAGGACAAATAGAGTTATCGTCCAAGTTTGGCAATAATGGAACCGCTCCACTTCAGACATATGAGATGAAAATCCACGATGGTAAACATGGCGATACAGCAATTATGTGTGCTGTTTCAAAGAAAGTTACCAGTGATATGTTAATAAGTCGTTCAGCTTTTGAGATGATAAATGAGAACATTGAACTTTATCATAATAAACAGTTATGGCAAGAAACAGTTTCAAATGTGGATGTAGAAACTGTAGGGAAAGCAGAGGAGGACGTAAATGTACAAATATCTTTGGATTTGAATTCCACTACGCCGAAAAGTGAATGTCTTGACAGCAAGTGAGTCTGCGAGTAGAAAGCTAGATGCCATTTCGGAGTTGGGCGAAACTTCAAGGCGATGACGAGACACTCAAGAGATGCTTTGATTGGGCGGAAAGGCAAGAAAATTCGTATCTCATTGATCAGGGAATACTACAGCATAAGGATTATGTCTGTGGAGAAGAAATTCAGCAAAGAGTAATTCCAAAACAAAGAAGAAATTTTATTTTAAGAATGGCACATGAGATTCCGTTGGCAGGACATCTAGGGGAAAATAAGACTCTACAAAGAATCAGATATTAGTTTTACTGGCCTAATATCAGGCAAGATGTAAAGTTATACTGTCAAAGTTGCAAAGAATGCCAATTGAGGAGAACTAGCACCTATCAGGATCATATTCCCATACAGCCTATCGTTAGGCCTGAAAATCCTTTTGAAGTCTGGAGCGTAGACTGTATAGAGCCTGCATCAAGGAGAGGATATCGATATATTATTTGTGCCGTGGATTTATGTACTAAGTGGGCCAAGGCAATTCCAGTGAAAGAGATTAGTGCCAAGACAACGTGTGGCGTTTTAATGAAGATTTTCACCCACACCGGTTTTCCAAAAAGTGATATGCACCGACCAGGGTACGAATTTCGCTTCCAAGCTGACTCAATCATTTGAAAATCTTTTAGGGGTAGCGCCGCGTTTTTCGACACCCGGACATCCGGAAAGTATGGGGGCAGTAGAACAATGGAATAAAACTCTTAAGGAGATGATGAATAAAAACATACCAGAGTATGGGAGAGACTGGGATATACATATACCATATCTCATGTTCGTGCATCGTGAAGTGCCACACAGCACCACGGGGCTACCACCATTTCAATTGGTTTATGGGCGGTTACCACAAGGACCATTATCTTTATTGAAAAGTACTTGGACGGGAGAACAAACTATCCCAACAACTGCGTCCAGACCAATCACTAAATATATTGAAGATTTAGTTGAAAATATACGTAAAGCTAATGAGCTCGCTTCCGAAAACACCGAGAAAGCTCAAGGAGAATACGTTTCCAGGTATAACCTCCGTGCCGAGAGAAAAACAGTTTGCCATTGGCGACAAAGTGTTGATATTACTCCCATCATCAACTCGCAAACTTTTAAGCACTTGGATTGGACCGGCAACGGTAATTCAAATCACCAGACTGCATTCGGTAAGAGTTGAATTAGAGGATGGTAGTACTAGAGAGCTACACGTGAATAAAGTACGACCATATGTGCAGAGGATAAATCACATTGGTGTTGTTTACGAAATGGATGAAGAATTTGGCGTAATCCATTACTCGCCTACTGATAAAACAAAGAAAGAGGTAGAGGACATCCGAAAAACATTTGGAGAAAATTAGAAATCATAATTTAACTGAAGAGCAAACCCAAGAGTTATTTGATGTACTGAAGAGATATATGGACATTTTTAGTTCAAAGCCAGGACATGCCAAAGTCGACGGGCATTATGTTAAAGTTACGGAGAACTGCACGCCAAAGAGACTCGAACCGTATCGAGTACCCATCAGTTTACAAAAGGAAGTTGATCGCCAAATCGAGGAGCTAATTGAAATGGACTTCATTGAACCAAGCGATAGCGAATGGGCACATCCTGTTGTTTGTGTTGCCAAAAAGGAATGAAGCGTTAGGTTATGTATTGATTTTAGACTATTGAATAGTTTCACGGTGCCTGATTCATATCCCATGAAAATCGCCAGGGATTTTAATATTCAGAGTAGGACAAGCTGCATTTATAACCATCATAGACTTAACGAAGGGATACTGGCCGATTCCCATGCATGAAGAATCCAAGCATTTCACCGCCTTCGTAACACATTCGGGGCATTATCAATGGAAAGTCTTACCTTTTGGGATGAATAACGCCGGAGGGACATTCCAGAAATCAATGGATAAAGCATTATTCGTACATCGTAATTATTGCTGTGCATACATTGACGACATAGCCATTTTCTCTAACAGTTAGGAAGAACATTTAAAGCATATAAGCCAAGTCTTTAAAACATTGAAGGAAGTAGGACTTACTGTGAATCTTGGAAAATGCGAGTTCGGGAGGACCCAGGTAAAATTTTTGGGCCATATTGTAGGTTCCGGTCGGCATACACCGGATCCAGAGAAGATTGAACCTGTAACGAGGATATCAAGACCTACTACCAAGAAAGAGCTAAGAAGCTTAATCGGTCTAGCAAGTTATTATAGGAGTTACATACCACAATTCGCACAAATAATTTTGCCACTAACAAATCTAACCAAGAAGAAAGTACCGATTACTATACCTTGGGGCTCCGCTGAGGACCAAGCGTTTACTCGATTGAAAGAGGAATCGATGAATATACCTATCTTACACATCCCAGATCTTGACAAGCCGTTTCAGTTGTACAGTGACGCATCGGCTATAGCTATTGGCGCGTGTCTCGCACAAAAGGACGCCAAGGGAGAGGAAGTCCCTATTGCTTTTTTCAGCAAGAAACTAAACCCCAGCCAAACGAAATGGTCTACGATTGAGAGAGAAGCATATGGAGTTTTAGAAGCACTAAAAAAAAAATTGATACTTGGATATTTGGTGCGGAAATCCAGATCGTAACCCTTTAACATATTTGACAGATGGCCTTCCACACATCGCCAAATTAACAAGGTGGGCTTTAGCGTTGCAGCGATACAATTTGAAAATTACACTGCTGGCCACCCAAATTGCAACACCAAGAAAAACAAGAGATATCACAACAAAATTTATTGTGTAGATAACATGTTGACCAAGTAACAAATGATTAAATTTACAGCATTCTATGAAGCGTGGTTCCTGCCAAAATCAGTACCCAGAGTAGCCGCCGTTGTTGGAGATCACAGCTGCCACACGCCTCGGCATTGATTCAAAGAGACTTTGAATGTGTTCTTGGGGTACAGCAGACCAAGCAGCTTCCACACGTTGCCAAAGTTGATCTGGTGTGACAGCTGGGGATGAACTCTGGGTCAGTCGTTGAGCAACCATGGACCACATGTTTTCTATCGGCGAAAGATCCGGAGAGCGCGCCGGCCAGGGAAGCAATTCAATCTGGTGATTGACGAAGAACCCTTGGACAATGCGTGCCACGTGTGGCCGTGCATTATCCTGCTGAAATATGGCTGTTGGCAAGCCCTGAAGGTAAGAAAGGACAACTGGCTCCAACACCTCGGAGATGTAGCGCTGGCTGGTTAAAGTACCGGCAATGCGTACTAGAGGAGTGCGAGAGAGATATCCGATACCGCGCCATACCATAATACCCGGTGCAGGACCAGTGTGACGGTGCATAATGCAGCTGTTCAGCATCCTCTCTCCACGGTGTCTCCAGACTCGAATCCGACCGTCGTGGTGTTGCATACAGAAGCGTGACTCGTCAGTAAAGAGAATTTCATTCCATTCTGTCGTCCACATCCTTCTTTCATCGCACCATTGGCGGCGGAGACGTCTGTGGTTCCGCGTCAGAGGTAGACAAAGCAACGGACGTCTTGCGGACAGACCATTCTGCTGTAAACGACGTCGAATGGTACGCGCAGACACTGGATGATGCGTTACAGACTGAATCTGCTGTGATATGGTTCGTGATGTGACTGAGCGGTCCGTCACTGCCATGCGTACAATCTGCCTGTCATCACGTGACGTGGTGCACTGAGGTCGATGCGGTCGATCACGTCTGTCCGTCGTACCCTCCTGCACCCAACGATCACATATCCGCATCACAGTTGTTTGGTTTCGTCCAATACGACGACCGATTTCCCTGAAAGATAACCCACAATCTCGGTATGCCACTATCCTTCCTCTGTCAAACTCGGATACTTGATCAAAAGATGATCGTTGTTTCCTACGAGGCATAATTTATCGTTTTTTTGAAAAAAAAGCAAGAAAAACACAATTGCTGTACTTGAAACCGTCGAAATCTCCAAGCCTTAAATAGCGCTTTGAGGTGGCGCCACAGGCGCGCTTGATGTGCGTCTGCGCTGAAATTCTAATCATTTGCATATCTCACCTCAGCTAATGCATGTTGTAAATTTCATATTATTTGCATGCTTCCTTCAGGGTGTTGCATTTACGATGGCCAGCAGTGTACTTATCGAAGGGGCGTTCAACATGGAAATGCTGATGCATTATCCAGGCTCAAGTTAGATCCTTCTTAATAAAGTAGGATCAGGTTTATGTATTTTTATATTGAATCGTGTTATTGTAAACTGAATTATTACAGTGTATTATGAGGATATAATCATTTATTTTTTGAACCTGTTTAAAAAAAAATATATTAATAATACAGTGATCCGGATAATCAGGTACATGTCCAATAAAAGATCGTAAACAAAGATTTTCTTTCAGCAGCATCGTCACTCCTGTGACGGATGTGCTTTCCCCATGGGAGTAGTAAAGTTCCGTCGATATTATCAACGGATTATGTGATGATGAACTAACGAACGCACCAAACTCCATGGTAATAAAACTGGGAAATTTGACTCGAGCTGAAGTATAAAATATGTACTTCTTGTATTGATAGTAAAGATTTTGTGTTGGGACTGTTTTTGTTTTGGACGCCTGATAAAACTGGCTTGGAATTGTATGATTTATGTTAGAGTAATAAAGGTTTTTATGTAAGTCCCTTAAATTGCTTTGCCTTTTGTTGAAAGGAAGCTAAAAAACCCGTACTCTGCCCCACTTTTTTAAAAACGGCGACATTTTGAACATGAATTTTAAAATATTTAAATTTCTTAGAAAAAATAAAAACATTCTGGAAGCTCTTAAATGCATTACCAATATGCATTTTGATAGGAATTAACTTGCCTAAAAAAGTTTTTCTTTTGCATCAAATAACTTTAAATAACCAAACTGTCAAATTCATTTACTGGAATTGATATGGTGATTGTTTTTCACTTGTTACTACCTTAAAAGTACTCATTATTAAAGATGAAAGGTATCTACCATTAAAAAACATCATAAGCTTTGTACTAAATATTTTTGTTAATTAGTAATAAAATAAATCAAGTTATCTTATTCATAGATTTTATTTTTAGATTCCATTGTTTGTAATCACCCTACCTAACCCTACTAATAAAAACATTTACAAGCTATGTGAGCTTTTTGTTTTTATGTAATGCAAGTTTATATTTGAAAATGTAATTTTCATGAGGCAAGTTTAATTAACTAAATTTTAAAAATATACAGGATAGTTGCATTTTAAATAATACTTTTATGTAATTGTTGTTTTATTACTTTATATTTTAAATCTAATCACACCAATTCAAGTAACATCATTTAAATAGCTTAAACATACAGTTTGCTGATGATTACGAAATAGAAAACAAGTGGAGGGTCTGGGTGATGAATCATCACATTCTACGTTTTGTCTAAAGAGAAGTAACAGCACTCTTAGACTTAAAGTTCTGGTGTGGATGATGAGATTTTTCTTTTTTTCCAATTATGAAAAAGAGATAGTTTTATTACCTTTTAATAGTTGAAGGTTTTACTTTATCACAACCATGTAACATTAGATTAGTTTCAACCCCACCAATTTACTTTACAAAATAGTCTTGAAGTAAAGTAATTAGAATTATACAGGGTATTGCAAAAAGATGGTAACACACTTTAATTTTTTATCTATTTGAGATAAGTGGGCAATGTAAATTGAAAAAATTTCAAAATAACGTAGGAAAAAAGACTATGTTGAGAAAAAAATTACTCTCTCAGTTTTTCAAGAAGTTACACTTCTTAAATTTGTATACAACCCCCCTGTGCAAAAAAAATTCTGATCAGTAAAATGTGCTCCATACACTAATGAAGTGATGCAAAAAATTTGAGATATGTCCTAAAAATTTTCAGAGATATCAAGATAAATATATGCTGACTTCCACTTTTCAATCGCTTTAAAAGGGTAAAAATCACATCAGATGAAGATTGCATTTCATGGATCATGCAAAAATTATGACAGAAAATATTTTACACACTAGTTTTAAATGTTCACATTCAAATCCAAGTATAGAACCTGATCATCTTTGTTTAAAGATTTCTCAGCCTTTCATCATAACATTCAGACCAAAGAGGCACATTTTACTAATAGGGAACTTTTATGCATAGGGGACAGACTTAAAAGTTTCACTTTTTGAAAATTAATAAAAAAAAAAAATTCTTAATGTAGTCTTTTTTCTACCCTATTATAAAATGTTTATGAGTGCCCAAAAGTTCATAGATATTTTATTTTAAAAAATATTGATTATTCATTTAAATGTTTTCCTTTTTAAAGACAAATGTAATGCACCCCAGAAATAATGAAAAAGTGAATTCGGAAGTGATTCAGACAAGTTACCTCACATTGATTGTCTGGCTTTTCTCATGCAACAGGCTATTTTTCCATGACAGAAGGCATGTAATTACATTCGCAACATACTATGTGAAATTGCTTAGAGCTATGTCATAGCTCTAAGCAATTTCTGAATCAAGAACTGATCTGATTTATACATATAGAATATTAAAAAATACTGTCTCACACAAATATTTATAGATTTATTTACATTTGTTTGCATTTACAAAAATTACATTATACCATGATCCACTAGGCATTATTCAGAATTTAAACAAGGAATGTAAACTAAATATCAATCAATTCAGTTCGTAGATGATGGTTGATATAAAGATGTAAGGAATTCTGGTTCTGAAAGCTTCCTGTGGTAGCGATTGATCACATCTTGGAGTTTTAATTTTCTTCTCACATGAGGAGGCTGACAACTAGAAAAAAGAAAGAGGGAAAAAACAACCATCAAAGATAGTAAATGGTTACAAAAGTACATCTCCCTCACACACAAAGTTGAAAGTCTATCAATCTAGAATTTTATGTACCAACTAACTACACACTTTGGAGTGACATTTCAGCAACATTCAAAAATTAAGTGCTTTAATTTATTTCTTAATGTTGCTATGTTTTGTCTTGTAATTGAACATGGCTGTCTCAAAGATCATTTATACAAGATTGAACTCAGTGGCTCTCCTAAATATTTTTTATGTAACACTGGACGACCTATGAACTGGGAACATTTAGAAAAATGCTCTGCATTGTATAGTTTTAATTCTGTTGTTAAAAGTATTAGGAGGACAGAAGGCTAATGGCTTGATTGCCAAATGCCGGACATTGGATTTAAATAAATAAAATTAATTTAAATTATACATTAAAATTCAATGTAAATTTAAAATGGCTAAATGGAAGTATTACACAAGTAGAATCTCTCTATTCTAAAAAATAGTAAGGGCCGCTGTCAAAAGCTTGTTCGCCTATCTACTCCTAAACCATGGGGATTTGAGTTTCGACTTAAGGTGCCCACAGATTCGAAAAAATTTCGAGGAACCTGCTAAGCTGACTTAAATTTCGAAAATCGAATTATTTTAGAAGATATTAATAAAAAACTGAAAAAATAAACAGAATGGTTGCCAGATTTGGCATAAAATCATTCATTCCTTTGCAACAAAGCGTTTCCAAGTATCTAGAATCGCGTGAAATTTACAAACATGAGTTGGAATTATGCCAAAATAAAAACTATATGAAATAAGTAACTCAAAAAATGTGTTACACAAAGTTGACAATTTTCAAATAGTAAGTTCGCTTAGACAACAGGAGTTTAGAATGAGCGACTATTTGTTTTTCCAAAACAGAATAACTAATATCTTAAAAATGAAAAATAATTAAAATGCAGATTATTTTAAAGCCAGTTCGGTCCAGCTGGATTATTTGCTACCAGTAGAAATATTTGGCGGCGTTAACTATGCCATTATAGCAGTTACAGTACACTTTGGATATTTGCTAGTGCAACGAGATGGTATAATTCGTGGTGCTAAGTACGCCAATCTGCAAACGATTATGTAAATGAAAATATGGATAACAGTTTTCCGGTAACCTTAAATGAACAGTAATTATAGGTTGTGAGAATGTGTCAATCGCCAAATAATGAAAAGTCGCCATTGGTGGCAAGCTATCCTATCTGTTCCGTAGCTTTTATTAACTTTACATGTACGCAAGTTGCCAAATAATGAAAAATCGCCATGGGTGGCCAATTCGCAAGGTGTACAATAGGTTTTACATTATTAAAAATATAGCTGAAACAGATGTTCTGATTTTATTACGCTTTAGTTCCTAATTAATATAACTTTTGAATGGCAACATTAAATATCATTGTGTTTCTGAGGAGTACAAATAATTTTTCCAGCGATTATAAGCGGAGTCCGCACTCCAGGTGGAGTATAGCTCAGGACCCGTACAACACGGATTCCCATAACAAAATATCTTCTGTGTTATGAGGAGGAGGGGGGTCTACTGTAGTGTGAAGTTTAAATTTTTATGTACCAATGAACATGCAAGAACCAAGCAGCGTAGCTCAGTAATATTCTATCTGATCCAATCTTCGTGTTTTGTCTGTTGAAATTCTGTCTTTTTTATGAATAAGCCTTATTAGGGGTCGAATGCCTCATACGAAAAGCGAGCGTAGCGAGTCTAGGGGCCTTGGCCCCTAGTTTAAAAAAAAAAAAAGGAAACAAACTTCAAATTACTTAACCATAAACAAAAAATTATTCTGATTCAAAAATTAGTAGGGCTGGTCAAATTATTGCCACACTGAGTTCAGTCTTGGAAACTCATTTTTTGATGGCAACTTGGCAATAAATCGCCAAAGTAGCCAACTTTGGATGTATGCTGGTACCAGCAAACTTTTTCTAAGCTATACCGTTATTCCCACTGAAAATAGTTGGGTTTGGCAAATTCTCACCAAATATAGCAGATATCAGCAAGTGGAATTCTATTTTTGGAACTTATTTTTTTGTGACAAACTTGGTGATAAATTGCCAACCTTGGTGAGACTAGTGCCATTACTGGCAACACTTTAAGCAATGGCTTAAAAACAGTTTTTTTTTTTTTTCAATTTTTGGAATGATAATATCATCGAAACCTGAACAAATTGATATGGGATTACCCCTGAGCTATCCCCCTTTTAATAATAATAATAATAAAAAAATTGATGCTGGTCTGTACGGCAAAAAAATATTGCTGTACATACATAAAAAATAAAATATACCCATTAAACATAGCACCTCTTCCTTTTTTTGAAATGGGTAAAAAAACAGAAATAAAATAGTTTTATCTGCTTCAAGATTATGGTAGTTTTCAGAAGAGACCATTTACATCCCATGGCAACAAAAAATACATACTTCAGAATTTCAGTATGTTTCTTCACAAATTGAATTATACATTACTACAAATAATAAATCTACAGTAGACATAAACTCACTCTTTATTTTTTCTTTAAGTGCAACACATTAAGTTTCATGTTTAAAGTTTTTAAAATGTTAATGCGTTACAATAAGCATAAATTTACTGTTTGCAGCAGTGTAAACAAATGATATGACTTTTCTGAAGATCAGCCTTCAAAAATGCAAAAAACTAATTTCAATTATAACATGGAATTTTAACGGAATCGTAACACTAATAAAAGAAATTTAAGATTTTCAACAACTGTTTACATGATAGCTAAGATCAGTATGCTTTACAACTTCTATCTCATTGAAATTGAAAAATATATATCTTAACTGAAAAATAAGCTAAAATAACGTACCTGTCAGCATCAAGTCTTTTTCGGCGAAGCATGTTCAAAGCAGTTTGTCTTACAAGAGTTCCAAGGGTTCTACGACTCACAACCATACCGTCAACCAAAGGCAAAGCAATTGACATCCTACAGTTTGAATATTGAAGAAATGTTAATTAAAAGAATAATAGTTGCTGTTTCATTTCATTCTGCATTACATTTTTATTTAAATAAATTATGTTGATCATTCATTAAGTTGTTGTTTATTTTTTTGTCAGTTTCATTTGATGCTTGTGATACAGTTCAACTGCATCAACTTATATGGAATTGAAATTCCCCCAATAATTTATTGTTTTTAATCTACTGAATATACATGTGAATAATTCTACTTAGTATTTCACTTTAAATCCAAAATGATTCATAAAATTTCATTCTAACTAGTTTTGCACAGTATATAAATGTATATACAGTGGAACCTGCCTAATGTGACCACCCTTGGGAACGACAAAACTGGTCACCTTACAAAGGTAGCACTTTAGTAAATTTGTTTATGCTTAAAATTCAAATAACACTTGCACAAACACTCTACAGTTTATTTATAACAAGATCTCAAAATCAATAAATATCCATGAACAAAAAAGAGGAATGTAGGGAGTAAAATACTGAAACATTAAAATGCTCATTGCATGCAAATTGTGTGCGAATTCCTTATACTTACGTTTCTATGTATTTTAATACTTCTTGGTCACAATAAATATTAATAAAAAATATAAATTTCCATTTTGCAGCTTGACATATTACTGAAGTACAGTTTGAATGTTTGGGTTGTTTTCATGTTTGCACGAATATAGAATATAGTTCATGATACAATTTTCACTGGTGTGCATCAAGAACACATTGTTTAGATAGCATACTGTGCTGTAACAGCAAAGTTCTAAAAGGGCCGGTCGCCAAATAAATTGCCAGGTTGAAAAAATGAAAAGAAATGTTAGGCTTTATACATGCTTGGCAAAATTTAAATGCGACTCGCCACAGGGGCGATCAGAATATAGTTTTTGTAGCCCAGACAAAATTATTATAATCCTGTGGGAAAGGAAGAAAATTAAATATATCCACAGACTACAGACGCCAACAAAATGCATTACAAAAGCTAAAACCAAAGTAAATTAAGAAACAGTTCAATAGCATTATTGACAGGTGGGAGATTTAAAATGGCAAGAGTATTACATTTAGAATAGGTAAAGGGAAATCAGAAGTACTCATAAATGTGTGATTAACTTCATCAAAAGTAATTG
>JAWZYV010003700.1:0-13895 GCA_038373885.1 Cheiracanthium punctorium | reverse complement strand
ACCTGAGTTACCTTTTAAAGTTTGTCTGAACTCTTTCAATGTGTTTGTGGATTAAAACCGATTGAACTGCACTAGAGTCCTAGGACTATAAGTGGGGAATGCCCTCCGTGGAGGACTTCCTAAGGGATCCTACACGCTTAAACCAAACGAGGGAAATTCGATAAGTCGGAGCGATTTTTGGGCCAGTTATCAAAAGTGAGCTTCTCCTTTAGGAGCGTTTTTCGATCCAAGAGCGGAGCGGAGTTGTGTGTTGCGGGATGAAGGCCGATGAGCTACGCATGGGCTCTAGGCCTATGGGTGGGGTGCCCTCCATGGGGGTCTTTCTAAGGGGTCCTAACCCGTATTGACGCTAAGTTTCGGAGAAAACCACGGAAAACTTCGGTTAGGTCGACGGACGCTCGATGGGACCCGAACCCGGGACCTTCACACTTCGCCCGTCTACCATTTCTAGTGGCATAACCACTACGCCATGGTGAGGCAAGAGCGGAGCGGAATATAACAATAAGCGAGGAGAGAATTTCTAGGAAAAAATAGAAAGCGAGGAGAGGAGTTCTCGGAAAAAAGACTACTTAAAGAGCACTTCCGCGGAAATACCGGTAGGTTTCCATTGAAACGTGTTACGCATTCATATAAAAGCTAACTGGTTTCCCGCTTTCCCTTCTAGACTCTATTCGGCGTGTTTACGCCTGGGAGCAACAAAGAGCGGCCCGGGGAGACTGATTGCTTTAATATACGAAATTTGCCCAACACTTCTGAGTATTTGCGAAAAGCAATACTTAGCAACAGTATCTAGCAACGGATAGGAAAATCCACCCGTAAGAAATTTGTTTAATGTTCATTCCTTAAGTGAATGCATAACCAAGTAGCTTAACTGTTGGGTAAACGCTTTAAAATTATGTATATAAGCATTTCTTCTCTCGAGCTAAGGTGATGATGTATAGAATCACATCTGCTTTGCAAGCATGTTTAAGTTTATGATTTTGAATTTGCAGTTATAATACAATTTTGTGTATTCAGCAAGAAGCTGAGATTATGCTTGTCTTCTGTAAATAAAGAATTTTGGTTTTAATGGAAGTCCAATTTATATAGACTCTGCAACGCTACTGCCAAACTCTGCAGGGAACTGTCAAAAGTTCCCAACAAAACGGATCGCTCCGCAATGTATCGTTTTTTTCGCTCTTTGCGTTTATGCATGTAGCCGGTATTTACGGGACGTTTCGAAGAGAAACACGCAGAACTCCGAACGGCTAGGTCGACAGGCGCGACGGGGGTTTGAGCGTCCCCTTCGATATCCTCTTCCCCACCCTAATACCGTTAAAAATTTATGTGCATCCTATGATGGAGATCCATCTAAAGAACAGGGGTCGTGTAATTTTTTACATTATATTAAGAAAAAGTTCCCACTACTAAATCAACAGGATAAATGAGTAAGATGAAATATATTTGAAGGAAAATGTTGAATATAAGGGAGGTAATATTGTAGGAATGGCCTACAATTCTAATTTATGTGCTTCTACTGCTCGTGTGTTTATGCTCAAAAGTGTTCTCTCCAAGTACAAAGATGTTGTGCATGTTTTACCAACTGGAGAAGCTTTACATATTTTTCTAAAAAAATCATCATAGGTCTAGAAGAAATAGGATTTCATGTTCTATGTGTTGTCACAGACAATAACAGTATCCATAGAAAGGCCATGTCTGGTTTTCTAAATCCACCACAGCTGCAGTTTGTGTATCCTCACCCTTCAGATAGTAATAAACCATTGTTTTTTCTTGTGGATTCGGTTCATCTTCTAAAATGTATTAGAAACAATTGGCTGAATAAAAAAAAGGGTGGTCAGTGCTTTTTTTATCCTAATTTTAACGAAGGCTTTAATCCTAATAATCCACATAATTTTAAAACTGCAAGTTTACAAACAGTAAAACGTCTACATGAAATAGAGTGCAATTCTTTAGTAAAATGATCGTTTAAAGTATCACAGTACCTGGTTACCGAGCCATGCTCAGAATCTAAAGGCTCCTTAAGTGTAAAATATGAATACGTAAATGCCTTGGCACGTATCAATAATCTTCATGGTTGCCAAAGATTTTCATCGCTGTCGGATCACCCATACATTATCAGGTAAGCTTTGGTCGGCATTCAATGGTACAATGGCATATACTTTGTTTTGAAGAGGGATGCTAAATATTCGATGGTCGATGCCATCAGAGTTGAGCAAAAAGTAGTTTAACGTAAGGTGCCTCCTTTCCTTCTGTAGCAGATCAGCGAGGGTATCAGCGAAGATCTTGGGCGATGAATTCACTAACAGCGTCTTCATTACTTCAGAAATATATCTGTCCATATTGAGGACGTTCAAATTCAGCATGAAGAATTTGAGTGGGTTGAACTGTCAGACGAATGAGTTTATAAAAAAAATTCATCAAGTCTGTTATACACTGTTCGCAACGTAGCAATACACACCAAAATCGTTAATAGTTTCACTCGTCCTATACTGTGAACAAAGCCATTGTAAAGTATGCTTTCAAATTTCGAATTCTTTGAAATGTGGGTGACATCGAAGAAACAACCACACCAATTCATTAGGAAATTCGGAATGTCCTACATCAATCTTACAGTCCCCAAAATGGTTTCGGTTAATTTTTGTTTTTACTCTTCAGAAAAATGCAAAGCTCCAGGGTGAATGCAATCCATGTTAAAAGGTTTTAAACTATGATAATAAGTACCCACATTTGTGGCAGCTTTGTAGATACTTGGACTGTTTACCCGAAGTATTTGTCGACGTCTAGCTGTTCTATGTCGTTCTCCTTCCAAATACTAATCATCTGTTTCATCTGCTTGTTTTTGAACTGCACGTTCACACATTTGGGCTAAGTGCTGCTGTCGGTGATCATATGTTTGCACAGCTCGTTTTTGAACTACACTTTCATGCATTTACGTCTTTATAATATATCTATGATGATAATTCTTTACGATTGAAATTGTAAATTTCTCTATAGTGCTTCAATTCAAACATAAAATACTTAATTTTTTCTAATTCAAAGAAAATACATCATGCATAAACAAATTCTACAAACGTAAATTCAATCTTATAGATACATAAATATAGATGCCATAAAAGTATAATCTTAAATAAATATGCTTTAAACATAATTTTATTTTATAAACTCACGCTTAAGAAAATAAAAAGTGTAACGCAATTTAAATTATTAGTACAAAAGGACACTTCGAAATCATGAAATCAAAAACAGAATAGATCAAAAATATTCTTTTATAATAACCCTAATAACTACTTAAACGTTGACAATAATAGAACAAACGGATGGACTGAAGAAAATGGACTTCTAACCTCGAATAAATCAAAAATACATTGCTCCTATATAGTTACGCTGATCTCTGACTCTGTCACAATTCCAGTTCAACCACTCAAAATAAAACTTTTACCATCCAAACAGATTAAAAATGTATTGTCTAATAACTTAAAATTTACACGGTTCGTTGGTGCGATCAGCCTGAAAATTATCATAATTATAAAATAAAAAAAGAAGAAAGAAAAAAAAAGAAAGAAAAAAACTGATAATCCACCCGTTCCCTCATTTTTAGGCGGTTTTTTTTGTGTATTTAGCTCTATTTCATTTAAGAGAATAAAAAAAGCTAATCATTTGAGTGTCAGAATTATCTATTGCAAGTGACATTGACGTTACATTGGAGTCACGGGTATCAGGCTTTAGAGGAAAAACTACGATTCCAATTCGCTTAAGGTAGCTTTTCTAAATTACTACTCGGTTTAACTTATGTCAAAAATAAAACGGTTTTCTATGCATTAAGCATGGATATAGGAGAGGATGTTGATACCAAACGAAATGTTTCGAATACGAAATGCTTCTGCAGATTATACAATTCGAATTTCGATATATAATAAAAATTGAATATGAAGTTATTTGATTTTAAGTGGGTAAATATTAAATATTCTGAGTGTAGACATTCTATCGCCCGCTGTAATTGTCTCCACAAAGGGCTTTATATTTTAGTTTAATGATAGTACACAACACAAAACAACACAGTCTAATCCACGTCTAAATAAGAATTGAAAATTTATTTGAAAAAATCTTAGTAACCAGATTTCAGCCTCCCAATTTACTGCTTCCACATATGGACAACTCCCAGCCTGCGGCCGGATGGGGCCCGCCATGGCTTTTGGACCAGCCCTCAGAACAAGTCAAAATCCTGTATAAAACCTATATAAAACATTCAAACTTCCATATAAATCCGAATTATACGGCCCGCGATTTCGCTAACATCCTGAAGTCAGGCCCAGGAGGCCACTATCGTAATGTTCTGCCCGCAACTTTTAAAAGGTTGTCCATACGATGATTAAATAAATGAGTTGAAATCATCAACTGCAGTGAATGAAAACTAAACTGATGGCTGATCATCTGCAAAATTAATTTGAATATCGGCTGCGAGCCCAATTTAGGAATCAGTCGTATCATTTTTTCATCGGAGTTTCGAACATCGTTTCATTATAAACGGTTGACCCATTAACAAAAAAAAAAAAAAAAATCGTCAGGGTAACTACATTTAAATATTTATCGTCAACTTGGCGGAATAAAGCAGCTAAAATAGAATTGAACCTAGTGCCGTTATTTAAAAAAAAAAAAAAAAAAATGAAATTTTCATGTTACTTCACAGGATCTTTTTTCTTACTGTGAATGACTGAAAAGGGTGTCATTTTCGTTTAAATTATTCGGCTAAGCTGAAACTTTTATGCACTTTTGAAATTCGCATCATATGGATCAATAAAATACATGAAAAATCTTTATTGTTTTAGTATATACACGAAAATACATTTAGCTTTTACGTTAGTTACAAAAGGATAATTGTAATAAATTCAGGCAATTTTTCACATAAGATTTACGAATAGTTTTGTATTAATAACTATGAATTAAGAATAATTAAATTATTTACGTATATTCCATCAAGGTGCTCGCGGGGATGGCAACGAAGACTCTTTTCGCTTTTTCTTTCGCTGGTTGCCAGGACGATATTTTGAAATAAAAATAACTTTTTAATTCTAAACAAATATATGTAGCTGAATGATGTAATATATCTAGTGACTAAAATATTTATTTGTCTGTGTACTGAATATCAAGTTCCATTTATTTTGTTTCTTTGCGAAATTAATTTTTACTATTATATATCGATGGCGTGTATTTTTTAATCCGCCCCTAACTTATTTGAGTGTCCCTTTCAGGAAGATTGCATCCAGTGTGTTTTTCAAACGCTCAATAGATGGCGCTACCGTCCAAAAATTTTAAATTTTGAACGCTTTAGAGTTTTTTCAATAAATTGACTTAGCTCAATCGTTTCAGGGGACCAAAAAACCCCCAGGTACGAAATTTAAAAAGAATCCTTAGAGCAGTTTTCGAGATCGTTCGGACATACACACACACCCACAAACATTCCTCGTTTAATATAAGAGCGGATAAAGCTCTAACTCCTTCTCCTTTCAAACAGACGATCTAGAAAATAGATTTAGTTTCTACAGACAGCAGGCTCACAATATCACATTTCATTGCAACAATTATTCGAGTGCGAAAAAAAAATGAGGTTACAGTCAGTTTTGAAACTGAATATTTCAACTAAAGCTGGTGATATTGAAATTAAAAATTTTGAATTTAATAGTGACAGTAATTACAATGTCATTAATTGCAGATTTTGATAGGATAGAATTAAGGGAAAGCTGTGAAAATTGCCATAGTGTGGAAAATTTTCTAATAAAAGTTGTTTGGACATGCACAAATATACTTTTAAATAACTTTTGTAAAAAAAAAAAAAAAAAAAAAAAAAAATGATGATAATATTACTGCATCTCGCTTGAAAAACGAATCGAATAGTAATAAAAAATCTGAACAAAGAAAACTAGAGAAATTTTTATAATAGATAAAAGAGATTAGCTTAATGAATGTTTACATATATGATTTGCAAATTTAATTTTTCTAGAACCTGGGACAAGTACATAAAACCTATTTTGAAAATGATTTTTTTTTAAATATTAAAAATTTGTAATAACTCCTCAGTAGTACTTAACTTACTGAAATATTAAGAATTAATAAAAGATTTATTTTTAAATTCAAGTAAATATATGAATTAAGATTGAAGGGAAGAGGAGGGTGTATCAAGATAGCTCTGTAAAAATTTATGAAAATGGCTATTTTCATGATTTTTTTCCCAGTTTCTCAATAATGATAGAAATAGTACAACTTCTTTTTCAATAATTGTCATCTTTTAACTTTATCTGATTTTTTTTTCAAGTGAATATTGATAAAATTTCATTTTCGAATAGATTTTTAATTCGATGTTCCCAATTGGGAACATTGGCCTGTAAAAGGTTAAAAGCATTTTTACATTGTTCCATGAAATATGTTATATTCTATGTGTGTATAGATACTTTTACACTGAATTTGAATACTGTTTCAAATTGTACTTCATTTATGTTTAAATAAAATTTAAGAAAAAGTTGAATGTTGTTTTCAATTATTTTGTCATTTCTCTACTTAATCAATAAATATCTTTATAAAAAAACTGCTACTTAAGTTGCCTGCATTCAAAAATAAACTCTAAAGATTTAATTATTTTTAAATAAACAAAATAGAAATATCTACTGTGATTTGAAAAACTTTAAAAATATTGTTGAGAACTTTCTTCAATGTATGATTTCTTTTTAGTGCATGTGAAAAATTCCATTTAAAGCGACAAGAATTTTATTTTTAAATCTTAGTAACTTCCGTATGATCAGATAACAATTTTTTATTTTATGTACTCTATATTATACTAAATGTCCTATCAGTCACTATAAGGTGCACTATGAAAAAAATCGCCACGAACATCTCGTTACGGAGAACTTGCCTCGGGCGATGGATCCTAGTTAAGTGACGTCACAAACCAGTGGGTCGGCCTGAGAGGATATCGAAGGTGACGGTTTGAGCCTGGCACCTCCCGCCTTCCAGTTTCGTGAGAAGGACCTCTCGGCCACGGGTGGGGACGGAAATCACTTAAAGCATCCTCTATACATTTTTTCCAAAAAAGAAGATAAAATTGAGCGACTCCTTTCGAATTTTCATGGGTGTTCTCCTATCTTAACTTCAACGAGCATTTTAAAGGTAGAAAAGGTTCGAAATAAGGTAGGATAAAAAGATTATTCACTAGATAACGAACGCTTCGTTCCATTTAAAAAATTCGCTCTAGAGAAAATTTCGGTGTACAAAAGATCGAAACAATAGATTGCAAAAGATCGAAATTCAACAAGCACCCGATTTTAATATCTATGGAAATTGAGTTTCCAAAGTCAGGACACATGATCTGCTAGTTTCAGTCCTTCCATCGGCCCAAGAAGTTTCTGCCATATATAAAACTCTTTAGCACATCTATGATTTGACTGTAAGTTTTCAAACATGCGTCTTTTCATCCCGCTTTCACGCTAACAGTTTTCTGGAAAATTGACATTCAATCCTTTCAAGATCCTTTGAATCAGCGCATTTCGTTAAGTGAGATACACTGTATCCGAAAATCTACATCTACAAAAATCTGCAGCTGGAGTACTGTCAAGATCTCTGGAGTATTTACCGTTACTTCTTGCAGGTGAGGCAATGCACAACAAGTCAAAGCAAGTGTCCCTCGAACAATCCAGAAGCGTCTCGAATCAATAGCTTCGCCTCTCGTCTCTGCATTTCCAACGAACGAAATAACTCGGAACCAGAGATTCTACGTCATAAACTGTTCCAGAAGCATGAGCGACCCTTTTGCCGTCTTCCACGCTTCCTTCCTACTTTAAGTATCTTTTGAATAATGGACAGAATTACAATGATTTGCACTCAGTTTTTGTATTACCTGAGAATTCATATGTTAATTATAAATAAATGTACAATAGCTGTTCATTAAAAATAGTAAAACCTACCCATGACCGTGTCCGAGTTGGTTTCTTTGTGTGTGTTTGTCTTTCAACTTTTTGTCTCTCGTTTACTTTCTTATAAAACTCGTACGAAATAAAATTAAAAGTTTTGCAGTCTTAAAGCGAACTTCCACCGCTAGGTTTTCTCCGTAAACAAGATTTATAGGAGGGACTGAGCTATATAGTATGTCTTCTTTAAGCATTTTCTAAATCTGTGTCGCGATAGGATTAAAGGTGGTGATTTTGCGTTCGTAAAACAAGCTTCTGGAAGGATTCATTACATGACTCAAACAGGACGTCGCCTTAACGTCTAAGTAATATCCACCCTGGAAGAAAAGTTAAAATAAAAACACCTGTTTACTTTTCCACCACGGTTCGTCAGAAATGAATGGACGTTTGTCAGAAATCTTTTTACGAAATAGTTTTGAAACTTGATTTCATTTTATGGGTGAAATTCTAATAGAACGAAGCGCACTGTTGAGGAAACTCATTCAAGAAACAGGACGAACCCTTTTTCCAGAGTGATTATTAACGAGTGCTTGAATACTTCGTGGACGACTTCCCATTTCTAATTTCAATTGGAGACACTCACTTCAATCAGAAGTTTGCCCCATGGTCGTAGAATCACACTGTATGTTCTATTGGAATAAAATGTGAATGTCGCGAGTATACACACGCTTAAACCAAACGAGCGAAATTCGATCCGTCGGAGCGATTTTTGGCCCAGTTTTCAAAAGTGAGCTTCTCCTTTAGGAGCATTTTTCGATCCCATGAGCGGAGCGAAATATCACAATAAGCGAGGAGAATTCTCCGAAAAAAGAGGAAGCGAGGACGGGCATTCTCAGAAAAAAAGACTACTTAAAGAGCACTTTCGCGGAAATACCGGTAGGTTTCCATGGAAACGGATCGCTCCGCAGTGTATCTTTTTTTTCACTCTTTGGGCTTAAGCGTGCACTGAAGTGTGATCCCGCGTTCGCGGCTGTCGATCAGACGGTCTGGAGTGATGGCTAGTTTTCCCCAGATGTAAACGCGAATAAGAGTCACAGCCTCTTAAAAAGTCCTCCGACCAAGGCATCCCACCACTGTAGGATAGGCTTGTCGTAACACAAAACAGGAGCGTGCGCAGTTTCTTTAGGATCACCCTGTACAGCGTGTTCGTGGTGGCTTTATACGTGAAGTGGCTTGTCGTTTTGGATTTTAAAAACAAGCACTCGCACCTGACGAGCAACGCGAGAGGTCCGAGATGCAGAATGAAAAACGGGATACCTCCGTTCAACTAAAACGTGTTTTTCTTCATTTTCTTTTTTTTTTTCGCGTAAACGAAAATTATTTTTATTTTACGGTCTTTATTTCGCCCGCTTGCATTGTCTTTTTGAAGTGCCCCACCTGTCTTTTCAGGTGGAATTTCCCAATTTTCTTTTCCTTAGACAGGGTGAGAGCAAGGAGTATTTATTTCCTGCATTTATGATGGCATGAAGAGAAGAGATGTAAATGAAATTTTTTTCTCAAAGTATTTTATAGCGTGGAATTTTATTGAGAAATATAAAGATGCATTTATTCGTTGTATCTGTATAAATGAGAAACAGAGTATTAGACTATCCAATTATTTGCATTAAAAGTTTAGTTAAACAAACCTTCACTCATCATTAAGTGCATGACAAAATACAAAATGAGACATTTAAACTTATGGATCCCCTGTATATATCCCTGATTTGAAACGTTCCACCCAACAGAAGTGTGAGAAGAATTCTATTTAGAAAAGTTGCAAAATGATTTTGCAACGAGGAGGTGAGACATTTTAAAGTTAGAAAGCACGTGGATGGATTCGTTTAGCATTATTATTAGCTTGGACCCTTTCCATTGGCTTCGGAAAATTTTCCTTAATCGTTGTCCAAAATCACAAAAAGCTGAAGAATCTCGTCCCTGAGTATTTACAAATGTAAAAAACATAGCCAGTTGAGCGGAAAAAACACTCAAAATACGGGTGTTAAACGATAAAGTCAATAAAAAACTTTGTAAAAAACACACATGAGATGTTACAGGTAAGAGGATACGTACGTTTCGGCCGAAAATTGTTTTGGCCTTCCTCAGTCAAAGCCCTTCGACATACGCAGCAGAAGGAACTGAAAAAAGATAAACAAGCAAGCAAGTTGCCACAAGCTTTTCTTTTTCCCTTGTGGCAACTTGCTCGCTTGTTTATCTTTTTTCAGTTCCTTCTGCTGCGTATGTCGAAGGGCTTTGACTGAGGAAAGCCAAAACAATTTTCGGCCGAAACGTACGTATCCTCTTACCTGTAACATCTTATGTGTGTTTTTTACAAAGATTTTTATTGACTTCATAGCCAGTTGAGTTTAAAAGGGAGGAAGACTGGCGTCTTGGCATTTCAAATGACAAATATTCTTGCATGTGCTATGGACGGCGATTCCGAAGGCCCAACGCGGGAAAATGGTGGAAAATGCGACGTCTCCGCGTAACGCAAACATTAGTTTTTCTCCATAAACAAGACTCATAGGAGAGACTGAGCTACATTATGTCTTCTTTAAACCCTGAAGCCTTCTGGATTCTTTCCGATAGTCTTAGTGCCATCCAGCATTGGTCTAACTGGTATAACGTGGGTGACAAGACTGGAACTTGAATTCTCACTCAATTAAAGCGAGTCTCGTCTTCTTGTGATGGGCACATTCAGTGGGTCCCCTCCCATGTGGACATTTGGGGTCACGAGGAGGCGGATGTCTTGGCGAAGTGGGGAGCAGGGGAGACTCTGGCTACGTCTAACTGCCTGACATACCTCGAGCTGTATTCTGCCAGAAAACATACAGATAAAAGGGTCTGGCTTGTCCCTCCTGCACATTCTTGGTACCGTGCTGATTCCCCAGGTGGATCCCTCGCTGTGAATTGCGTCAGATGTACCCGGACAGCTCTTTCTCGCTTTCGTGGTGGTCATCTAAGAAGCCTTGCCTTCCAGGGTGGTCAAAAAGTCCACCCGATGGGTCCCAAATGTAACCATGAGCAGGCATCTCCGGCTCCTATTCTTAAGTATCTGGATGTGTCCTACGACGACCTATTGGGCTTTCCTATTCTGGTCTATGGTTTTTCGAGGGTGAATAAACTCGTCGATCTCGTCTAGCACTAGCTGGGACACGGAGATTAGCAACAACAGATTGAATATTTTTGCCCGCACTTTATTCCTCCCTCTGACACTCTCCCTCCACTTGAGGAATACCAGAGGGATAGACGGGTGGTTGGTCGGAATTCTTCAGGTGGTGTGACTACTTTTTAAATGGCCCACTCTTGTTCAGTAAGATGCGAGGGGAGAAACTGCGCTCAACCTATTGATTTGGATACAGTCCACTCCGGTTAGAGGGAACCTCTGGGGACCCGCCCATTTCGTTCACTCTATCCGAAGTTCAATCAAGCCGATGTTCCGATGTACCCTACAAAACTACCCTAATAGCACAACAGTCCCCTGTGACTGAAATGCGACCACACAATACTGTCACAGTAGAGTTACAAACAGTCGCCGCGACTCCGCAGCAAAGTCACGCCAGAGTCCCTATGTCCTCTCGCTGTGTAGTCGCATTGTTACCGTTCAGAGAAGTCACGATGGGACAGTTTTGCGACATCGAAAAAATTCGGGGAAAAAGAGTTGCCGAAAATAAACAGCAGATGGCAGCACCAAACTCTCAGGCAAGTAGAAGTCCAGAATCGAACCCTGGAGCTAATGGTTAATAGGCCAGCATCTTAGCGCAACGCTGTGATTACCTTGCTCAGGATCCTTTAAAAGTAAACTAATTGCGGCAAAAGCTAGCTCTGACGGCTTCTTTTGGAAATTTAAAGTTTTTCTGTGAGTATTTTATAAATAAGTTTTATATATAAATATATATATTTATTTTATAAATAAATTTTATATTGTGTGAGTATTTTATAAATAATATAAAAAATATCATAATTAATAAATATAAATTAAAAATCTTGGAAATCTTTCTTTTTCCACATAAATTATTTTCAGGAGATAATGTGCTGTTTTATTTAAGTATTCATCCGAAAAAACTAATGATTTATTGAAATTTTTTATTCAGTTATGAAATAAATTTCTAATGTGCGACATGTGGGGTTTGATATATATTAAGGTATGAGGGATGGATAAGATTTATATTTTTGCTATATTTTGCCTAAAAGGGATTTCATATAAAAATAAATAAAATTAATTGGAAAAACATGCATTAGATAAAATAAATAAAGTATTTTTGATTTAGAACCATAGTTTTACCTCAAATTTTTCGTAGGGGAACTTTCAAACATACCAGTGACGTATTTACAGGAGGGGATCTGAAAACTTAAAGCAATTCTTAAAAAACAGCAATTTTGAGACATTTGTATTTACTCTAGTAACATTAAGGTTGAAAATACCGGATAGTCCCGCCCATCCGAAATTTAAATCTTACATTACGCTATCGAAGCATATATGCCATGGGGATATGAAAGAAATTGTTAATTTTACTTAGAGATACTTAGTTTTCACCATTGTGATTAGAACTCTCAACTCTAATATTTTTAAGAATAATATTTTTTTTATAAATAATATTGTCTTGTTTAAACGAAATAACTTTAAAATTAATAAATTAAACTAAATTCCATTACTACATAACTGCGAGGTTTTATTGAATTACTATTTCCGGATTTATTTATTAAATGTTTCACGAAAGAAATTGCCACAAAATATTAGAAAAAATGAGTGAAAAGCGGCTGTGTGACGTCATTTTGAAGTCCAAAAAAATCAGTAGTCACAAAATAGTCACACAGTCACTTCACAGTGGAGTCACTGAGCGACCAATCACATACTAGTCACATGCTGACTTCACAGTGGAGTCACTGAGCAACCGATCACATACTAATCACATGGTGACTTCACGGCGACGTCACCTGGTGACTGGTCACAAATAAACTTCACAGTGACTACACAGTAGAGTCACATCACTCACAAGTCACAATGTGAGTAGTATGTGACAGTCCTGTGACAATTGTGACCCTCTGTGACGTCACAGCGACTCTTTTGTGACCATCTGAGCTATTAGGGTAGAAAATGGAATTTTATACAAGTTTATTAAGTAAATCCAACAGAATGGATCACATTGGTGATTCTAGAACTAGTTGTTCAGTAAAATAAACATAATGAATCCTATTTATGAAAATAAGGTACATTCCTTTCAGTCAGCAGAAGGTACTGTCGCTTTTAACCCGCGATAATGCATTGAAAATGGAAAATGAAATCGTCCAAAGTCAAGACGAAACTTCAGTTTTTGGTTCACTTTCCAATGTACCCGGCTTCTGTTAATGAAAGCTTCTAAAAGGTAGGATGCATTACAGCACGGAAAAAAGGATGACCCTCCTCCCGCCCCTTGTTCAGTATAAGTCAGTCAGTCTAGACACTGTCCATTCATCTGTATTTCGGAAAAAGTGCTCGATAATATCTCTCTCTTCTCGAACACAAAAGAGACACTCTTCGTGGGAATCGAACAACATAGCTTCTACCGTCCAGAATTCTTTAAGTTCACTGTAACTGAAGTCATGGCTCACTCGAACCGAAAAATGCAATGTGAATCGGGATTGCGTTCACTATAGCCGAAAGTTCACTGTATCCGGAGTTGACTGTATATATAATTCTGGGAGAAATATCTGACGCAAATGACTTCATCTTAAATGAGATGAGTGTTCATGTATTTCAGCTTCTTGAATCGCTTTTTGTGAAATAGTACCGATCATTGTGAATACCATTTTCCTCAACCTGAGCTCTTATTCAACTCATTCAGTATATGCCTGAATCTTATGTCCCGTTCAAATCTTTTAATCATGTTTTTGTGAACTTGACCGTATTTTGGTAAATTTGTAGAAATTGCAAATCACCTCCGCTCACGCTACCACTCGGAAATGAAAGGGCGTGCAAGTAGT
>JAWZYV010003699.1:0-12744 GCA_038373885.1 Cheiracanthium punctorium | reverse complement strand
TGGGCGGGTCAACGGCCTACTTGAAAGACTTGACCTCTATGAGGGCAGGAGATGTTGGTAATTTCATTATGGGGGCACCAAATAGGCAGACCAACGTTTCCCCTATGACTATGAATGGTCTCCTAATTTTGAATCAGTTCCAGATGAGACCCAGCACTCTGATTGGTAGGTATCGATACCCCAGAGGTATCGTTTAAACAAAGGGGGCATTGGAGCCACGACAGATTTCACGGGCACCAGTGTGCCCTTTAGCGTACCACGGTCCACAGCAGACTCGGTCGAGAGAGGAGTTCACCCTCCCAAGCATTGGCCATTCCGATGCTGCTTCACTTTCGGTGCTCTAATGGGAACCGTGTTTAAACGGCCGATTTGCTGCCGCACTCATCTAAAGGTTCAAAATAATTTTTCATTTGATACGGAATAAGCGGCGATAACTAGTCAGCCAATTAAAAAAATTATAAAATCTTTAATATATTCATTTGTAGAACGTTTTTTCCAAAATACTCTGCCAATGGGCAGCGATAGTTCTTAATTACGTCATTTATAAACATTGATGATGGATATATTTGTTTATTTTTAATTGAGAAAGTTTAGAAAAAGATAAAAGCTTAGAAAATTCGATATACTGCCCTTACACACAACCCTCCATTGGTAGTCACTTGAATTCGGCTGTTCGTTAACGGAAACAGAGATGACAACCGTTGCTCATTCATTTCATAGGTGATGTTTAATCACTACACCATAGTAAGTATGAAGAAACATTGGGTTCATTCAAATCAAATTATTGAAACATTCCCAATTTTAACTTCCATCGTCAAAAATTCCATTTTAATAAAAGGTGCTGACAGTTTTGTGACAGACTTGGGAATCTTTTACAGTTTTCCTAACCTGAGGGGCGCCCCTGAGTGTTTGGCGCCTGTGTGCGCAGCACACATCGCACACTTGGGCGGCGCGGCCCTGGAGGCACCGGCTCTCCTCGTTCACAGTTTTCTTGTTGGCATCGTTATTTTTTCTTATGGATAAAAGAATTGGACTTTGACTAAAGCATAGGCAGAACAGCTGGCCATCTTAGAAAAATATTTGGTGCTGCGAACGAGAATGGATTGTGAAGATATAACTTTGAACTGTATAGGTTTTTCAAGGAGGCAGATATCATTAAATTCATAAAGATAGGTTGTCTGAGGTTTGCGGGTCATATCTGCCGAATGGGGGCCCCTCATCCTTGACTTATAAAATCTTCAGTCAAAAACATGTAGGAATCAGCAGAAAACGCGTATGCCCGAGCTGAAATGGACTGATAGAGTATTTTCACGTGACGTCATTGAAATGTTTTTAGGTCAACTCGGATATTTAGGGATACAAAGCCACGTTTTCGGCCAGACACCATTCTCAAATGAGCGGGGAGGGGGGGGATAGGAGACGTGAGCACGTCGTTATTAATTCACACACACAAACTAAACTATACACATTAGTCATTAATTATATATCTCCTGATTAAACTGTTTTAATTAATTATCCAAAATGATATAGTACGAAACTCTTTAAACAATCATCTGCTTTCAAAAAATTTTTGCAGTATACTACACAATAACAATAGATATTCCATATCTTCCTAAGATGTTCTGTTCATAATATTCAACAGGAAATTTTTATTGCTTTATAAAATCCGTTAAAAAGTATGAAACACAAAAACCGATATCTTTCATGCTGCCTAAAAGTAATGAGAACCTAATTTCGTACTACTGCAAAATCCAATTACTCGAAATGCTCAAAGTGTTTGAAGTATTTAAAAGGTTTATCACCAATTTTATCGTAATATTTTTATCAGTTGTATTATCAAATTTCCCGAAATGAAATTGGTGAACATTTTTAAAAATCGAAATTTTAGAACAAACGCTTGTTTTCTAGGAATTTATGTTTTTCTTTAATGAAAAAGACCGTTAAATGCAAGGATTGATTTAAGGCAGAGTTTTTGGGTACATGTCCTGACCAGGACCGATCCCACGGGGTGTGTGTGTGTGGGGGTGAAACACCCCCCCCACCCTTCACTTAAAATATTCAGTCGGTAAAATTGCTATTCCGGACTTCCAAAACTCCTCATTCTAGTATTCAAAAGATTTTTTAATTGGCACTTTTCCTAACTTTTGTCCCTTTGACGTGTCCTACTTCCAGTGCATACAAAACCGAGTGAGAAATTGCTTTCTTATTCGCATCGGTCAAAAGAAAGAAGTGGGAATGAACACTCGGAACTGGGTGCCCCGATATACAAAATGGGGAGTCGGAGAATCAGCTCTCTGCAACTGACACCACATACGTTCCATGTCACCTGTCTCGGCATTTTTTCCAAAGCAAATAGTTATCTACATGTGCATGCATAGTAATCTAATTAAGAGTCTTCTGTGCACATGTCTATGAGAAAAATACTGAGTACGGGAAAGAGAATGTTCCAGTCTCATTTATTACCGCGAGACAAACTATGAAATACCACTCTATGAAGTAAAAATTGTGCAAGGAGGCCGCAACTGGCCTGAGGCTGTCGCACCCTTTGCTCCAGCGTGGTCTTTTCTGGGTAATAGATGTATTTTCTTTTCTTCTTAGAAATGCATGGGAAAAAGAAATTCGCTTGTACAGTAGAAAATAATGTGCCCCCTATTCCGGTTAGCTGGACAGTAACAGAGCCAAAGTCAAACATATACTTGGAGGAGCCTTAGCTTACCTTAGAATCTGAATCTCGGTGTACCTTAAATAGAAGAAAACCATCTTTGGCTTTTAAGATCTAATTAATACATCGATTCGGTAAAAATAGATTTATTAAAAAAATCTCTAGCTTTTAACAATATGAAGTAAAAGTTTGCTGCAGTGTGCATTTAAGACTGAAGAATGAAACCAGTTGTAAACAAAAACATGAAACTAGTTGTAAACATGGGCGCCCACAGGAATTTTTCTAAGGGGGGGCAAACTCCAAAAAATTTTCTAGAGGGGGTAAAATTTCAAGCTTTTAACAAATTTAGTTCTGGTTTTGCCATTTGTATACACCATGAGACATTAACCTAAAACTCTAGGGGGGGCAAGTGCCCTACCTTGCCCCCCCTTATGGGCGCCCATGGTTGTAAACAAAAGAAAACGACAAAAAGTGCAGTGCACAAAATATGATATGCAGTTGTTTTGATAAAGACTAAAAGAAGACGCGAAATAACTGTCATAATGGAAAGATTAATTTCCATACAAACTGTTGGAGCTGCGTAAAATCCATTCTCCAAGAAAAAGATCATCACTGATCTGGTAAATATATGCAAAAAATTGAGTTTTGCATGTAGTTACCAGATCAGGGTAACTATATGCAAAAGAGATAAGTGATTTTAATTACAACTTGCCCATCATAATAAAAAGTAGTACAGATTACATTTGTACTACTTTTTATTATGATTTACTTTCATATCACTCAGAAATAACCCCAATTTTGTAATTTAATTTGATTTTAGGAAAATGATGGGTAACTTATAATAAGAGATAAAATGCAAGAGTATAGATCACAGGGCGTTAAAATAGGAAAGACATGGCAGAGTCAAATACTGGGGGTCGCGACCTTAGGAGCTTCAAAATCATTATGCTTAATTTTCCCATCTTCTCTTAAATTTCAGGACTGTCGAATTCCATCTGTAAAGATTGTGTTGGAAAATGTTTCGTAGTTTGTGCATTTTGCCTGGTTTATATTTCTTCAGTTTTATTTGTTTATTAATTGGTTGGCTATTTATTTTTATTTCAGGTTTTCGATTCGACAGCTTCTTTTCTTAAGACGGAAATTCTGTACAAGGTCTCGGGGGAAAGTATATTCCATTGAAGGAAATAATCTTTATCTCATTCTCACCAATTCCGTAACGCTGAATTACCTAAATCTCGAGGAACATGTATTGGAATGGTTTGATAATGCGACTGGCTCCTTGGACAGCATACTATGTCACATTGAATAATTTGCAAAACATCCACTGGTCGAAGACTCCGAAGACAAAGTGCTCCGGCATTATATCGGAGATTATATGCTCGACTTTTTGGATGTGATTACTGCGATCAGAGATTGGTGTTTTACTAAAATGCAATTTGAGTACCCAGTCACCACTTTATCGTCCTTGATAAAGCAATGGGATGTTACAAAGTACATGAATGTTTTGCGAACATGTGCAGTTTGGAACTCGCGCCCTCAAGTTTGTTCAAACAACATTGGCGACGACATCTACCTATCTAAGATGTTTTTTCAAGTTCTGATCGCTTGGTGTCAGGATTCTTCCTTCATAATAGATACCGCGGTAAAGTTATATAACGGCCGTTTTGGTTCGATGTTCTCCTTTCGGATGTTTAGCATAGTAGATTACTATTACATATTCTTCTTGTGTCACATGCAACGAGCCAAACCTCGAGAATTTTCCATTCGACGAAGACGTGGCAATACTAGATATATTGCCTTCTGCCCTTGTTCGTGGTAAGATCGAATCAATGAAGCTGATTCTGGAGTTGGAATATCCGTCAACATACGCAAATCATGTCTGGTTAATGTTTGCTATTTTGAAAAAAAGAAAGTTCCAGGAGTTTCCTGTGGAACCTAAGCTTTGGTAAGTTAGTTTTATAGAAGAAAGATTAATGAAATCAAGCAGATTGATTATACAATTTTATGTAAACGCATATGGCTAAATAATGAGTACATTTGCTTTCTGGGATAAATCTTTTAATGCCTTGCTTGCCCTCAATAGGCATTGAGACATTGAGAGACCCAGGCGATACGCAACTACGGGCAAAAAAGTAAAAATACCTGCAATCTCATTTCTGTGACAGAACAAATATGTTGAGGAAAATAAGACAGTAATGTATAAGTGTATACATACATACATACATATATATATATATATATATATATATAATTTAAGGATTGGTAGTGGGAACCAAGACGGTTCAGAATCACATAGCAAAGTGGGATCGGAAACGTCGTCCTTATGTACCTGTTAATAATCATTTTGGAATAGTCGTAAACTTCCAGACCATGGTTCGTCACAAACTAATGGATCTTTCGCAGAAAGCACTTGACTCAAATTGGCTATTAACAGTTTTGATTACTAAAGTAAGGATTATACAGGGTGTCCGAAAAGTCCTTTGCCACATTTCAAAAATTCACAGAAAAGCAACAAATTGTTGTATGACTATGCGGTTCGCACAATAATGCTTCACAGAATCAAGAATTTACTTTTCATAGAGACTGGAAGCGTTTTAGATAGGGAAGTGGTCAGCCACGAAGATCGGATGAGACTGCACAAGACATGGACATGGATGACTTGAGTGTATGGAATGAACTTGAGTACCGTTTGAATGTGGATTGAGCAACAAAAGGTGCACACACTGAACTCTGCTAGCGAAAGATATTGCTTTCTGCTTAATAAAATGATTATACATCTCACATTACGCTATTCTTTCTTACTCTGACGGTGCAGCGCCGCCTATGAACACAAACTGGAAGTAATTTTTTTTTTTTTTTTTGGACAATGTAAAAAAAAAATTTAAAAAATTCGAGAACCTGAGAAGTATTAGTGTGCAAACTGCATATTCATACGACAATTTAATGCTTTTCTTTGAACTTTTTAAATGTGTCAAGGACTTTTCGGACACCCTGTATATTGATGACAAGATTCATTATTGAATTGATTATTAACAAGTAAGTGGAAATAACATTTCCACCCCCACATCGCTATGTGATTCTGAACCGTCTTGGTTCCCTCTACCAACCCTTAAATTTTTGCCCATGAGTTTCGAAACACCCTGTATATATAACCCCCATGCAAAACCCTTAACGGGTTAAAAATTTGAGACACAGCATTTTACTTTATAGCTATATGCATTTTAAATATGGGTCTTAAAACTAATGATACCAAATTTTGAGTGACCCCTGCTGCGACTTTTTAAGAGTTGTTTTTCAATTCCATTAGAGTTGCTTTCGTTTTATTTTCTAAACAAGATTTACGCATTTAAGCAATGCTTTTAATTATGAAACACACTGTCAAATATATCACACTTTCACTGAGACTATATAATGTATTCAAATGATTTTATTTGAATAATTTAATTTATATTTTGCGCCACGCTATCACAAAGGCCAAGTAAAATTTACGTAAATATTTACTTTTAGTGTCATAGTATCCAAACTAAGTGAAATGTATATGAAAATTTTGCTTGCCCTTTTGGATAGCGTGACGCAAAGATAAATTAAATTATTGCAGTGCATAAATTAAAAGGAGTGCTATAAAAATTTGATTAATTAATCTAAATTTATACATGCACTATCTTTTGTATTAGACATTTAAAGGCCGGAGATGGCATCTAAAACAAAAAGTTGCACCCACCCGAGCCAAGTTGACGAGATACTGAACTTGTGTCAAGTTTTATATATTAATTCGTGCTTGTCAATGCCCGATGTCACGCTTTCAAAAAAGAAATAATAATAAATAATAATAATCTTTATTTAACGGGCTTAGAGAAGGTAAGCAATTCTAAATAATAGTTGGGCAAAGATTTTCCAAAATTATGTCATTATATAATATATATATAATTTGTATATGCGATATATATAATATATATGCGATATATATAATATATATGTCATATATATAATATATATATAATATATAATTGTGCCCAAAATATTTATTTAATGTGTGTACTACCTTTCTTGAACAAATTTTAGCAAGTTTTGTCCCGTTTTACCCACCTTTTGGAAAGTATAATGTATACACAATTACAGCATATTTTTGCTTCCAGTAACTGTCTAGATTGTAGGGCGGTTTGCTCCATATGTAACTTGAATACGTGTTAGAAACCCTTGAAAGGTCCTCCTATCAAGGCATACCCCCCCCCTCTCCACCCTACCCAGATACACCCTCGTGTAAATTTGCCTTAACGGAACATTCTCAGCCATCGAATTTTGGCCACTGATTCCGAAAATGAGAAATGAAAAATTTCTTTTTTGACCATTTCACCATTAGAGGTGTACCAGGCATCCGTATTTAGGATTCGAAAGCGAACATAGGGAAAAACACGAACAGAAAACGCTAACCAGAAAAAACGCGAACCAGGAAAAAAATACCGCCCTCCCCCCTCAGAACAGTAACTTTTACTTAAATATGGGACATGAACTTATTTTGTCTTGTAGTAAATACGATAATGATATTTAATTAAATATTGGCTTACCCCAAAATTCTTTTGTTTTTGGAGTAAAGGAGGCAATTTTTATATTTTGAGAACATATGTTTTTGATATATTATTATATTAATCACGGAAATTTACAACATTAAATAAAAAGGAATTAATTGCGTTTGGCCAGTCAAGCTACATGGATATACTATAGGACATGAAGTTAGTGTTCCTACCAAGAAATGTGAGGGAGATTCTTCCGACAAAAGTACAAAGGATACTATGATCGGGGATAACGTGCAGGAAGCCTTTAGTCTCAAGAAAACAAAGAGGTTTTTTTGAGTGAGAGGTCCTGTTCCACTCGAAAATACTCACCACAATACATGTACTTGTTACATATTTTTCATCTGAAGGGCATTAATATCAAAAACAAGGAATAAAACGCTTCATTACAGTAAAAGATAAATGAAACATTTAACAGTAAAAATATATGGACTTTTAGAAACTTCAAATAATATTGACATCCTGTTAGTGTAACTTTTGCTCAAGTACAGCTTCACTTGCTTTGAAAACTATTGAGAAGATATAATCAATTTTATTGAATTTTTTTAAACAAAATATTCAACAATTATTTAAAGGTAAAGTTTTTAAGCGGTGAAAGAAAACTCAATGGATTTTACACGATTTATTTAAATTCTAATGATAATTTAAACTCGTAATCATTTGATTTTCTCCCCGCAACTGTTTAAATTAATGTTACTGTAACTGTAAGTTAAAAAAAAAAAAAAAACAACTTGTTTAAATGCAGCTGGTTTAAAATGATTAAAACTCATTTCTTAATTGTCAAATGTAAATGTCTTAAAATGTATATTCTAATTAATGGTTAATTAGTTTTATTATAATAGTTTTAATAATTGAATAGTCTCTATATTATTATTGATATTGCAAAGATTATTGCCCCTTACCAACTGTGATTGAAACATATCTGTAAACTCTTTAATAAGAAAAATCTGAGAAACTTTCTACATCATCTTATTAATATATGGGGTATATTTTACTTTAGTGGGAAATTTTTGCTAAGAGGGCTGTATAAAAAATAAAAGTTTGTATTTATTTACATTTAATTTCCTGAAAATTTTATTCGATATCATAAAATAACCAGTGTATAGATCAACATTTTAAAGAAGGAAACCATAGTCCAGTGTTTTTATAAGCACTCTCAATTATAGGGGGATTGGAAGTGATTATGATTTTTATTTAATATTAGAAATATTAAACTTTTTACTTTCACTGTAAATTATCATAAAAGTTATTAGATTTTGTGGTTAAGGCCAGATCTACACAAGGGTTGTTCTACTTAATTAAGGCCATTTCTTGGGCGGTGGGACATTTTGAGGGGTTCTAACCCGAATTCACGTTACAGCTGGAGAAAACGGCCGCGCGGTAGGCCAGAACCCTAGACGTATACACTTCAGCCGTATGACTAATTTATCATGAAATTAGTAAAAAATATATTTATACTACAATGTAAAAGGTACTTGATTCTTTTTAAAAAAATTTTTATTAGATAAATTTATATCTTATAAAGCTCTCTTCTTTATAAAATTTATAGCTTATTAAACTTTTAAATAAACTGAAAAAAAACTTGCTGAAATATGCAAGAATGATGAATCATAAGTATTTAGAAGGATAACGTATCAAATATTGGACGTCATGTATGAATAAAATGCGAGATAAAATAGGATGCAAGAAATCTATTATAACGATTAATGTAACTTGATGTAAAACTTTGAGAGTATTATTAAGAAAAGGAAAATCCTATTCACTTTCGCTCAACAAAAAAACATTTTTGCATAAAATACTTTGTATTGCATTAAAAAATAAAAAATAATAAATATTTAAAAAAAATGTTTAGAAACCTAATTTTTAACTGATCCCCAGCTCCCGTCGAGGAGGGTAGAAGAACGCCCTTCAAGATGGGGGTAGACACTTTTTAGACGAAATGGCGTATACACCAACGTAAAATGCTGCTTCATAGATTTTAACCCGTTACGGGTTTTTGCATGGGTATGTATATACAGGGTGCCCAGTGCTAACGGTGCCCAATGGCTATTTCCTAAACTATTAGACACATAGTTCCACTTGCAAAAATTTTTTAAATTGCATAATCTATTATAAGAAACAATTAACGTCAATAAATCAGTTCCTGTAAAAATTTCGAAAGTTACATTTTATACGGTCCCCAGTCCTATCAGCTGTATTTAGAAAATTTTTTCCTTATAAAATTTCACGCAAAATTAAAAAAAAAAAATTCGTCCTTCTACGACCACAGTTCCCCGAGTTACAGCTGCTTAAAGTTAGAGCACTTTTCGAGATGCGAATAGGGATTGTATACAAAATGAATTTGAGAAAAATTAATGTACATCGTTAGGAGCCTTGTGATATTTATTAGCAATTTCATCAACTATTTTATGATTGTAGATTGCAATTGTAGATAGTAGAAGATTAACTATGTGTATCCAAAAATTAACATAAAAATATAGCTTATACTGAAAAAAGAATTTTTTAGAGTTTTTTACATGAACTGGCATTAAATACAAAAACAAGGGAATAAAACGCTTCATTAAACATTAAATTAGAAAATGAAACATTTTAAAGTAAAAATATATGCATTTTAGAAACTTCAAATAATATTGCAAATCCTGTTAGTGTAACTTTTGCTCAAGTGCAGCTTCCTTCGGCTGCAATTCAAATATTCACCCGAGTAGAAAATGAGACTGTGTACTGTGCGTAGCATACTCGGTGCTACACATTTGCATGCAATACATATATGCGATATGTCTGATCCCGCATACATTTTTATAGAGCTTGACTATAACCTTTTAATTAAAGATTGATATTCTAAAATCAGTTTTGCTTCTTTCTCCCAATTATGCTACAAAATGAATTTATAACCTATAATTTAAAATTTCAATACTTATATGGTCACTTAAAGGTGTACCGTAACGGGACATTTTTAAACGTGGAGAAGTGACTTAAGTCAAAATATTGGCTGCTCAATAAATCTGTGAATTTTGGTCGTAGAAGGGCGAATTTTCTTTTATTGTGCAGGAAATTGTAAAAAGAAAAAAATTCTACACACAAAGAAAGGAACACGCAAAAAGTTCAATGATTTCCCATCTTTCTATGAAAATTTTAACTTTTTAGGGGGCAGTCTAGAATTGTATTTTTATTTTACAATTAAGGGTTTGGCATTTTTGTGGTAATCAAGAGGCGCAACCCTCCAGCAGATGGCATCACAACCTCACGTCTACAGAAACCGCAGGTTATCAGAGCCTAGGAGCTCAAGGCAGCAGATGCGAACGAGACTAGAGATGGGCGGTTCGACTCATTTTACTGATTCGAATCTCGACTCACTCACTACTTCGATGATTCGAATCAGTGATTCGAATCTTGAATCAATAAAACAACTAAAGAAATTTTCCCTCTCTCTGCGCCGAAAGCCGTACTATTTAAACACCCTTCACCCATTCATCGGTTTCTTCTCCGCTGAGTTCTCGGGCAGTTAGCATCTCTCTCTCCTTGCTCCAGTAAAACTAGTGTTTAAACTGCCCGAAATGAAAATACAGGGGAGCTTCGTATGACCCCTGGGCCTGTAAGATTAAAAGGTTAAGTTTGGTGTCAAAGTATTCAAAATTTTATGTATCGATGGGGGTTTACGTCTAGGGGGGGTCGAGAATCAATAAAAACGCGCTCCGATGGATAGTTTCCGAGATATACGTTAATTAATTATGGTAATTAGACTAATTAACCATGATTGAGGCTTAAAAGGACTGCAAACATGTAGAAATTGGCTCTGGGATGGTTTCCAGACTTTGGAGATGCCGTCGGAGGAGGCTAGTGTTTAAAATGCCCAAATTGAAAATATAGGGGAGCTTCGTATGACCCCCTGGGCCTGTAAGATTAAAAGGTTAAGTTTGGTGTCAAAGCATTCGAAATTCTAAGTATCGGTGGGGTGTTGAGTCTAGGGGGGGGGGTCGAGAATCAATAAAAACGCGCTCCGGTGGATAGGTTCCGAGATATACGTTAATTAATTATGGTAATTAGACTAATAAACCATGGAGCTGTTTTTTCTGCGATGAGAGAAGAAGAAGCTTTCCGAGAGAAAGCAGTAGCAAAAGCATCACAAGCTGGTATTGATCTCAGGATTTTCTTATCGCCGGCCTCAGAGGCGTAGCCAAGCGGGGGTTAGGGGGGTCATAACCCCCCATGAGGAATTTTTTGCCATACAAAATGTATATTCTTCACTACATTATCATACACACGTATACATATATATGAGTTGCAGTAGTCATAACCCCCCCCATGAAAAATTTCTGGCTACGCCCCTGGCCGGCCTGTATTTTTGCCCTTTATCGAATTCGAGATTTCACTGAAATGAAAATGGGAATATCGGATATTTGATGTTGAAATAAAACCGATATGTCGATTTTTGGCCCAGTCCTACTGAGGGGCTGCTGCCCCCCCCAAAAAAATGGGACCCTTTACTTAGCTTACAATTGAACTTTATCTTTAAATTTGATACCCAGCCCACCCCGAAATAAAATCCTGGCTACGCCACTGTCAATAACACTAACTACGCCACTGCTTTAGACCCTATTTTGTATTTCTCTGAATTACGAAAGATAATAAAATCATTCCCCTTAAACGAAACACAAGGAGTAAAAAAAAAAAAAAACGAAATCTGCTGCAAATAAAGCGGAAATGTTATTTTGCTTACTACAAAGTTCCTTTTGTTCGAGAGCGCTTAAATACCGCCCCTGTATCATTCATTAAAAGTGACAAGCACCAATCCTAACTTTATTTCATTTCATATTTCCCTTCACATGAAAATCGCGACCATGTAAACTGAAAAGTTCCGTTTTTTTTTTTTTTTTTTTTTGTTTTTTTTTTTTTTTGAGGGTGGGGGCAGGGGGACATATATTGAAGTTAAAAGTTAGATAAAGGGATGTTTCATTAAGTTTTAAGACCAATATTAAAATCAGCCAGACAAGAAAACAAAACAAAAAAAAAAATTGGAAGGAGGGATTTTCTTAATTTTTTTTTCGGGGGGGAGATTGAACCCTCTTGCCCTTAGGAAAGTTACGCCTATGCCCCCCGCCAAAGCACACCCGATCGTTCGCACCCACTCCACACCTATCAGACAGATAAAACTTTAGATCCGACCACCAACCAAGAAATGAAACAACCAAAGATTCGAAAAAAAAAACTTCAATTAAATGGAAACATTCTTTGAACTCTTTTCGACTCCTTTCGACTCTGAGTCGATAGAAGAATTCGAAAAAAAACCCCTCCAATTAAATGGAAACTTCCTCTTCAAACTCTTTTCGGCTCCTTTCGACTCTGAGTCGTTAGAAGATTCGAAAAACTAACGAATCTCAACGTTAGTATACCTAATCACCGAAAACAAAGCGAAACACATGTGAATTCAGTAAAGATTTCGTTGCTGCACCAACTCAGTGACCAAACTCACCCACTCCCACCTCATTTACTGTTTCAAATCATCTATCGACT
>JAWZYV010003698.1:0-13266 GCA_038373885.1 Cheiracanthium punctorium | reverse complement strand
AAAACAAGCAGTCTTGCTACTATGGTTGGCTCATAGTCGGATTCTTTATTGAATGTCTGTACACGCTAAACACACAATGACAACAAAAGTTTTCACAGATCGAATTTCATTGTTTCTCTGAGTAGATGGTGCTTTTAGTTGGTTTATTTTTCTTATTTCTTCAATTTTTTCTGAAAGAAATAAACTAATCGGAAACATTCAGGGAAAAAAAAGTAAAAATCTTTAAATTTGGGGACAAAGTATTTTTGGGGGCAAAATTAAAAAAAGATCTATATTTGGGGACTGTCCTCGAATTTCGAGGACGTATGGTCACCTTAGTCCTGGGTAATGTATTTACGATTGTGGTTGTACTAGAGAAGAGCTGCGAACGTTACTGTCTATTTTTCAACGGGACTAATTCATTAAAAAATATTATTTTTGCTTTCTACACATTTTTTAAAGCATATTTTACAGATATTTGTAGATTTCAAGCTCGATGTGCAACTCCTAGAAGTTGTCACAGCCCCTCCAGATTTTGCATACGTCTTACTCATAACAATTTAAAACTTCTAAAACCTCGGGAGCCTAATAGTTCGGAAAAGTATTTTTTGGTCGATTTTTTAAAGAAGTCATATTTTTCAAAAATTTCTAGATTTCAAGCTCGATGAGCAACCCCAAGACGTTGTCGTAGAACATTTCAAATTTTACACATGTCTTATTTATATCAATTTACAACTTTTGAGACCTCAGGAGATAAAGATTTCGAAAAAAAAAAAAAATTCGATCCAGCCTAATGTCCACAGACATTAATGTCATAAAATTTTTTGGCTGGTCCTGTAAATAAACTCTCCAGCATATTCGAACCAAACATCGAGATGCACAATTAGATGTTACAAAAATCATATATATGAAATTTCAAACGACTAATAGTTTTTGAGATTTGAGAGTTAAATACGTACAAGCGTATACTAAAAGTCGCCAAGCTCGGCGACTTTTGGCGTAATTCTTGAGGGACGCACGTGACCGTGGTCGTACCATTACCTACTATATGGTAGGACCAGTGGCGGATTTAGAGGTGTGGAGGCCCTGGGTCAACAAAGGATTAGGGGTCCCCTAATTATTTCTAAAAAATTTGAGGACCAGTGCCGAAGTGGGTCCGCTGTTAACTTACACATATCCTAGAGGTCTAGGTTTCGATTACCTTGGAGATAGATTTTATTTACACAAAAATATGTCTACTTCTACTGGTCATATCTACTTCCGCCATGACCAGTATAATGTCTGCTTCTCGTCTGGTGTTGCACTCTTAATGTGACGTCGATATGGCTCGCAACCGATCGTGCTAACTTAGATTAGTATGCGAAATCTGTGCAAAGAAGCAGATTTGGCATCTTACTTCCTTGGGGATACAGATCGTGTGGCTACTTTTCAAGCAACTTTTTCTTTCGATATACATTATTATAGAAGTATACTGTATTACACTGCTCAAAACAATTAAGGGATATTGCGGTTTTAGGTGGATCTTGTGGCTGGGAAACTTTTTAGCTGATTGATACATAGTCGACAGACGTAGTAGGTTATATGCGAATAAATTACACATGTTTGGCAGAAAAAAATGCATTTTATTGCGCATTTGTGTAGAAAAGGAAAAAAACACAATTTGCGCATATGAGAAAAAAAGAATAAGAAAAGGTGATTTCTTCAAAGGAAATCATTTTCTGTAGGGGGTATGGTTTCTACGGATGGCCAGCAACGGAGGCATGGAGTCAATGGAGGCTATTAATCACGAGTTGGGGTATTCTGCCCCACTCTTCCAGAAGAGCTCTTTCCAGTTCTTGGAGAGTTTGTGGGGGTGGTTGGCAGCCAGCAACTCGTCTTCCTAGAGCGTCCCAAACGTACTGTATTGGATTCATGTCTGGAGAACACGCTGGCCATTCCATTCGTACGATTCCTTCCTCGAAAAGGAAATCCTCCACCAGGTTAGCACGATATGGCCTGCAGTTATCGTCCATTAAAATGAAGTCATCTCCGATTGCTGCAGCGTAAGGGACTACAATAAGTCTGAGGATCTCACCCCTATATCGGCGAACAGTCAGAGGTCCATCTCGAATGATGTAGAGGTCTCTGCGCCCGTCAATGGAGATGCCACCATACACCAACACTCTACCACCGCCAAAGCTGACACTTTCGTGCACGAGCGCAGGATTATACTTACTGCCACGGTCCCTCCAGATGAAAATACGCCAATTATCAAGATGAACTGAAAAACGGGACTCGTCAGAAAAAGAACATTGCTCCATTCATTTCTCCTCAGTCCACATGTTCTGTTGCCCACTCCATGCGGTCACGACGATGCCTTGATGTTAGTCTAACACATACCATCGGTCGGCGAGCATACAGGCCTACACCATGGAGCCGGTTTCGGACAGTCTGAGTTGCAACTGTGGTGCCAGTAGCCGAGCGAAGGTGTTGTTGGAGAAAAGCAGCAAAATTTTCAAAAAATGTCCGTTCTGTTTATTATGTTTGTTTTCGTTTTTTGGATGCTAACTTTCCGTTTTTCTTGAAAAAAAAGTGGAAAAAATCTTCCTCCACCGGGCCCGAGCGTACGGAGCCACAGACTAGCACTCTACCACAAGGCCATCCAGACTTACCAAATCATTCCATCAAATCATTACCATCAGCCAAAGATTGAAGTAGCGGTTATTTTAGTCTCAGATTGGGACTTGGGGTGAAATTTTGACAAAGTGCTGTTCAGCTATTATTAATAATAGTCAAATTATTCGATTGGTAAGAAATAAATTTCACTTTTTACCAATGTTGTAAGTAGCAACAACATTCAAAATTAATAATTAAAAAACAATATTGCAAATTGTATAGGTATTTTAGTGTGATTTTAACTTTCATATTTCTTGGATAACTTTTAAAAACTAACTGGTTTCTCTTCTTCCTGTTTACATTAAGGAGGTTTCAAAAGAGTTGCTCATTTTAATGAAGTTTCCGTTATTCTTATATTGCAGCTGACGCTCAAATAGATTTTATTTCTTTTTTTTAAACACATTTTTTTTAATTATTTAAATATTACAAACGATTTTCTGGAATAAACACTTACATTTTTTTCAAATTTAAATTTTGTGGGAGGGGGCAAGGGGGTAGGGGGGTGGGGATATCACCCCCCTGCCCAGTTCCAACCCCAATATAAGAAATTTGAAGTAAATTATGCGATTAATTCAAGAACTGTTCAAAATTTTCCTTAGATTATTCAAAGGCACATCTAAATTACGCGAATATTTATAGGAATTAAGGTAAAATGTAAGCCACTGGGACACCTGCAAGGCCCGATGGCTATAGAGCTGCAGTTTCGAATAAACAATTGTTAGGGGGTTTCCCATCGGCGAAATTGCTCATCTAGATCACGTCTATGCATGAATAAAAATTCATCTATTTCAGAAAATCGAAAGTGCTCTTGCCGATGTCTTAATTCGATGAGTGGGTGAGTTAACGATGAGTGAATGAACGTCCATGTGCAGAAAACGAGCAGTCATTGCTACTAGGGAACTCCATTGATTGAAAAATAGGAGACGTTACCCATTATTTAAAACGTTGTTCCCAATATGTCACTTGCTTGTATAAACTGCTATATCTGCGATGAAAGTTGCAACTCAGAATTCCAAGCTAAAGAACTCTCCCGTGATAACGTGTAAACAGATTTCACTTTGCAAAATGGCAAATGACACTTTGTTTAGCTTTCTGCTTTTGTCGGTGCCTTGGAAAGGAATTATAAAAAAAAAATTGGCGCGGATCTTTTTCAGGTGAAGTTTTTAAAAAAATCTACTTTTCTTGGTCTTCTATGAGCAAGAAGTGCGAGAACTTTTCAACTAGGATTTGCAGGTGCAATAACATACAAAAATAAATAAATAATAAATAAACTAAATTAATGTAAATTACAAGTTAAAAAATTTAATTTGTGAAAAATTAAGCATAAAGAAAGGAACTTTCCGAGCTTTTTTGATGCAAAATCATTGATTATATCAGTGAAATATAGCTCGCGGAGTAAATGATTCTCTATGCACAGAAGCGATAACTTGGACAGGCGGCTTTGTCTCATCGTGGTTCGCAGCCTATTTTTCATAATTTTCATTTTGGAAAATGAGCTCACCTGTGCAGTTCGAAACCACCAACACCAAATAAATACTCGATGCAATTGGGACTTTCAAAGTATACTTTTATAAATACTTTAATCGGACATTAGAAAGTATACTTTAACATAGACAAATTTCTAAGGGATCCTAGTCCGTATTTACGTGAAGTTTCGGAGAAAACCACGGAAAACTCAGTACCGCTAGGTCGACCTGCCCGACCAGGGTTTGAATCCTGGCACCTCCCGCCTTCCAGTTTCGAGAGCAGAACCTCTCAGCCAATGATGGGGGCCAGCGGCGAAGAAGAACTCGAAGATGGTGTTAATGGTAACGAATGATAAGCAACAAACACGTGTTAAAAGTACTTTAAATAGAAAACCCCAATATTGCCCTGAAAGTGAAATTTCGTGTATGAAACTCTGCTGCGGGCGCATCGAGAATACCCAAAGAGAGTGCACTTCAACGTGGGCCGGTGAGCCAGTCTGACTTGACAATAATCAAATCTGCATTAAAAAAAAAGTTTTTCTCTAAGTGTTTTTATGTCGCTTCTAAACACATTGCGCCCAAGTTGCCGGTAACTTGAGCCGGCCCTGCCCTGGTCGGCAGATGGGTCCAAAATAATCCTTCAGGATACACCACGTTTCATAGTCTAGTCAACTGAATTCACACACTCAAATTTGTCTCGTCTTGTCTGAGTGTAGCATCCGTTCAGTCAAAAGCGACTCACAGTTATATCCTCTCTGTGCTGGCCAGTGGTATAACGTCGTCGAGTGGTGACGTGACTGTCGTCAATTCCATAGACCGATTGTTATTGGAATAGTTAGATTCTCTTAAATATGCACGTTATTTATAGGATCGAAGATTAATAATTAAATATTTTGACAAGAATTCAAAATTCTCAAAATGAAAAATGAATGGAAAAAGTTAAAGAATTGGTCTGCCATTGTCAGAATTTTATTTTAAAAAATTGCATATCAATCGGTATTTGTTAGAATATTTTACGTAAAAATGACTCTTGTGTGGGCCCCACTTCTGTGGAGGCACCGGGGCTGCAGCCCCGGTAGCCTTCCCCTAAATCCGGCCCTGGGTTGGACGGTATTGTGCTTGAAATATATGAATGTCTCAATAATTGCCATTGACCGTAATGTATTGGAAATCTTTTGAGTGTTCCTGTAACAGAACTGTAAATGTTAAAGACACTTTTTTTGATGGAGAAATTCATTTTGTAACCCTTAAGGCCCCTCCTCAGACAGAAATTTTTCTGATTCGCGTTTTGAGGAACAATTTCCTACCCCCCTCACAAAAGCTCCTATCGCGAAATGCGATAGCTCGCGTGTCCGTTACTGATGGGAAATTTATGACCCGTTGGCGGGTTGGGAGATTTTGACCTGTGACCTCCGTCTACATGCCCCCGCTGCCTGAGCAGAATTTATTTTCAGTTGAGTGTATTCGTTCGAACCATAGGCGCAAACACGGAGGGGGCTATGGGGGCTGAAGCCCCCCCTAAAGGTAGAAAGTTAGAAGTGAAAAGCGTTAAAAAATGAAAACTGTCGCTAATGAAATAATTTTTTTTAGTTCTTTCTTTTTTTAACTGTCCTCAAATTATTTCTAACCAATAAAGTTTTTAAATAAATGCTCACAGTTAGTTGAAACACTCTTACACACGGTTAAAACGTTGCTCAAAAGATCAGATAATTATTTATGACTCTATAATGAGTTACATTGCTTATGTTCTATGGGACAGTCAAGTAATACCGAATATTTTGACGTTATAAGAGAGTTGTAACTAACCGAGATCACTATGACTGAGTTCAGCAATATTATGTAGCCCAGCCCCCCCCCCCTAAACTAAATCCTGGGTGCGCCACTGGTTCGAACAGATTTAAATTGCAGGATACTCAATGATAAATTACAAGTATAATAAAAATTTTATTTAATTTGCAAAGGAGACTGCAATTTGTAAAGTGTTGTTATAAAAATTAACATTTTAAAAGAAAATATCGAAGCGCGAATATGAGAAATTTTACATCGTAATTATTCTACTATATAGTTACGCTGAACCCTGACTGGCTGACTCAATTTGTAAAGATTCCAGGCAAACCACTTCGATGTAAATATTTTACCTCCATTACTTCAAAAAGATTAAAAACCAGAAAAAGCCTAATAACACCCACACCATTCATACGATCCGCTTGAAATTTTTCATAACTATGTATAAAAATATAAAAACAATTTCTGTTACTTTGAAAATATGAAAACCCACCGGTTCCCTAATTTTTTTAAGAGATTTTTTGCCATTTTCAGCTCCATTTTATTTCAGAGATTCAAAAAAGCGAATAATTTGAGTGAAAAAATTAGACTTTCAAAGTGTAAAAAAATTGTCATATTCACGTCACGGTTATCTATCTGCCTTTGAAGGGAAAATTGTGATTCATTCCTTTAAAATTGTTTTTCTAGATTACATAGTTTATTTATTTATTTTTTCACAAATAAATCGTCTGCATGGATATGCGAATGACTGTGAACACAAAACGAAATCTTTTGAATGCCATAAGTTTCCGCGCGTTTCCAGAAGAGGATGAAATTCGATTTGGGTGTATAATAAAAATTGAATAGGAAGTTATTTATTTTAGGTAGACGAAGACTAAATGTATTCAGTGTAGACATTTTCGTCGAATGTTTTTTCAAGCGCCCGTTGTATTTGCCTCCACAACGGGCTTTGATTTCTAGTTTGGTTAATATGATGAAAAAGTGACACAAAAATAATACATTTTTTTTAAACTTCCTTATATACATAATTGCTTAAATCTGGGCTTTGAAAAACACTTTCATTAAAAGTATGCAGTTGCGACAAATTAAAATATGCATAATAGTTTACACGATTGATTGTGTAAAATATTTTCGTGTATAATACAAATTTACCTACTTCCTAGTCCTTGACTTTGTTTTCTGATCTTTAATATATATATAATAACTTTAAAAAGTGGCAATTTGGGGCGAAATAGGAATTTTTTTCCCTCGAAAACACAATTTTTGCGAATTTTCAAAATCGATATCAGCAGAGTACGGAAAGTTTTTTCTTGGGTTGGCTAATAACCGTGTTCTTTTTTTTTTTTTTTTTTTTTTTGAAAAGAAATTAAGTTTATCAATACAAAATTATATCTCATACAACCCCCCCTCCCCGAAAAAAAATTCTGGCTACGCTCCTTTCCTTATCGATTAGCATATAACGACAATGTTACATCATAAAACTATTAAAAGTGGCGTTTTTTCCGCTCACCGGATTTTTGAAATCTGTATCAGCCGAATGCTGGAAAGTTGTTCCTGGGTTAGTAAGTAACTGCTCAATCCCCTCCCCTCCTAAAAATAAAAAAAACGGACAATATCTTCAGATGGCACTGGCTCATTTAAAATCGGGTATTTTAGCGAAAGCATTTCTAAATGGAATTTGGAAATCTTTATTATGGGATGGATTTTTAGGATTAATGGATTTTGGAAATCTTTAATAGTTCTGCGGTAAAAATGCTTCTTATTTTTAGAGTGTATCATATAAAGAAGTTTCCGCGCTCGTCTGATATCGATTTCAAAATTCGGAAAAATTGTGTTATCGGGAAGAAAATGTTTATTTTCGCCCTAATTCCCAAATTTAAAGGCGTTGGCGCCACCGGAAGACATTGTCGAACTTCGAAATAAATTACAGGGTTATTATCCATCCCAAGTGACAACTTTTCTGACCTCGGCTGATACCGATTTCGAAATTTTGCAAACTGTGTGTTTTCTGGAAAAAAATATATCCAGAACAGATAGAATCCAGACTATATATGTACACTACTGGCCAAAAGTATTGAAAGTTTCAGAATCTAACCATCTTTTCAAGAATAATACCACAAAAAATGGACAAAAAACTTGTTAGATTTATATATTTTTAAGAATTTTTGAATTATAATTAGCGGTACGGAATTTTCGCAAATAAAAACAGAAAATTCGCAGGAAAAAATATGAAGGTTTGAAATTTTAATAAAATTCGCATAAACTACTTACAAAACATTTAATGTGCTGATACTTGCAGCCCCAGATGTGCAAAATAATTGAACTATCTGGAAATAAACTCCATTTGTTGCATTTGATTTCATGTGCAAAAAAGTTCATACAAAGTTTTTTCAGATCTGTTTTATCATTGTGTTCAGATCTAAATTCCCTGATTGTTGTTCAAGAGTTATTTTCAACATTTCTAATTTGTTCCACAAATGGGGAGCAAATGGTTAACTTGAACCAGGCGAAATACACGAAAGATGAGAGATAAAATGACATAGTCAATTAATATCGTTTTGATATGGCAATAATGAAACAAAAAATTAGGTGGTTCGGGGGTGGGGGGTCTTCCCCTGACGAGGCTCAAACTGCCGAGTTTCCTATCTATCTATCTATATATATATATATATAATATATATATATATATAACTAATAAGTAAAACACAATATGTACTGCAAATAAGATATACCTCGCATTACATATACACAGTGGAACCTCCTAAAGTGACCACCTTCGTAAAGAGACCACAAGTCTATACTGATAACTTTTGTAAATTTTCCCTTTTTAATCACCGCACATTGCAACCTTTGTAAGTTGACCACTTTATAAGATGATCAATTTTGTTGATTCCGAGGGTAGTCACATAAGGCAAGTTCCACTGTGTATATATATATATATATAATATATATATACATATATATATATATATATTGTGCTCAAGGTCTGGTATGTAAAATTATATTTCTAATTTTTGTTATCTTTTTGATTTCTTCTTTACTTTCTATACTAGGGTAGGGCCCAGATGTGTGGAGTTAATATCTCTTCTGATATGCCACACAACCGAAACCCTACTATTTGGTTTGCTGTAAATTATAATCCACTGTTTGTGGCCCCTGACGATGGTGACAGTGGTTATAATTTCCGTTCCATTATATTATCACAATAATTCTTGCACTTTATTTGGCTTCAAAATCTGGTTTCTAATTCTTGCTAATAACTGTTATATTCTTATGCGAGATATGTCTTATTTGTAGTATGTTTTGTGTTTTACTTGTTAGTTTTATATATATATATATATATATATATATATATATAACTCGGCTGTTCGAGCCTCGTCAGGGGGACCCCTATGACCCCCCCTAATTTTTTAGTTTCATTATTGCCATATTAAAACGATATTAATTAACTATGTCATTTTATCTCTCACCTTTCGTTCTTTTCGCCTGGTAACCCTATGTTGAAATTTTTATGATTGTAACCTATTTATAGAAAAATACATGGGATGCATATCTACACCTTACGAAATATTGTAACAATGGATTAAAGTTGTTGCGAACTAATAGTATTTAAATATATGTAAAATTATTTCGCTTTTTTGGGACAATTCAATAAAGGGGGTGAGAGATAAAATGACATATTCATTAATAAAAGGCTGCTTTAGTTATTAAGAATGTAATCAACCACACCTAGAAAACAAGTGCAAATAAGCATTTATATTTAAAAAAAAAAAAGCCTCAATATGTTGAAATCAATATCGTCCAATGTAACTAAGAAACACTCGTGAAATCAGCTTTGAAACAAAATAAATTGCACTGAAATCAGCTCATCAGCTTGTGAGCCAAGATCCTGTAATCAGAGGCATCTTCACGTGTCGGGCGTTTCAGTTTTGTATCCTCCCAATTAAATTAATTAAATATCAATGAGCATAATTTGCATTGCCCAGCACGGAGTAAAATTTACACTGATATAACATTGAAGAAGTTTAAATGCACAGAAAATTTTAAATATGATCCTAAAGCAAATTCTAATACTTTTGAGTTAGTTAAACACTTCATTTGATTGCGAAATTTCAAATCGGCTTAGAAATATTTTTGTGAGTAGTATGTTTTTGGATGTATTAATACCACAGAGAATTTTTTAAAAATGGTTAATATGAACAAATTCTTTAAATATATTCTGTTTTTTCCTCCCTTTTAGCCAACAGAATAAATAATGCCCGTTATAGCTCCGTCCGTACTTCAAAATTTCGATGCGTAAACAATGTTTTTCCTTCATTTTTGATCAGTCATCATATTTAAATCGGGATTCATTTTGAGTTATTCAAAAAGCTATACTGTGGTCCTGGGACAATATACGAAAAAGGGGTCCCATCGAGCTGACCCTGACCCGACCCACCGAGAGGGGAGGAGGGGCAATTGCCTCGAATTCCACTCCTAGAGGACGTATGTTGCGAATTTTTGGCGCACAAGTCTCACGGGGAAATAAAATAATTCTGTCTTCCAAAACCTCTTCTGGATCACACAGACGCATTCACGTACTAAAGTTTAAACATGCAATCAGAAAGGAAAAGAAAGGCGCCAATATATTTGACTGATTACTAATGAAACTTTTGTAACGGATAAGTATAAACATACATCTGGGACCCGAAAACGTAAGATGTAGAACTGCAATCAGAGGGTAGTATGAAAAGAAGGCGGACATTGTTGGAAGTTGGAATTACAGGGGGAAAAAAAAAAAAAAAAAAAAAAGATGCGGATGATTAATAGCCAAGTTCGATTAAAATTTGTCAAACACTCTGGTCACTAGTGACTTTCGGATTAGATGATGTGAGTTTGCCTATTCGATTGCGCGTGCATAGATACACACACACACACATACAAATTAGTCCAATATGTTTTTACTTACTGGATAATACTATTTACTTATATTTCTTTTTAACCTTTACTTATATACTAAAGGTCCTTTTCTTTAGCATTTTATATAGCTGTGTGAAAAATTATATACAAGTAAAATATATATATATATAGGTAATGAGCGTAATGAATAGTGCTTTAGTTGATTACCGAACATCAGAAGGAAACTTCGATATATATGGAATTACAAAAGAGAAATAAACTTTCCTACAATTTTAGGTTGAAGCTGCTTCACCTAAAAAAGTTTGTGCATTTAAACTTTTTAAATATTATATAAGTGGAAATTGTACTCCGTACTGTGCAATGTAAATTGTCCCTCCATTTACATCATCCATCCGAAACAAATCTATTCCTTTTCAATACAAACCAAGCCTTTAAACAGAGAGTTTTTCTGCGAGGAGTCGTAAATCAAGTTCCTCCTTCTCCCCGTTTCTCTCTGCGGGTGGTAACGCAACAGGTGGGCAAGTGGGGGTGGAAAACATCTGAAAATTTTTCATCAAAAATGTGTAAATAAATCGCTAAAAATCAAATTTATGGATTAGATAAAAAATACTTATGTATTTGAAAAGGCAAAGTGCACTGCAATTTTTCTATCTTTACCAAATTTCAAAAAAGTTAGTCTGGTCTGAGAAAATCGCAGTTGACTGTCAGAATTCGTGTCTTTGTAGATAGATGATTGTGTTTAATATTAAATAAAAAATACATCAAAGCAATATTTCTAAAATCTGAAAGATGGAAAAGGTGAGAAGTCTTTCAAGAAAACAACAATGAAAGAAAAATTTAAAAATATTAATTTAGTGCCGAGATATTACTTGAAAACCGAAGTAATAAAATTCCCATTGCTTAACATGGAAAGGAAACTTCTTTCGATCTGTCTGAGGAAGAGCCTTAAGGTGTTAAAAATCATCTTAATAAACGCTCACTAAAGAATTTTAGCCACGTTTGAGATCATATTATTAGCTTGATTATTTATAATTCTCCGCAGAGTACATCTATCTTGGTCTCTATTATTAAAGTATTATTTCGGGCAAATTCTTATCTCTACTAAGCATCGGCTGGTCGTTCTAACCAGTGGCGATACCGTAGCTTTTAAAAGCAGGGAAGCAACTTTATAACTTCAAAACTTTTCTTAATACCCTACAGTTATACTGTTTCGTTCAGAAGAAATATACTTACAGTTTTATGTGCAGTTTTATTTATACATGCACTCATATAATAAAATTATTTACAGTTATTCAATATACAATTACTTTTAAAAATATGCTACCCTAGCGTTGTATTAATGCAACTCATTAGTGATAGCTAAATATTTATCTTTATCATCATATAACCTTCATGTTAACGTCTAGGTTGCATTAATGCAAAATCTTGCACGTTTGGGCGGCTCTTTGTTCTTCAGCAATTTGGTACTTGACGGTATCTGTTTAACATTCAGTCTATTATACTTAAACCGTTTAACATTTATACAGCGAAGCTATAGGAAGTTTAAGTATAAATGTAGCATATTGCGAATATTTAACTATATCACACACTATCGATGATGTGTGAAAGCTTATAAAGTATGTACAGCTGCGGAAAAAAAAAGTCTCACTTGCTCTTTATTTCGCCGTCATTCGTCGTACAGTAAAGTTATATATACCATTCGTTTGCAAATAACGCGTACTTTAATTTACTATTAATTTAATTTGCATCAGGGGCCGTCTTCATATTTAATTCTGCATCAACTTCGTTTTTCTCATGGCAACCCCATATTTTGACTTTATTAAACGAAAGAAACCTTCAAATTACCCTAAATATAAATTTTCACCAATTTTTCTACGATAATTTCCGGAGATATTGCGGATTTAATTTTTGGCGCGTTTTTAAGGGGACTTTCTGCAAATTGAAAAACGCTATTTGTAGGTTCCGAACTTTTTCGCCTTTCATTAATTTCGCTCGCGAGAGTTAAAAAGAAATTAATATTATTTTCAAGGAAAATATTGTTTCCATCTCTCTTAAAGTTTTTTGTTTACTGAGAATATCAAGGGTAGAAATAGAATAATTTAGTCTGTGGTCTCAAATGACCCGTGAGTTCATAACTTCCTTGGTTCGTACACATGATTTAAGGGGAAAATGCAAAATGACTGCCTCACGATTTTATGAAAATCTTTGTAATTTGAAATTGTTATTGAGTATTTCCGTTGGATGGTTCTCCTTAGACAGGTGAAATGTTGGCAGAAGAGTTAGAGGCTGCTCTCTGCTCTTTCTGACTACAAGCTTGAATATTACTCAGCTATGGTCGAACTTGAAGAATGATTTCCGGATAGAAAATTTATTTGTTTGAATTTCATGTAAAAAAACGCAATTACTTTTTGCCGACCCAATATTATCACCGTGTTTGTTATTTCACTTTCTTATTTAATACTATCGTCTACAAGTGCAATAT
>JAWZYV010003697.1:0-15341 GCA_038373885.1 Cheiracanthium punctorium | reverse complement strand
AATGGTGGATTCTAGAAAATTCATGTCTCGAGACCATATTTCAATTTGATAAGATTGTTCCAGAAATTTCTCGGCAATTCTGGTGACGTCATAATCTCTATAAAAGCGCTAGGATCTCTCTCCGGGGAGTTCAGTTGGGTGATAGACTTTGAAGCGCACGGTTGATTCTGTGAAATGAATAGCGTCATTGTTGTGCTTATTTGTGATTTTAGTTAGCGTATGCTAAAGTTTCTTGTATTATTTTGAGCTATTGAGCTGCGAGCCGTAAAATAAAGTGTTATTTTTGTTTACTGTGCTGTTTGAACTGCTTTGAAATACACCCACTTGGCAATTTTCGTAACAATATTTTCCAGGAAATGCTATTTGCCACCAATGGAAACTTTCATTCTCTGGTGATTCCTTTACGCATGCGCGTAATCGAAAATCATTTCTCACTCTGAATTAAATGGAAACAAATCGCCGTATCTACTTTTATACATAATCCATGCCTAATTAGCGATTTAGTACCGCGAAATATATAATCTCGCACTGTTGTCAAATTCCAACTGCTACATTTTTTCATATAAGTTAAGACAAAGAATCTTCCGTTCTGATTCCTGTTGAAGGACAAGAACATATAACGTCATTTCTTCTTGCAAGTTTTTTTTTCCTGAAATTTGTAAGAGATATGCATTTAACCAATCATACATTATCTATCACCATGTATAATATTTGAGCCTAGATGAAACAATTCTCTTGAAGATTATGACTCGTATTCCCTTGTATACAAGTAATGCTATAAAGCTTCTGAACTAGCAATTGTGAAAAATGTCCCTTTTAATCCTCTCTCTTCCATCGCTCAAGGCAGGCTTAAAACGATTCTCACACGTTTGTTGCACGAAGATTCAGTATAACACATTTCTCCAAAATAAGAGCGAGGGACATTTTGTGGTGGCAATAAAAATGCCATGGATTGTTTACTGAAAAATAAAAATTATGAACGCATTCACTTCATCAGTATAGCATTACTGTTCCGCTTAAAACTGTTTGGGAAACCCTTCTCCACAAGATACTAGAATAAAAGGCACTTCGTTGGGGGGGGGGTGTAAAATTAGGCTGCGTTTTCCTTACCGAAAATAGATCTTGTTTGAAAATTTTTAAAGGGGGATTCGAACTGAAATCCCCCCCCTGAATGGACTATCATATCCATCCCAACTGCGAGCATGCCTAGCCGTCAGCATGGCCTAGCACTAACCCCCACTCCGGCTCAGTCTAGGTCATTGAGTCCAGGATGACGAATGCAGTCCGGCTTCTCGCCCCAAACTGAACCATCATTGCGTTCATTTCGTTCACCCTGATCTTCCGGGGGAATGTCGACACCGCATAACTGCAGTGACGAGTCCTCCCCACTGACCAGAAACAGAGCTAGACTAGGTTGTCATGCCTTCGACCGGATACCGCAGAAGACTGATATACTTCTCCGGGCTTGAACCCGGAACGTCCATTCAGCTTGCGGGACGCAAGGGTGTGCACTAAACAAGGCAACACCCTTGGCCCGTATATTTATACCTGATTCACCCATACAAGGTTTCAATTGTTGCAGACAATGCTTGTCAACAATACAAAATGCAACACTTTCTATCAAAGAGTGTGCGGCATACATGATTTAAATTTTATTTCGTGTTTGTAGTGAAATCTGTGGAAGTTTATATTTTACTGCCGAGGATGAAGAAGTTTCAGGCTGGGGTGTAAGTACAGAAGAAAATTTCCTCATTCTAATTTTGAAAATTGTAATTCCTCTTCGTTTAAATGTCTCCTATTGGAAAACAGGAAGCGGCACTTCTTCTTGCTGCTGCATATTGTTGCGAAATAATAACTAAATTTGCTCCCGTATTGCGTGCGCCGGCGTGAAACTAGTTTTGCAGGCATAATAGCGGCCCTCCGATGATGGTAACCCTGTAGCCTTGGCGACAAACTTGGCGATCGTCTTGGCGACTTGGCGACGGATTTGGCGACCTTGGCGACAAATGGTGGATTCTAGAAAATTCATGTCTCGAGACCATATTTCAATTTGATAAGATTGTTCCAGAAATTTCTCGGCAATTCTGGTGACGTCATGATCTCTATAAAAGCGCTAGGATCTCTCTCCGGGGAGTTCAGTTGGGTGATAGACTTAGAAGCGCACGGTTGATTCTGTGAAATGAATAGCGTCATTGTTGTGCTTATTTGTGATTTTAGTTAGCGTATGCTAAAGTTTCTTGTATTATTTTGAGCTATTGAGCTGCGAGCCGTAAAATAAAGTGTTATTTTTGTTTACTGTGCTGTTTTAACTGCTTTGAAATACACCCACTTGGCAATTTTCGTAACAATATTTTCCAGGAAATGCTATTTGCCACCAATGGAAACTTTCATTCTCTGGTGATTCCTTTACGCATGCGCGTAATCGAAAATCATTTCTCACTCTGAATTAAATGGAAACAAATCGCCGTTTTTTACTTTTATACATAATCCATGCCTAATTAGCGATTTAGTACCGCGAAATATATAATCTCGCACTGTTGTCAAATTCCAACTGCTACATTTTTTCATATAAGTTAAGACAAAGAATCTTCCGTTCTGATTCCTGTTGAAGGACAAGAACATATAACGTCATTTCTTCTTGCAAGTTTTTTTTTCCTGAAATTTGTAAGAGATATGCATTTAACCAATCATACATTATCTATCACCATGTATAATATTTGAGCCTAGATGAAACAATTCTCTTGAAGATTATGACTCGTATTCCCTTGTATACAAGTAATGCTATAAAGCTTCTGAACTAGCAATTGTGAAAAATGTCCCTTTTAATCCTCTCTCTTCCATCGCTCAAGGCAGGCTTAAAACGATTCTCACACGTTCGTTGCACGAAGATTCAGTATAACACATTTCTCCAAAATAAGAGCGAGGGACATTTTGTGGTGGCAATAAAAATGCCATGGATTGTTTACTGAAAAATAAAAATTATGAACGCATTCACTTCATCAGTATAGCATTACTGTTCCGCTTAAAACTGTTTGGGAAACCCTTCTCCACAAGATACTAGAATAAAAGGCACTTCGTTGGGGGGGGGTGTAAAATTAGGCTGCGTTTTCCTTACCGAAAATAGATCTTGTTTGAAAATTTTTAAAGGGGGATTCGAACTGAAATCCCCCCCCTGAATGGACTATCATATCCATCCCAACTGCGAGCATGCCTAGCCGTCAGCATGGCCTAGCACTAACCCCCACTCCGGCTCAGTCTAGGTCATTGAGTCCAGGATGACGAATGCAGTCCGGCTTCTCGCCCCAAACTGAACCATCATTGCGTTCATTTCGTTCACCCTGATCTTCCGGGGGAATGTCGACACCGCATAACTGCAGTGACGAGTCCTCCCCACTGACCAGAAACAGAGCTAGACTAGGTTGTCATGCCTTCGACCGGATACCGCAGAAGACTGATATACTTCTCCGGGCTTGAACCCGGAACGTCCATTCAGCTTGCGGGACGCAAGGGTGTGCACTAAACAAGGCAGCACCCTTGGCCCGTATATGTATACCTGATTCACCCATATAAGGTTTCAATTGTTGCAGACAATGCTTGTCAACAATACAAAATGCAACACTTTCTATCAAAGAGTGTGCGGCATACATGATTTAAATTTTATTTCGTGTTTGTAGTGAAATCTGTGGAAGTTTATATCGTACTGCCGAGGATGAAGAAGTTTCAGGCTGGGGTGTAAGTACAGAAGGAAATTTCCGCTCTCTAATTTTGAAAATTGTAATTCCTCTTCGTTTAAATGTCTCCTATTGGAAAACAGGAAGCGGCACTTCTTCTTGCTGCTGCATATTGTTGCGAAATAATAACTAAATTTGCTCCCGTATTGCGTGCGCCGGCGTGAAACTAGTTTTGCAGGCATAATAGCGGCCCTCCGATGATGGTAACCCTGTAGCCTTGGCGACAAACTTGGCGATCGTCTGGCACTTGGCGACGGATTTGGCGACCTTGGCGACAAATGGTGGATTCTAGAAAATTCATGTCTCGAGACCATATTTCAATTTGATAAGATTGTTCCAGAAATTTCTCGGCAATTCTGGTGACGTCATCATCTCTATAAAAGCGCTAGGATCTCTCTCCGGGGAGTTCAGTTGGGTGATAGACTTTGAAGCGCACGGTTGATTCTGTGAAATGAATAGCGTCATTGTTGTGCTTATTTGTGATTTTAGTTAGCGTATGCTAAAGTTTCTTGTATTATTTTGAGCTATTGAGCTGCGAGCCGTAAAATAAAGTGTTATTTTTGTTTACTGTGCTGTTTGAACTGCTTTGAAATACACCCACTTGGCAATTTTCGTAACAATATTTTCCAGGAAATGCTATTTGCCACCAATGGAAACTTTCATTCTCTGGTGATTCCTTTACGCATGCGCGTAATCGAAAATCATTTCTCACTCTGAATTAAATGGAAACAAATCGCCGTATCTACTTTTATACATAATCCATGCCTAATTAGCGATTTAGTACCGCGAAATATATAATCTCGCACTGTTGTCAAATTCCAACTGCTACATTTTTTCATATAAGTTAAGACAAAGAATCTTCCGTTCTGATTCCTGTTGAAGGACAAGAACATATAACGTCATTTCTTCTTGCAAGTTTTTTTTTCCTGAAATTTGTAAGAGATATGCATTTAACCAATCATACATTATCTATCACCATGTATAATATTTGAGCCTAGATGAAACAATTCTCTTGAAGATTATGACTCGTATTCCCTTGTATACAAGTAATGCTATAAAGCTTCTGAACTAGCAATTGTGAAAAATGTCCCTTTTAATCCTCTCTCTTCCATCGCTCAAGGCAGGCTTAAAACGATTCTCACACGTTTGTTGCACGAAGATTCAGTATAACACATTTCTCCAAAATAAGAGCGAGGGACATTTTGTGGTGGCAATAAAAATGCCATGGATTGTTTACTGAAAAATAAAAATTATGAACGCATTCACTTCATCAGTATAGCATTACTGTTCCGCTTAAAACTGTTTGGGAAACCCTTCTCCACAAGATACTAGAATAAAAGGCACTTCGTTGGGGGGGGGGTGTAAAATTAGGCTGCGTTTTCCTTACCGAAAATAGATCTTGTTTGAAAATTTTTAAAGGGGGATTCGAACTGAAATCCCCCCCCTGAATGGACTATCATATCCATCCCAACTGCGAGCATGCCTAGCCGTCAGCATGGCCTAGCACTAACCCCCACTCCGGCTCAGTCTAGGTCATTGAGTCCAGGATGACGAATGCAGTCCGGCTTCTCGCCCCAAACTGAACCATCATTGCGTTCATTTCGTTCACCCTGATCTTCCGGGGGAATGTCGACACCGCATAACTGCAGTGACGAGTCCTCCCCACTGACCAGAAACAGAGCTAGACTAGGTTGTCATGCCTTCGACCGGATACCGCAGAAGACTGATATACTTCTCCGGGCTTGAACCCGGAACGTCCATTCAGCTTGCGGGACGCAAGGGTGTGCACTAAACAAGGCAGCACCCTTGGCCCGTATATGTATACCTGATTCACCCATATAAGGTTTCAATTGTTGCAGACAATGCTTGTCAACAATACAAAATGCAACACTTTCTATCAAAGAGTGTGCGGCATACATGATTTAAATTTTATTTCGTGTTTGTAGTGAAATCTGTGGAAGTTTATATCGTACTGCCGAGGATGAAGAAGTTTCAGGCTGGGGTGTAAGTACAGAAGGAAATTTCCGCTCTCTAATTTTGAAAATTGTAATTCCTCTTCGTTTAAATGTCTCCTATTGGAAAACAGGAAGCGGCACTTCTTCTTGCTGCTGCATATTGTTGCGAAATAATAACTAAATTTGCTCCCGTATTGCGTGCGCCGGCGTGAAACTAGTTTTGCAGGCATAATAGCGGCCCTCCGATGATGGTAACCCTGTAGCCTTGGCGACAAACTTGGCGATCGTCTTGGCGACTTGGCGACGGATTTGGCGACCTTGGCGACAAATGGTGGATTCTAGAAAATTCATGTCTCGAGACCATATTTCAATTTGATAAGATTGTTCCAGAAATTTCTCGGCAATTCTGGTGACGTCATAATCTCTATAAAAGCGCTAGGATCTCTCTCCGGGGAGTTCAGTTGGGTGATAGACTTTGAAGCGCACGGTTGATTCTGTGAAATGAATAGCGTCATTGTTGTGCTTATTTGTGATTTTAGTTAGCGTATGCTAAAGTTTCTTGTATTATTTTGAGCTATTGAGCTGCGAGCCGTAAAATAAAGTGTTATTTTTGTTTACTGTGCTGTTTGAACTGCTTTGAAATACACCCACTTGGCAATTTTCGTAACAATATTTTCCAGGAAATGCTATTTGCCACCAATGGAAACTTTCATTCTCTGGTGATTCCTTTACGCATGCGCGTAATCGAAAATCATTTCTCACTCTGAATTAAATGGAAACAAATCGCCGTATCTACTTTTATACATAATCCATGCCTAATTAGCGATTTAGTACCGCGAAATATATAATCTCGCACTGTTGTCAAATTCCAACTGCTACATTTTTTCATATAAGTTAAGACAAAGAATCTTCCGTTCTGATTCCTGTTGAAGGACAAGAACATATAACGTCATTTCTTCTTGCAAGTTTTTTTTCCTGAAATTTGTAAGAGATATGCATTTAACCAATCATACATTATCTATCACCATGTATAATATTTGAGCCTAGATGAAACAATTCTCTTGAAGATTATGACTCGTATTCCCTTGTATACAAGTAATGCTATAAAGCTTCTGAACTAGCAATTGTGAAAAATGTCCCTTTTAATCCTCTCTCTTCCATCGCTCAAGGCAGGCTTAAAACGATTCTCACACGTTTGTTGCACGAAGATTCAGTAAAACACATTTCTCCAAAATAAGAGCGAGGGACATTTTGTGGTGGCAATAAAAATGCCATGGATTGTTTACTGAAAAATAAAAATTATGAACGCATTCACTTCATCAGTATAGCATTACTGTTCCGCTTAAAACTGTTTGGGAAACCCTTCTCCACAAGATACTAGAATAAAAGGCACTTCGTTGGGGGGGGGTGTAAAATTAGGCTGCGTTTTCCTTACCGAAAATAGATCTTGTTTGAAAATTTTTAAAGGGGGATTCGAACTGAAATCCCCCCCCTGAATGGACTATCATATCCATCCCAACTGCGAGCATGCCTAGCCGTCAGCATGGCCTAGCACTAACCCCCACTCCGGCTCAGTCTAGGTCATTGAGTCCAGGATGACGAATGCAGTCCGGCTTCTCGCCCCAAACTGAACCATCATTGCGTTCATTTCGTTCACCCTGATCTTCCGGGGGAATGTCGACACCGCATAACTGCAGTGACGAGTCCTCCCCACTGACCAGAAACAGAGCTAGACTAGGTTGTCATGCCTTCGACCGGATACCGCAGAAGACTGATATACTTCTCCGGGCTTGAACCCGGAACGTCCATTCAGCTTGCGGGACGCAAGGGTGTGCACTAAACAAGGCAGCACCCTTGGCCCGTATATGTATACCTGATTCACCCATATAAGGTTTCAATTGTTGCAGACAATGCTTGTCAACAATACAAAATGCAACACTTTCTATCAAAGAGTGTGCGGCATACATGATTTAAATTTTATTTCGTGTTTGTAGTGAAATCTGTGGAAGTTTATATCGTACTGCCGAGGATGAAGAAGTTTCAGGCTGGGGTGTAAGTACAGAAGGAAATTTCCGCTCTCTAATTTTGAAAATTGTAATTCCTCTTCGTTTAAATGTCTCCTATTGGAAAACAGGAAGCGGCACTTCTTCTTGCTGCTGCATATTGTTGCGAAATAATAACTAAATTTGCTCCCGTATTGCGTGCGCCGGCGTGAAACTAGTTTTGCAGGCATAATAGCGGCCCTCCGATGATGGTAACCCTGTAGCCTTGGCGACAAACTTGGCGATCGTCTTGGCGACGGATTTGGCGACCTTGGCGACAAATGGTGGATTCTAGAAAATTCATGTCTCGAGACCATATTTCAATTTGATAAGATTGTTCCAGAAATTTCTCGGCAATTCTGGTGACGTCATCATATCTATAAAAGCGCTAGGATCTCTCTCCGGGGAGTTCAGTTGGGTGATAGACTTTGAAGCGCACGGTTGATTCTGTGAAATGAATAGCGTCATTGTTGTGCTTATTTGTGATTTTAGTTAGCGTATGCTAAAGTTTCTTGTATTATTTTGAGCTATTGAGCTGCGAGCCGTAAAATAAAGTGTTATTTTTGTTTACTGTGCTGTTTGAACTGCTTTGAAATACACCCACTTGGCAATTTTCGTAACAATATTTTCCAGGAAATGCTATTTGCCACCAATGGAAACTTTCATTCTCTGGTGATTCCTTTACGCATGCGCGTAATCGAAAATCATTTCTCACTCTGAATTAAATGGAAACAAATCGCCGTATCTACTTTTATACATAATCCATGCCTAATTAGCGATTTAGTACCGCGAAATATATAATCTCGCACTGTTGTCAAATTCCAACTGCTACATTTTTTCATATAAGTTAAGACAAAGAATCTTCCGTTCTGATTCCTGTTGAAGGACAAGAACATATAACGTCATTTCTTCTTGCAAGTTTTTTTTTCCTGAAATTTGTAAGAGATATGCATTTAACCAATCATACATTATCTATCACCATGTATAATATTTGAGCCTAGATGAAACAATTCTCTTGAAGATTATGACTCGTATTCCCTTGTATACAAGTAATGCTATAAAGCTTCTGAACTAGCAATTGTGAAAAATGTCCCTTTTAATCCTCTCTCTTCCATCGCTCAAGGCAGGCTTAAAACGATTCTCACACGTTTGTTGCACGAAGATTCAGTATAACACATTTCTCCAAAATAAGAGCGAGGGACATTTTGTGGTGGCAATAAAAATGCCATGGATTGTTTACTGAAAAATAAAAATTATGAACGCATTCACTTCATCAGTATAGCATTACTGTTCCGCTTAAAACTGTTTGGGAAACCCTTCTCCACAAGATACTAGAATAAAAGGCACTTCGTTGGGGGGGGGGTGTAAAATTAGGCTGCGTTTTCCTTACCGAAAATAGATCTTGTTTGAAAATTTTTAAAGGGGGATTCGAACTGAAATCCCCCCCCTGAATGGACTATCATATCCATCCCAACTGCGAGCATGCCTAGCCGTCAGCATGGCCTAGCACTAACCCCCACTCCGGCTCAGTCTAGGTCATTGAGTCCAGGATGACGAATGCAGTCCGGCTTCTCGCCCCAAACTGAACCATCATTGCGTTCATTTCGTTCACCCTGATCTTCCGGGGGAATGTCGACACCGCATAACTGCAGTGACGAGTCCTCCCCACTGACCAGAAACAGAGCTAGACTAGGTTGTCATGCCTTCGACCGGATACCGCAGAAGACTGATATACTTCTCCGGGCTTGAACCCGGAACGTCCATTCAGCTTGCGGGACGCAAGGGTGTGCACTAAACAAGGCAGCACCCTTGGCCCGTATATGTATACCTGATTCACCCATATAAGGTTTCAATTGTTGCAGACAATGCTTGTCAACAATACAAAATGCAACACTTTCTATCAAAGAGTGTGCGGCATACATGATTTAAATTTTATTTCGTGTTTGTAGTGAAATCTGTGGAAGTTTATATCGTACTGCCGAGGATGAAGAAGTTTCAGGCTGGGGTGTAAGTACAGAAGGAAATTTCCGCTCTCTAATTTTGAAAATTGTAATTCCTCTTCGTTTAAATGTCTCCTATTGGAAAACAGGAAGCGGCACTTCTTCTTGCTGCTGCATATTGTTGCGAAATAATAACTAAATTTGCTCCCGTATTGCGTGCGCCGGCGTGAAACTAGTTTTGCAGGCATAATAGCGGCCCTCCGATGATGGTAACCCTGTAGCCTTGGCGACAAACTTGGCGATCGTCTTGGCGACGGATTTGGCGACCTTGGCGACAAATGGTGGATTCTAGAAAATTCATGTCTCGAGACCATATTTCAATTTGATAAGATTGTTCCAGAAATTTCTCGGCAATTCTGGTGACGTCATAATCTCTATAAAAGCGCTAGGATCTCTCTCCGGGGAGTTCAGTTGGGTGATAGACTTTGAAGCGCACGGTTGATTCTGTGAAATGAATAGCGTCATTGTTGTGCTTATTTGTGATTTTAGTTAGCGTATGCTAAAGTTTCTTGTATTATTTTGAGCTATTGAGCTGCGAGCCGTAAAATAAAGTGTTATTTTTGTTTACTGTGCTGTTTGAACTGCTTTGAAATACACCCACTTGGCAATTTTCGTAACAATATTTTCCAGGAAATGCTATTTGCCACCAATGGAAACTTTCATTCTCTGGTGATTCCTTTACGCATGCGCGTAATCGAAAATCATTTCTCACTCTGAATTAAATGGAAACAAATCGCCGTATCTACTTTTATACATAATCCATGCCTAATTAGCGATTTAGTACCGCGAAATATATAATCTCGCACTGTTGTCAAATTCCAACTGCTACATTTTTTCATATAAGTTAAGACAAAGAATCTTCCGTTCTGATTCCTGTTGAAGGACAAGAACATATAACGTCATTTCTTCTTGCAAGTTTTTTTTTCCTGAAATTTGTAAGAGATATGCATTTAACCAATCATACATTATCTATCACCATGTATAATATTTGAGCCTAGATGAAACAATTCTCTTGAAGATTATGACTCGTATTCCCTTGTATACAAGTAATGCTATAAAGCTTCTGAACTAGCAATTGTGAAAAATGTCCCTTTTAATCCTCTCTCTTCCATCGCTCAAGGCAGGCTTAAAACGATTCTCACACGTTTGTTGCACGAAGATTCAGTATAACACATTTCTCCAAAATAAGAGCGAGGGACATTTTGTGGTGGCAATAAAAATGCCATGGATTGTTTACTGAAAAATAAAAATTATGAACGCATTCACTTCATCAGTATAGCATTACTGTTCCGCTTAAAACTGTTTGGGAAACCCTTCTCCACAAGATACTAGAATAAAAGGCACTTCGTTGGGGGGGGGGTGTAAAATTAGGCTGCGTTTTCCTTACCGAAAATAGATCTTGTTTGAAAATTTTTAAAGGGGGATTCGAACTGAAATCCCCCCCCTGAATGGACTATCATATCCATCCCAACTGCGAGCATGCCTAGCCGTCAGCATGGCCTAGCACTAACCCCCACTCCGGCTCAGTCTAGGTCATTGAGTCCAGGATGACGAATGCAGTCCGGCTTCTCGCCCCAAACTGAACCATCATTGCGTTCATTTCGTTCACCCTGATCTTCCGGGGGAATGTCGACACCGCATAACTGCAGTGACGAGTCCTCCCCACTGACCAGAAACAGAGCTAGACTAGGTTGTCATGCCTTCGACCGGATACCGCAGAAGACTGATATACTTCTCCGGGCTTGAACCCGGAACGTCCATTCAGCTTGCGGGACGCAAGGGTGTGCACTAAACAAGGCAGCACCCTTGGCCCGTATATGTATACCTGATTCACCCATATAAGGTTTCAATTGTTGCAGACAATGCTTGTCAACAATACAAAATGCAACACTTTCTATCAAAGAGTGTGCGGCATACATGATTTAAATTTTATTTCGTGTTTGTAGTGAAATCTGTGGAAGTTTATATCGTACTGCCGAGGTTGAAGAAGTTTCAGGCTGGGGTGTAAGTACAGAAGGAAATTTCCGCTCTCTAATTTTGAAAATTGTAATTCCTCTTCGTTTAAATGTCTCCTATTGGAAAACAGGAAGCGGCACTTCTTCTTGCTGCTGCATATTGTTGCGAAATAATAACTAAATTTGCTCCCGTATTGCGTGCGCCGGCGTGAAACTAGTTTTGCAGGCATAATAGCGGCCCTCCGATGATGGTAACCCTGTAGCCTTGGCGACAAACTTGGCGATCGTCTTGGCACTTGCGACGGATTTGGCGACCTTGGCGACAAATGGTGGATTCTAGAAAATTCATGTCTCGAGACCATATTTCAATTTGATAAGATTGTTCCAGAAATTTCTCGGCAATTCTGGTGACGTCATAATCTCTATAAAAGCGCTAGGATCTCTCTCCGGGGAGTTCAGTTGGGTGATAGACTTTGAAGCGCACGGTTGATTCTGTGAAATGAATAGCGTCATTGTTGTGCTTATTTGTGATTTTAGTTAGCGTATGCTAAAGTTTCTTGTATTATTTTGAGCTATTGAGCTGCGAGCCGTAAAATAAAGTGTTATTTTTGTTTACTGTGCTGTTTGAACTGCTTTCAAATACACCCACTTGGCAATTTTCGTAACAATATTTTCCAGGAAATGCTATTTGCCACCAATGGAAACTTTCATTCTCTGGTGATTCCTTTACGCATGCGCGTAATCGAAAATCATTTCTCACTCTGAATTAAATGGAAACAAATCGCCGTATCTACTTTTATACATAATCCATGCCTAATTAGCGATTTAGTACCGCGAAATATATAATCTCGCACTGTTGTCAAATTCCAACTGCTACATTTTTTCATATAAGTTAAGACAAAGAATCTTCCGTTCTGATTCCTGTTGAAGGACAAGAACATATAACGTCATTTCTTCTTGCAAGTTTTTTTTTCCTGAAATTTGTAAGAGATATGCATTTAACCAATCATACATTATCTATCACCATGTATAATATTTGAGCCTAGATGAAACAATTCTCTTGAAGATTATGACTCGTATTCCCTTGTATACAAGTAATGCTATAAAGCTTCTGAACTAGCAATTGTGAAAAATGTCCCTTTTAATCCTCTCTCTTCCATCGCTCAAGGCAGGCTTAAAACGATTCTCACACGTTTGTTGCACGAAGATTCAGTATAACACATTTCTCCAAAATAAGAGCGAGGGACATTTTGTGGTGGCAATAAAAATGCCATGGATTGTTTACTGAAAAATAAAAATTATGAACGCATTCACTTCATCAGTATAGCATTACTGTTCCGCTTAAAACTGTTTGGGAAACCCTTCTCCACAAGATACTAGAATAAAAGGCACTTCGTTGGGGGGGGGGTGTAAAATTAGGCTGCGTTTTCCTTACCGAAAATAGATCTTGTTTGAAAATTTTTAAAGGGGGATTCGAACTGAAATCCCCCCCCCTGAATGGACTATCATATCCATCCCAACTGCGAGCATGCCTAGCCGTCAGCATGGCCTAGCACTAACCCCCACTCCGGCTCAGTCTAGGTCATTGAGTCCAGGATGACGAATGCAGTCCGGCTTCTCGCCCCAAACTGAACCATCATTGCGTTCATTTCGTTCACCCTGATCTTCCGGGGGAATGTCGACACCGCATAACTGCAGTGACGAGTCCTCCCCACTGACCAGAAACAGAGCTAGACTAGGTTGTCATGCCTTCGACCGGATACCGCAGAAGACTGATATACTTCTCCGGGCTTGAACCCGGAACGTCCATTCAGCTTGCGGGACGCAAGGGTGTGCACTAAACAAGGCAGCACCCTTGGCCCGTATATGTATACCTGATTCACCCATATAAGGTTTCAATTGTTGCAGACAATGCTTGTCAACAATACAAAATGCAACACTTTCTATCAAAGAGTGTGCGGCATACATGATTTAAATTTTATTTCGTGTTTGTAGTGAAATCTGTGGAAGTTTATATCGTACTGCCGAGGATGAAGAAGTTTCAGGCTGGGGTGTAAGTACAGAAGGAAATTTCCGCTCTCTAATTTTGAAAATTGTAATTCCTCTTCGTTTAAATGTCTCCTATTGGAAAACAGGAAGCGGCACTTCTTCTTGCTGCTGCATATTGTTGCGAAATAATAACTAAATTTGCTCCCGTATTGCGTGCGCCGGCGTGAAACTAGTTTTGCAGGCATAATAGCGGCCCTCCGATGATGGTAACCCTGTAGCCTTGGCGACAAACTTGGCGATCGTCTTGGCGACTTGGCGACGGATTTGGCGACCTTGGCGACAAATGGTGGATTCTAGAAAATTCATGTCTCGAGACCATATTTCAATTTGATAAGATTGTTCCAGAAATTTCTCGGCAATTCTGGTGACGTCATAATCTCTATAAAAGCGCTAGGATCTCTCTCCGGGGAGTTCAGTTGGGTGATAGACTTTGAAGCGCACGGTTGATTCTGTGAAATGAATAGCGTCATTGTTGTGCTTATTTGTGATTTTAGTTAGCGTATGCTAAAGTTTCTTGTATTATTTTGAGCTATTGAGCTGCGAGCCGTAAAATAAAGTGTTATTTTTGTTTACTGTGCTGTTTGAACTGCTTTCAAATACACCCACTTGGCAATTTTCGTAACAATATTTTCCAGGAAATGCTATTTGCCACCAATGGAAACTTTCATTCTCTGGTGATTCCTTTACGCATGCGCGTAATCGAAAATCATTTCTCACTCTGAATTAAATGGAAACAAATCGCCGTATCTACTTTTATACATAATCCATGCCTAATTAGCGATTTAGTACCGCGAAATATATAATCTCGCACTGTTGTCAAATTCCAACTGCTACATTTTTTCATATAAGTTAAGACAAAGAATCTTCCGTTCTGATTCCTGTTGAAGGACAAGAACATATAACGTCATTTCTTCTTGCAAGTTTTTTTTTCCTGAAATTTGTAAGAGATATGCATTTAACCAATCATACATTATCTATCACCATGTATAATATTTGAGCCTAGATGAAACAATTCTCTTGAAGATTATGACTCGTATTCCCTTGTATACAAGTAATGCTATAAAGCTTCTGAACTAGCAATTGTGAAAAATGTCCCTTTTAATCCTCTCTCTTCCATCGCTCAAGGCAGGCTTAAAACGATTCTCACACGTTTGTTGCACGAAGATTCAGTATAACACATTTCTCCAAAATAAGAGCGAGGGACATTTTGTGGTGGCAATAAAAATGCCATGGATTGTTTACTGAAAAATAAAAATTATGAACGCATTCACTTCATCAGTATAGCATTACTGTTCCGCTTAAAACTGTTTGGGAAACCCTTCTCCACAAGATACTAGAATAAAAGGCACTTCGTTGGGGGGGGGGTGTAAAATTAGGCTGCGTTTTCCTTACCGAAAATAGATCTTGTTTGAAAATTTTTAAAGGGGGATTCGAACTGAAATCCCCCCCCTGAATGGACTATCATATCCATCCCAACTGCGAGCATGCCTAGCCGTCAGCATGGCCTAGCACTAACCCCCACTCCGGCTCAGTCTAGGTCATTGAGTCCAGGATGACGAATGCAGTCCGGCTTCTCGCCCCAAACTGAACCATCATTGCGTTCATTTCG
>JAWZYV010003696.1:600000-935313 GCA_038373885.1 Cheiracanthium punctorium | reverse complement strand
GGAAAGTTTAGATATTTTGGGTGAATTTTCGCTTTGAAATTTAATTAACCCATTAACGCACACATTTTCTTCTACGTTATTATTAGTAATTGATCCAGAAAACTTTTTTTTGAAAGTTCTTTTTGTGATACGATTTCCTTGTGTGTGTGTGTGTGTTTTCTTTTTTACTCAGCGATCACCAGCTTGAGTAAATTTCATTAGTAAAATTTTGAAGAGGCTTGGCTTCGATATTTTCTTTCTATATTTTCTTTGGTATTTTCTGGAAGTGAAAGGAACGTATATATCTGGCATACAGGGAAACTTAGGACGTTTTCGTGAATTTTCGCCTTAAAATGTAATTATTATATCAATGCACAAATTTTCTTTTGCCCTATTATTAGTGCAGAACACTACAAGTTCTTTCTTTGATACAATTCCCTTGACTGTGTGTATTTTCAATTTTATTCAACGATCATCAGGAGTAAATTACAGTAGTAAAATTTTGAAGAGGATTGGGCGGGTGTGAATTTTGACAGTTAATGTGAACGATTCGTTTGGAAAGCAATTTTTCCTATTCGGGTCACGCCCCCAAAATAGCCAGTGTTTTCTTTTCTTTTCTGTAAGCAAAAGAAACTATTTACCCCGCGTATATGGGAAGTTTGATTGTTTTGGTGTATTTTCCCTTTAAACTTTAATAAACTTATCAACGCACACACTTTCTTCAGCGTTATTATTAGAAATAGTATAGAAGACTAGAAGTTCTTTCTGTGATACAATTCCCTTGTATGTGTGTTTTCTATTTTATTCAACGATTATCAGGTCGAGTAAATTTCATTAGTAAGATGATGTGTGGAGGCATGAAGAGGCATGTGTGGCTGTAAGTTTCGAAGGTTCCCGTAAGTGTTTTGCTAGCAGAAATATTTCTGTTTGGGTCACGCCCCCAAATTACTCGCTGTTTCGTTTCTGTGAGCGAGCGGAGCGTATTTACACTGCATATATGGAAAGTTTAGGTAGTTTTGGTAAATTTTCCCTCATAATATAATTAACACATTAACGTACACATTATCATCTACGTTATTATTACGAATTAGTCCAGAAAACTAGAAGTTCTTTCTGTGATACAAGGTCACGCCCCCAAATTACTCGCTGTTTCGTTTCTGTAAGCGAGAGGAGCGTACTTACCCTGCATATACGGAAAGTTTAGGTAGTTTTGGTGAACTTTCCCTTATAATATAATTAAAACATTAACGTACACATTATCAACTACGTTATTGTTATGAATTAGTTCAGAAAACTTGAAGTTCTTTCTGTAATACAAGGTCACGCCCCCAAATTATCCGGTGTTTTCGTTTCTATAAGCGATAGGAACTATTTACCCGCATATGTGGAAAGTTTAGATATTTTGGGTGAATTTTCGCTTTAAAATTTAATTAACCCATTAACGCACACATGTTCTTCTACGTTATTATTAGTAATTGATCCAGAAAACTTTTTTTTGAAAGTTCTTTTTGTGATACGATTTCCTTGTGTGTGTGTTTTCTTTTTTACTCAGCGATCACCAGCTTGAGTAAATTTCATTAGTAAAATTTTGAAGAGGCTTGGCTTCGATATTTTCTTTCTATATTTTCTTTGGTATTTTCTGGAAGTGAAAGGAACTTAGATATCCGGCATACTGGGAAACTTAGGTCGTTTTCGTGAATTTTCGCCTTAAAATGTAATTATTATATCAATGCACAAATTTTCTTTTGCCCTATTATTAGTGCAGAACACTACAAGTTCTTTCTTTGATACAATTCCCTTGACTGTGTGTATTTTCAATTTTATTCAACGATCATCAGGAGTAAATTACAGTAGTAAAATTTTGAAGAGGATTGGGCGGGTATGATTTTAGGGTTCAGTTATTTTTCTAAAAGGAGCGTTTCCTATAAAACACTCTTTTTAATATTGAAAAGTAATGAAAAAGGAGCGAAATCATTTAATCTTAAAGGAGCGAAAATCGCTCCGAATATTTCACTCCGCTCAGTGATTGAAAAACGCTCCCTAAGGAGAAGTGCACTTTCAAGTACGGAAAGGAGTGAAAATTCACTCCGACTGATCGAATCTCGCTCGTTGGGTTTAAGCGTGTATGCCAATCTTCTAACTAACCGCCCCCACCGACAAACTGCCCTCCCACCCCCACCCCCGAAAAAATTGCATTAATCCGTCGCTGTCACGAAGGGTTCATATTGGACTTTTGTGAAATAAAACTTGTAGCATATCTTTCGCCAATAAAGTCAACTTTGTCGCGGTATTGATAATATATATTTTTTATAAACCCTCCAAACTCGGGAGGGAATTGGGATACACCCTGTATATTTCTGTAGATGTACATGCCCAAAACAACTTAAATGCGTAATATGCAAATATCTCGTAAGTGCAAAGGCCCAAAAATTTGCATTTGCCCAGGGCCCAATATTGTGATGATCAGGCCCTGGGTCAAGTCATATCCTTCAGCACCTCAGAGCCCATGAGCGTGAAGCCATGGTAGGCCAGCGGAGGCCTTGACCCTGCGTTGGCTGTTCCGCCAATGCATAGCTTAGTTATTGGTCTGTATATAGAAAACACAGCTTAATGCTTAATAAACAGACATTTCAGGGACGTAGCCAGGAGATGAGTCGCTCCCGAAATTCGGACTTTTCTTCATTGGATGTTAATAATCAAACCTTTCCGGGGAAATTCTACTTTTGCCACATATTCGGCCAGCCCTGATTTTTTTTCCTGGTTACCTGCCTCAAATATACATTTCTATCACCCAGTTTCATGCAGTGGCGCCGACTACGTGAGTGCTCCGGGGCTTTTGAAGATGATAATTTTGATAATTTTGAAAAAACCCTGTTAACTACAAACAAAAGGGGCAAGGAGTGTGTGTTGAAGAGGGTTGTGTATGCAGGGACGTGCTTAGGGTTTTAGCGGCATTGGACAAAGAATAATTGCAAGTGTTTCAAATTCGTCTACTTACTAAATTGTGGATCTCGATTTGCCCACTCCCCCCAGCAAAAGCCTCTGCTGCTACTGATTCTAATAAAGTAAGTTTCATTAATTAATATTTTAATAAAATACGTTTCCATAATGCAAATCTGCATTCTAGCTATTTACAATGCTTACCATGTTGTAAATTTGAAAAAGAAAGCTGTACATGAATTTATAATTTCTGTATTTCGTCTCGGCTATGCTTGGTGATGTGTAGTTTTCAAGTTTTAGGTTAGGAAGTTTATTTGACTACTTGACATACATGAATTCAACAGTTTTTTAGCGTCCCACCCTGGGCAGTTACCCAATTTGCCTTCCCCCCAAGCACGGCTCTGTGTGTATCTTTATGCCCAATGTTTTCTCTCCTCCCACGCTTAAAGATGAAAGAGATAAGTGATATTTGAATAGAATTGAGGTATACTGTCAAAGAGTACTGTACGTAGAAAAAGACATTTTTATAAATGATGTTTTAGTTGTCAAAGATGCAGAATAGTAATACTAGCAGTCAACTTATATAATTTAAAGACATCTTTGAAAATTTCCACTATACCGTGTACCGTATACAAAACTAGTGGAAATTTTCAAAGATATCATAAAAAAGTATACATTTATTTGGGGTCCCTCTGAAGCTGGGGCCCAGGTGCATTGCATCCCCAGCAACCCCTCCTCAGTGGTCCCAATCCTCCTGGCATATCTACGCTGCAAGCGAAGGCCTAATTCCTTTCTACAAATCTTTTAGTCCCTTCGATACAATTACAATTTCTGTTAAGCAAAAAAAAAAAAAAAAAAAAAAAAAAAAAAAAAAAAACTTTTAAAGTGAGTCTGTATATAAGTAATTCCAATTAGGAAGATTAAACCAGTTTTTTAGAAGAATCATTTGCAAAAATATTCATTTTTTAAACATCCTAATATTTACTGAGATTGAAAATTTAAAGCATGGACTTTTTTGAAGGAAGGTTATAGCCCGTCTAGGTAGTCAGCCTGACGCGAAAACCCCAGTGTTTCGTCCCCAAACGAGCTGATTCCTCATTTTACCGATCCATTCAAAGGATGGAAAGCTGAGTCAACCTTGCCCAGCACGACCATCGAATCCCGACCCTGTGGCACACTGTCTTAACCGTTACACCACTGGGCAAACAAGAATTAAGTATGCCAGAAAGTGATTAAATTTAGTTAACGAATAAATAACTAAAAAAGAATAACGTAATTTTTTTTATTAGTTGCATTTAAAGTAATTGCATTTCACTACTTATGCACATTTAAATTAAATTTATTCAAAAGGGAACGCCCCCCCCCCTTTTTTTGTTCTTTAAGACTACACTGCAGCAATCCTAAATCCTTCATATTTCATGAGTGAACATTAAAACATGTGCTTTCGAAATCGATCAATTACTCTTTCAGCTTTTTCCTCATAAATGCACAGATGCTTTTGCTGACTCCTTTGGCGACAAAATTCTTGTCCTAAGCCGCAATAATTCGCAAGACAAGTACTTGGCGGAGCATTATCAGCAAGAAGAACCGGAATCAGTCCATGCTAATGACTGTTGATAAACAAGAAGAGAGCCCCCGCCCCCTTTATCTTCCAGCTAGCCCACAATCGTGCTCACACTGTCGAGGGATGACTCTCCTATCGAAATTCACGAGCCAGGAAAAGCCATTTCTCATGGTCTCAGGTTCAGCCCTCCCTTCTTCCGCTTCAGGATAAGACAAGAGATGCGCATACTTCGGCCCAACTTTTATCACGGGAGAAAATTCTAATCGACTAAGACAGCAGAATTCAAATTTTTTATATACGGCCTATTTATACATATTTTAGTATAGGCCTTTCCAGAGGCGCCGACTTTACAAAATTTCTGTGGGTGCCCTAAAAGTCCGTGGGGGGGGGGGGTTAATAAAATGTTGAAAGTCGCACAAGGTTTGTAATTTTTGATAAAGGATCGCTAAGTTTGGTGCCAAAATGCGACCATTTATTTTAAAGGGGGAGTATAGTTGGAATGTACTTGGCTAAGATTGTAAAATAGTTTTAGTAGGTGATTTTAAGATAGATTTCGATTCCGAAGATGGGTTTTTATGGAACAAGGAAGAAAAATACGGCACACTCATGAATAACGATACACTTTCCAACTTTATGGAATCTTTTCCAACTACCCTTCAATCTTTTCCTATTATTATTTGCTTCCTTGCTCGTAACTACTCAATCATTTGACTTTTCGTGCACATTTTTACCAGTGGGAAATGGGTAATACAAATAATCATTTTAGCTCCACATAAAATATCCAATATCTGAGGGTATAGATCGAAGAAACGATATCTGTCTCACGGTTTTGGTACACAAATTAAAATAAACTAACTGCACCAAGGATTCGAAAAAATTCAGGATGATTCTTTACAAGCTGCACTACACACTGCAATAAATTCGAAAACTTTCATGAAACTTTCAGAAAAAAATCTTAAACGTGGAACTGCACTGCAAAATATTTCTAAGAGTGGCCATTCTGCAAAAAATTTTCGTTTATTCGGGTGTCTATTACAGCTTGTGAACCTACATCCTAAAAATTGTGAAGTGCTTGAGATAATTAATTTTCTTTTTTGTATTTATATACCAAAATTGCGTGTTTTTTTCCCCAGCGCTGAAGGTGACATTCAAAGTTTAATTTAAGTGAATAGTGTGAATTTTGGCATCCGATTATCTGTACTACGGTGAAGCAACGCTGGGCATAGAATGAAAGTCTCCACCGTTGTGTCTTAGTAACGATAACAGCAAACCAGTTAAAATCAAGATTCTTTTTAAAGTAATGAAGTATTTCTGATGAAATGCCCTTCTTTTAGAACAATCTGCTTGTGCTGGAGTCACCTTAAATTTGTTTGCCTTACGCAAATTCTCTGTCAAAATTCGAGAATTCCTGGGCGCACACCCCCTTTGCCCTTGTAATAAATCAGACCCGAAAGAGGTGTATTACACTAGTTCACTTTTTTTTTTTTACTTTTAGCGATAGAATTTTGATTGGTTTTAACTAATCATTATAAATTTCAAAGCAAAAGAAAAGTGTATTATTACGTTTATTGGGAGGAAAAAAACATGCAACAATAATATCACAATCAGTCAAATTTCTTGTCATGTAAATGGAAATTTTGTATAAAAAGTGATTCAGTTTTCGAATGTAACAATTCACGATCAATGTTATTCTTGTTTAATCTATCCATCCCTGTCTGAAAAGAGTTTTCAAAAAATGTTATTCATAGTATTGTTTCTCAGCTCATTCATTTCCTGTTTTTTTTTTACATTTTTGTACCCCTATAAACAGCTGCAGCTAAGCCTTGCCTATATTCTTTTTTTCACCCAACAAATTAAAAAAATTACAAAAATTATACCTTTAAAATAAAACTAGGTAGTTTCCTCAGAATGAATTAATGCAACGTTTTCTATGTTGAAATGTGTGTAGGACCACATAAAAAAGATTGGTAACTATTTAAATGCAATCAGAAAAATAAAGCGGAACAAAAAAAGTTGTTTATCTTAGAGTTAATAATTATTAAAAAAATATTTTGAATTGTTGGCCATATAACCTTCAGGCATGATTTTGAGCATCCTCCTGAAGTAGAGCTATTTTACCCTCTACCATTATGTGGTCAAATTTGCAAAATTACGAGAGACATACATTTCAGTAATGTGTGTTCATGCGCCGATGATTTCAGTATAATTTTACAAAAACAGCATTGGGCTAGATCAAAGCAAATAGTACCTAATTCCGCTTTGTCAAACAAGAGCAAAAATTGAAAAAAAATATTCGCAGAAAATGAAACGGAAGGCATCTCGAAATGTTAGTGTGGACTACAGTCTGTTCCATCCTTTTCAATAAATAACTGAGCACTAAAATCATTCAAAAATAGGAAAAGGAAATTGAGACTTTAGAAGAAAGTTACACAAACCTTTATACCTTAGAAGCCTCGCCTCAGTCTCATTCAATTAACATCAAAGCGCCGACACTTTTTGACGAATGGGCATCTTTTTTTGTTCCAGAGACATACAAAGTGTTGTATATTAGGTGCTTGTAAACAGACAGACCTTGATGTTCTCTGTTTACAATAAAAACAATTAAACCTACTCACTTCGGAATCCTGAAGTAATAGTATTAGAACTATCTCAAAACATTTCCATAATGGGAATGAGTCTTTCACCTAACTCCTGTGTTATCTTTCCCGCGTGAACTTCTGATTGTAGCCAGCGGCTTTGTCTCAAATTCTCCGTTTTCCGGTACTCTTGGGCTAACATAGTCTCATTGTATTCATACATTTTCCCATGGAGGACGAGGATTCTGGGATGAGGTCTGTTTGTGTGGGTCAGAAAGAAAGGGGGGGGCATTCAGGACTTCGGCTGCAGTGGGCAAAGGCATTGCCTGTGGGGCTGTAGGGAGTCGCACATCGCATTGTGAAAAAGCTTTGAATTTTAGAAAGACATTGTTTCCATGGGCGCCAGATAGGAAGGCAAGTGGCAGTGGGGGATTGAGATTTGAGCCCGCCTAGTATAGTAAACATTTTTACAGCATACTGAACTTCTAAGTATTATTTTCGTGCTAAAATGTCTGAAAGTTAAGGTGACTCCCATACACCTCTAAATTAGTACTCATATGAGAAACTATTATAATTATTATTATTATTTTAAGTAGACAAAAATATTACCTGTTTGGATTCCTTTTTTTTTCATGCACTTTTTAAAATTTTAGAGTATGTCCTAAATTACTACTTATTGGAATTTTATTATAATTACTCCAGTTCCGAGGCACATGAGGGTGTATGCCGAAGAAACAAAATCTGCATAACGGTCTTAGTACACAAATTAAAGTAGACTATCGCACCAAGGATTCGAAAAAAATTAGGATGATTCTTTATAAGCTGCACTACATACCGAAATAAAGAATAACACTTCTTTAAAATTTTCGATTTTTAAGAATTTTTTCTAAAAGTTTCGTAAATGATACAGGTTTATTGTTTATTTCAGTGTATAGTGCAGTTTCTAAAACATACATCCTTAAAATTTGAAAAATTTGACATAATTAATTTTTTTGAATTTGTGTACCAAAATTTCATGTTTTTTTTTCCCGAACTACAGCGATAAGCTGAAAGTAGCTGTCATTCAGTTGCCTTTAAACAGGGTTTAATTTCTATCCAAAAAAGTGCAAGAGCCCTGATTTTTTGTATTGCAATTTACAAAATTAATTACCTAATTTAAGGTATTATTAAGTTAATTTTTGTTACCTCTGTATTAGTTTGCGATGTAATAAAATTAATATCAACAGAAACAATTACGATGGTAATTAAAAATTTAGTGTAAAATTTCACCGAGAAGAAAGAAGTAGTGTGTGTGGAGCTGGGCTCCCATGCAAATTAAGCACTTTCTTTAAATACATGTAAGTATTTAGCACCCACGAAAACTTTTCTGTGGGTGCTTGAGATCTGACATACTACATAAAAAAAACAACCGTCCCTCACTAAAATTTTATTTTCGAATTATGCAGTTGCAAAGCACTCGTCGTCATCAGTGGCGTGATTATACCGTTAGGGCCCGTAATGAATTCATTGGATAGGGTCCTTCCTCATTGTACAGAATCTCAGCCAACATGTTGCAGTTCACTTTTTCTAGCTTTCTATTTGGGAAAGGCTCCCCCTCCGTCCGGGGGACCGTGGCTTTTGCCCGTTCTACCGCCCTATAGTTACGCCAGTGATTGTCTCATCGAAGTTCCTCAAGCGCATCTAAATTATAAAGGACATGGGTGCTCATATAGGGAAGTAGGTGAGAGCTCGGGTCCCTCCCTCTAGCCGTCGGTATAGTGAACATTTTTATATTAGCTAACCTTTTTTTCACTATTTCAGTACTAAAATGTTTGAAAGCGCGATTGCCGATGACCTTACAAATGCAAGAAATAACCCATCCCCCCCTCGTCTTAAAGTACTCATATGGACGTCCATGCCGAAGCACCCACATACATTTGGCCTCATTAAAGATTTTCTTTTAAACTTTTAAAATATCACACAACTAATAAGCAAATAAAGCATTTTAGTACTGAAATAATGCAAAAAGTTCCGTATGCTTTACAAATATTCATATTCGTAATGGCATAATTGGGGCGGGGGGGGGGAACCCTTCATGAGTGTACATCACTGTGTTGGGGTTATCAGACGATTGCTGGTGCTCAGCATCCAACGTAATGTTTTTTACAAGCCCAAAGCACCCACATAAACGTCTTTTCCTAGCCCTTTCTGCGAACTTTAAATTATGACTTGGCACTAAAATTTCTGTGGGTGCGGAGCACCCACAGAAATTTTTTCAGTGGGTGCTTGAGCCCCGGAGCACCCACGTAGTCGCGGCCACTGGGCACTCGTAGCACGTCGTAAGGTGCAGCCGTCTTTTAAACATCACGGCTACAGTAGTTGTGTATGTTCCTGTTTTGCTATATTTTTAGTTTAACTTTGATTGCATATGCAGGGCCACCACTAAGACTTTTAGGAGGAGGAAGGGAGGAGATGCTGATAAACTGCCATGTCAAATATTGATTTTTACAAACTTATTTATTTTTCTATGAACTATATTACCAACTTCTTACTTTTGCCAACTGGGTTTGTGTACCAGAAATAAAAATTAAATCATAGGCGTAATCTGGGGGGGGCAATTGCCCCCCTAGTCTAAAAAGTCAGGGGGCAAAGTTATGATTTTGAATACGGATCATGCATTTATAACCCAAACATAAGATCAGATTCTAAAAAAAAAAAAAAAAAAAAATCTACAAAAGAATAGAATCACAGAAGCTTTCCAACACAACAGGAACAATGGCAGATTCTACCAAATGGCGAAGCTAGATAATTTCTCAGGGACGCAAAAATCAAGGGGCAGCGATTTTCAACTTTTCTGAAATCAATTGTTTAGCGTTAGAAAAAAAGACCTGATGCTGTAAATAGTGGGCAAAAAGAGGTAATTTTCACAGACAATGCCGCAATTAGAGTTTATGTCACCCGGGGAAAACCATAATTAGTGTCGTGTGCCCCCTTGCACGGAGCCGTGCCCCATCCAAGAAACTATAACTGATTTTGGCATTCCTTTTAGAATGTCTCCCGATGCTTGTCCCCGCTTACCCCCCCCTTTAGTTGCCGCCTTGTAAGAGGTTGGGGCCAGTTTCTCATTTATATTTTAGTGAACCTAATTTTGGTGTTTGTAGGTCAGCAACAGAGGGACAATACACTTTTATGATTGTGCCCAACTTACTTGATTTGACAGACTAATTGCGAATTCAAATGCGACGCAGTTTAAGAGAACAAAAAACGATCTGCGATTTTATAATTTATATCTGCTGCCAGGGGCGCAACTAGGGGCACGTGCCCCATACTTGGTAGGGGGCTCCAAAATAAGTTATGGTTCCATGGGAGGGGGCCGTTCTAGTTGGTTCGTTATGAGAGACGTAAACTCTAGTTGCAGTACTATCTGAATCAGTATTTCGATACCTTTAACCCTTTTAGATTTCCATGCATTAGAAAAATATAGCAACAAATCACCTCATTACTTCCTACTAGCAGCGTTGCTCCCGAGCACTACGGAGAAGCAACGTTCGACACAGAAGGGGAATCCTCACAGCTATTGTTTATAACGGTCTGCTGATGTACATATAATTCTATTTCCTAGCATTTCAAAAAAATGGTTTAAAAGTCTAGCTAAGATAATATCTCAGAATATTAGTTTTCTATAGTGCATAGTACATGTACATTCACCTAATTTATACACCCTCCCCCCTTTTTTTTCGACAAAACGTCTTCAACTCAAAAACTTACATAATTTATCAGGGGTCGATCCAGGAATATTTTCCAGGGTCCCATTTTTGTAAAAACGGCATATTTTTGTGAATTTCAATGTTTAATTTTGTGAATTTCAGCACTTATTTTTCTGAATTTTCAAGCCAAATTTTAATAAAAGTCACTTTTTTTTGTTAATTGATGAAATATTAAAATGAAGGGTAAAATACCAAATCACGCTAAAAGTCGTTCCAGCTCCTCAAATTATTAAATAACTTTTTCCCCATTACTTTTCTAAAAATATTTACAATATCACACCCCTCCCCCCCAAAAAAAAACAATAAATAAATAAATAAAAATAACGTATTGGACTCTTAAAATTTTAAATTTTCTGTCCAAGTCAAGGAAAAAAAACGAACATTGAGCTCAGAATGCTGTAAATTTAACTGGTCGCTAACATTAAAGAAAGTACCGCGAGAAGAGAGGTTACAGAAAATAGAAATGTAATGAGCAGCGCAATGAATTTCATTGTAATGTATTTCAAACCTCGCAAGAAAAGCGACTTTTTAAGAAGGCATAAAATGATCGTTTTTCTGGACCTACAAACAAAACTTAAGAACATGTCATGACTAAATTACCGAACGGGCCCTTTTATCTCCCGTTAACTCAAAAATCAGTCACATCTGTGTTCACTTAAATAGACTAGGACCAGTTTTCCCGCAAGCATATTGACTTTGTGAGAGAAGGGAGCTTTAAAAATTTTTGTATGTAATATGATGTTTTATATTTCAAGTCTGTTGTTAATCTTTCGCTACCTGGTTGGGGGGAAAATATCCGACGAAGAACACGGGAGATGTCCAAGCGGGTTGGTAGGATTATTGAATGAGCTGCAAAGAATGGATTACAAAGAGCTAAGCAGTGGCGTAGCCAGAAATTTTTCATGGGGGGTGGTGGTTACGACTACTTCAACTCACATATATGCATACATGTGTGTGATAAGGGAGTGAAGAATACGCATTTTGTATGGCAAAAACTTCCTCATGGGAGGGGTTATGACCCCCTAACCCCCCTCACCCTTGGCTGCGCCCCTGGAGCTAAGCTAAATAAATGATGTCTGTGTGTCACGTTTGGTTAAGTTAAATGAATTTTACCAGCCGAATATCTGTATCCTGCAGTGAAATATTAACTTGTTTTGTGTATGAGTACAGGTAAGTAGTTTTCGTAATTTTCTTGTCAAATCGGTAAATTTTAAATAAAGTATTAGTCTGGAGAAAATACTACAATGTACTGATCATTTGGGGTTTTTTGTCAGGAATTCGTTAAGGAGAAGACATCCATTATAGTTGCACTTTGAGGTGGAAAATGTAGTTTTGTTTAAATTTAAAATGATGCCTTTCCTTATTGGAAAGACTCTTTGAAAATTAAAGTCGGCCGCTTCAGTTTTTGACCGTCAAATGTTTCTTGACAGTCAAGCCCTGCTGTGGCTGTGAAGTTTTTTTGTTTTTTTTTTTTTTTTTTTGTAGTGAACACATAGATTTGCAATTTCCAATCCTTCCAATGAATTTTGTTTTGGACGTACACACAGACTCTACCGCTAAATGTTGATTCGGTCCCCAGTGATACCAGTAGATGTGGATTGTTTTGATAAAAGGGAAAAAAAGTAAGCCCTTTTATCTATTTCATTAATTATACTTATTGCACTATTTACTTTTTGTTTTCAAGAGTTAAAAATAACTGTTTTAAAATTTCATCCGTTTTAGTACAGTATTTTTTACATTGTTATAGAAGAAATAATTTATGATTTATTAATGATTATGTCACTTTATCTCTCACCCCCTTTTTTCAAAATTGTCCGAAAAGTGTGTCTCAAAAATGTGTCCCAAAAACGCGACATTAAAGTAAGAATAAATTGTTGAGTATTGAATTTTTCATTTTTTTTTATTGTGCAATGTCTTATCCTCCTGAATTCCGTATCCCTCGATAAACATTTATCTACTTACATGCGACATAAAAGTAAGAATAAATTCTTGAGTATTGAACTGTTTATTTATTTATTTATTTATTGTGCAATGTCTTATCCTCCTGAATTCTGTATCCTCAATATACATTTATCTACTTAACTGTAAATGTGCTCGCGCACGCATTCTTTTTACTTCTTCTATACTCTTTTCACTTAGCGTAAATACGGGTTAGGACCCCTTAGAAAGACCCCCACGGAGGGCACCCTACCCATCGGCTTAGAGCCCACGCGTAGGAAATCCGCCGTAATCCCACAAACACAAATAAATCTATACTTTTTTCCTTCTTGGTGTTACCTTGTTATGTGATGTGCCTTTTTCTTCCTTTCTAACACAATGTTCTGTTAAAATCCCACGCTTACTATGTTTGTGCCATAACTCTGCTAACATTTCTAAAAGGTTATGGACACCAGATGGATTAATTTATTTATTTGCTGATTTTTAACGTTCGTTTCAAGGCTGCATCATTCATCCTCAAAATGGCGACTGGAATTTGGCGAATTAAAACGCTGAATAATTACGAAACATGGAAAATGCAAATGAAAGCGCTTTTAATAAAGAAGAGTTCGATACGTGGGTCCAAATGGACGAAAAAGCAAACGCAGATATAATTCTATGTATATCGCCATCTGAAATCAAACAAATAAAAAATTGTGACACATCATCAGATGTCTGGAAAAAAAATGGGAGAAATCTATCAGTCTAAAGGACCTGCTCGTAAAGCTGCATTAATGAAATCTTAAATTCAATATAAGATACCCGACTCGTCTAATGGAATTCACGACAATTTGAGAAAATTCTTCGACATAGTGGACAGACTTTCAGAAATGCATATTAAAATACACGACGACTTGCTGACTGTCTCCCTTCTACTTTCGACAATTTCCGATGTGCTATGGAATCAAGAGATGAGCTTCCGAAGACAGAAATACTCAGAATCAAACGCCAGGCGTAACGATGATGACAAGCGGAAGACTCAGGTGCTTTCGTGGCTGCTCCTAAAAAACCTGCGTCTAAAAATAAAAAATTATACAAAATACTCGGGCCAGCCGACTCATAAAATTAAAGATGCATCAAGAATAACTTGTAAAAGGTCTAAACGCATCGGGCACTGGGCTACCGAATGTGAAAGTGGAAATAAGAATAATTTTAGACATTAGCCTAACAGCCTGGAATTCTTATCCACACTGGATGACTCGCCAATAGGATTACCAGGCGAAATCCAGCAACCCTACTTGCCTAAAGCTCTCTCAACAATATCCAATAACGAAAAGGAAAATTTTTGGTGTGTTAAGATAGATACTAAAAATTATATAAGTTACTTCAGTTATCATCGACCCACGTTTGCAATTGCAAGGAAAGATGGAAACCTTCCTACTTCCAGTCGATGAAATAAATGTAAAGGAAGAACAAAAGAAAAAGAAAAAGGGGTGAGATATAAAATGACATAGTCAATTAATATCGTTCTAATATGGCAATAATGAAACTAAAAAATTAGGGGGGTTCAGGGCAGGGGCGTAGCCAAGGGGGGGGTTAGGGTGGTCATAACGCCCCCCCCATGAGAAATTTTTGTCATGCAAAATGTATATTCTTCACTACATTATCACACACACACGTATACATATATATGAGTTGAAGTAGTCGTACCCCCCATGAAAAATTTCTAGCTACGCCCCTGGCTGAGGGGGGTCTCCCCTGACGAGGCTCGAAGACCGAATTTATAGTTTATATATATATAGGTGGGGGGGGGCACGCATGTAAGGATTTTCATTTAAAATGACTTTTGTCTCCCCAGTTTCGAAGCCCAAGTTACGCCTATGAATTAAGTTATAATTTTTGTTAATTTTTTAAAACCAAGTTTGCTAACTAGGTATTTAATATAATCAAGTTTAAGAGAATTTGCAAGTGTGTAGGGGAGGGGGGGGTGTTTAGCGACGATCCTAGTAGCGTGACGTCACAGCTAAACTTGAATCCACCTGGTCGGCCTGAGCGTATATCGAAGGTGACGGTCCATCCCTCAACAACAGAGGTACACCGGATACCTGTATCCATCTGTGCGAAGTAACATTATTCGTATCCGGATCCGCCAGAGCGATAAAAATGATCCATATTGGCATCTGGATCCGCCTTTTCTCATGGGTTCCTCGACGGATCTTTTGATGGCTTTTCAGGTGAAAGAAATTAAAAAAGTCAAATCAGTCAGTTTTTAATTAATTTTTTTTGAAGTTGAACGTAATTTGAAACTTAATAATAATTGCTTATTATTTTTAAGTGAATCTTCTTGTTCAGCCTAAAATTCACTCGCTTAAATTAGTACTAGTAATTTAAAGCTATTAATATCTATTTATTATTGGCGTACCATTGTAAATTTTTTAAATACTTATACATAGTGAACTTTATTCCTTTCCTTTAAAGTTTATTATTAAACAAAATAAATTTCACATAAAAAATAAACATTATTTTGATAGAAAATTTTAAAATCGTATTTCTTTTATAAAAACTAATAATGTAAAATTCTTTCTTCTCTTATATTTATCAATTTTTGGCTACACTTATAATAATAAAAGTACGCTTATAATAATACTTAATTAATACTAATATTATAATAAAATACTCTACAACTTTATCGATGGTGTAGCGTCCTAAATAAAGAGAGAGCCCTTTTGCTCACACAAAACACTTTATTAGACGCACATAAAAACACATAGAAGATTGGAGTTGGAACTTAAATAGTCAGATGGCGGGTTCGAAAAACATTTTGGCCGTGCCGGCCCGAAACCAGAGGAAAGTACCTCTGTACTGGTCACTGTCTGAACCCGAACTCTTCTCTGTCTTGAACTGCCGATCTTGCTCTGCGCTGGGATCTCAAGTGGATTTCGATCACTTGGCACGCTTGAAGTAAGTGTTCGTAAGTTATGAGATTTTCAAGCTGCTATACTGTCCAATTCTGAAGAGCCCTTGAAACACTCGGGGATTTATGCGTTCTATAACGTCAGAACTGTACATTATCGAAAATCTATAGCTCCTTGAGGAATTCTTTATGATACCGCACAGATCAAAGGTTATCGGAGAGATTCAAGTAGTGAGGGGTAAGAAAGGAAGCGTCACAGATATATCTCTTAAGTTCTAATTATTCGTAATTAGTCGGACAACGTCACAGCTCCTCCCCTCTTCCAATGAATTTTTACTTGGAAAAATTCCTTCTAGAGTCACACCATTTAATTCAGAGTTATTGCATACCATTCATACAAAGCCAATATATTTATTCAGCATCTTTAACCTTATGACCTTCTGAAATTTATTAGAGAGAATTCCAATTCACACATGATAATATACAAAACAATTATTAATTACATAAATCAGTTTTCACATGTAGACACATTAATTCCATAGCTTACTCAATGCAATTTCAACAGAGTAATAACAATTAAAGACGTGCACAAAATCCTTTTAATCAACTCTTTTTACTATCTTTAAGCCAAGAACTTGAGCTATATATATATATATATATTTAGACAATACAACAATTCACAAAATTTGTGTTTTCTAACAAAAATCCACACTTACATTTTATACTCTGACTTTATACATAGATGCACAAAATTCTCTACCACAAGCTTACAATAAATATAAGGTACGTTTCTTTACTATCATACTAAAAAAACAAAACAAGAGTACACATGCAAGCTCCACTAAAAACAACGAGAAACATAATTTACAGTCCGATCGCTCAAGAATTACGTCATCCTTGAATTCGCCTTAACCGGCAGCGGGATTCGTTTCAATTTCTGCTCTGCTGAGACTGTCAGCGTTCTTGTGATACTTTCCCGATTTATGTTTAATCTCGAAATCGTAGGGTTGTAGAGCCAGAGCCCAACGCATTAATCGAGGATTTGAGCTAGCATTTGTACGTAACCAACGTAAAGGATTATGGTCCGTAATGATCGTAAATTTCCGACCATCTAAATAGTAATGTAATTTCTTAATTGCATACACGATACTAGCGCATTCTTGTTCAGTTGTGCTGTAGCGTTTTTCCACGTCCGAAAACTTTTTGCTAAGGTATAGAATCGGGTGTTCGTCTCCGTTTTCTGACTCTTGGCTTAATACTACTCCTATTCCCGAATTCGAGGCGTCTGCTTGCACAATAAATTCACGATTGAAATTTGGAGCATGTAATACTGGTCTATCCACGAGGCTCTTTTTCAACTCATGAAACGACCTTTCGCATGCATCCGTCCAAAAAATTTCACCTTTTTTAGCTCTGCCTTTCAACGCATCCGTCAGAGGAGCTGCAAGTACGGAGAAATTATTTATGTAGCGCCCGTAATATCCGGCTAATCCTAAAAACGCCCGGATTTGCGTCTTGGTCCGCGGTGTCGGGAATCTTTTTACACTTTCGATTTTTGCTTCAGCCGGAGTACGTGCTCCATTCCCAACGATATGGCCTAAATATTTTACACTGTTTTGTGCAAATTTGCATTTAGTGGGTTTGATTTTTAAGTTTGCTTTTTTTATTCGATCTAGTACTAAATTTATATGGTTTAGATGGGCTTCCCAAGTATCAGAAAATATAGCAACATCATCTAAATAAGGAACAGCGAAATCTTCCATTTGTTTTAATACCTCTGACATAAGTTTACTGAAGAAAAATGGCGCATTCTTCAACCCGAAACTCATTTTTAGACATCGAAACGTTCCAAAGGTAGTACAAAAAGCAGCATAACGTTGCGCTCTTTCACTTAAGGGAGTCTGCCAATATCCTTTAGCTAAATCTAATACCGTAATGTACTTAGCCGACGATACTTTTTCTACACGCTCCTCAATATTTGGAAGTGGAAAATATTCGGTCCTAATGATTTCATTTAGCCTTCTGTAATCTACGCAAGGTCTGGGGTCTTTCCCTGGGGCTTCCACTAAAATTAATGGTGAGGTATAATCGCTCTCGCCTATTTCTATAATTCCTAACCGTAACATCTTTTGGACCTCTGATTTTAATATCTCGGTTTGTCTCTGGGAAACACGATAGGGTTTGGATCTTATCGGTTTATCGCTAATTAAAGTAATGTCGTGGTCTACTAAGTTGGTGGTACCGGGGTCATTAGAGAAACACGAAGCAAACCTATTCAATACTTCTTTTAATCGGTTAATTTGAACAACTGTTAACTTTTTTTCTAGATCGCTATCTCTAACTAATTCTTGAAAATCAAAAGTCGTAGGATTGTTTTCCAAATAAGGAATATCCAAGTCTTGATCTTCCTGTAATTTATCGTTTTCATGACTTAACAAGTTTACATGTTCGGGCCTAGTGTGATACGGTTTTAGCATGTTAATATGATAAATTTGAGTCCTATCTTTCTTACCAGAAATTTCAACAACATAATTCGTTTCCGATATTTTATTCCGGATCCTTCCAGGACCTATCCATTGCACTGAAAGTTTATTTGGTCTAGTCGTCGACAAAACTAAGACCAAATCTTCTTCCTTGAACTCTCTTTTTACGGCATTTTTATCGTACCATACCTTTCTCTTCCCTTGCATTTCTTCTACCTTCGTTATCGCTAAGTCTCAACATCTTTTCAAACGATTTATCAAATTAAATACGTATTCTGTCACTAAGTCACCTTCTGGAGGAGGATCTAGCCAATGTTCCATTAACAAGGTTTCAGGCGTTCGCAAGTTTTTCCCATACACTAACTCAGATGGTGTATAACCTGTACTTTCATGTACCACAGTACGGAGGGCTAATAAAATGGCTGGTAGATGTTTGTCCCAATCAGTACCTGATTCAAGGCATAGCGCTCTCAAAAGTCGCTTTAGAGTTCGATGAAACCTCTCTATAGGATGACTTTGAGGATGATGTACAGAACTATGGTGTACCTTAATTCCGAATTTGTCAAAAAACTCAGTAGTTAAGGCCGAAATGAAAGACGTTCCGAGGTCGCTTTGCACCTCGTGAGGAAATCCTGTACGACTGAAAATATTTAACAAAGCTTCGGTTATTTTAATTGAGCTAATATCTGCTAGCGGTATAGCCTCCGGATATTTAGACGCCATGCAAATTGTGGTCAGTATGTAACGATTTCCGTCAGTGGTCAGAGGTAGGGGACCACAAGTGTCAATATTAATTATACTAAAAACCTCTTGAATCACTGGAACCAATTTCAAGGGAGCTTTTTTCTTCTCATTCGGGCGCCCTGCTCTTTGACACTGGTCACAACTACGCGCAAATTCGTCCATGTCCTTATAGCAATTTGGCCAATAAAAATATCTAACCAGTTTATCTTTGGATTTAGCTCCACCTAAATGCGCTGATGTACCTTCGTGACATAGCGTTTTTACCATATGTCTCAATGCTTTTGGAATTACTAACAATTTAGTGACATTTCCAAAACGATCTTCGCGATTTCTAACCAAGATTCCATCAATAAGCGAGTACGTTTGGTCTGCCTTTCCTGCATCTGGTTTGCTTACTCGGCTAATTAATTCTCTTACTTCCTCACACTTCTGCTGTGCCTCCAAGAACCCTTTTTTATCTATCTTTAATAGATCTAATTCTGGAGCTTCTGCTTCCAATACCGGAACTTCAATTGGTTCTTCCGTTTCAACCGAAATTTCAATAGGGTGTTCCGTTTCAATCGGAATACTACTTTCGGGCTCTTCTCGCTTATCTACCTTTAATTCACCCGCGGTTTCCAAATCTCGTTTAACCGTTTCGGACTTGCTTTGTAAGCGCCTCTTATGGGAGCGCGTTTGGACAGCATTTAATTGCTCGACCGAAAAAAAATCATATCCATTCTGTTCTTTTATCATTGCGGCGGTTTTATTTCCTAACAAATACCGATTTTGGTCCAAATGATTTCCGCATACAGCAGCCTTAGTATTAATTTTCCCAAAATCTCCAGCTATCTCCACGTGAGCCAGCGGTAAACAAATTAATTCTAAACTTAGCGGTTGTTTTATCCAAATTTTCTCTCCTGTAAATTCGTGTGGGCTAACAAACTTTCTAGATACGAGATCTAACGTTGCACCACTGTCTCTTAGGATTTCAATCCTCTGACCGTTCACAGTACCTGGGAAAGTATAGGATTCTAACAGATCCTGTTTTTCTATTTCCTGTACATTATTTACAGAACTAGACGACGTTTTTTTCTGTAATCGTGGGCAGGACGAGCGAATATGCGATTCTGCACCACAACCGAAACACTTTAATTTGACCCTTCGCTCAAACGCGTTATCTCGATTTACCGAACTATGTGCTGTCGTCGCATTGGGAAGGGAAAACTTCGTCTTATTCTCCCGGGACTTCTCGTAACCGAACGACTTCGTTCTTTCTACCTTACCGTCCCTCGTATCCTTTAATTTTGGGCCTGTTGCTCTTACGCTTTCATATCCATCTAGCAACTCTGCAATTTCGGATTCAGTTTTTATTTCTGACCACTTATCTATAAAGTGTTCGCGCGTTTCAATTTTTGCCCTTTTCTTTATTTGATCTGCGACCAAAAGATCCTTAAGAGCGTCAAAGTTGTCAATCTTTAAACCCTCTAGCCATTCTCGTAAATAATTGCGCAACTCGAATGCAAAGTCCTTCCAGGTCGACATTTGATTTTTCTGATGGGATACAAATTTTTGCCTAAAAGATTCGGGGCTTAATTTGTAACGGGTTAAGAGCGTCTGCTTTATGTGGTCATAATCTTCTGCTACTTCATCCGGTTCTCTGGCTATAACGCTAATTATATCTACTGGTAGTAGTCCTACAAGGTGTGAAACCCAATTTTCCTTTTGAATTTTTACTCGTTTAACCTGTCGCTCGAATAAAACTAAGTACAAGCTAATGTCTGTTTTATTAGGATTAAATTCGGGAATTAACTTTTTTAAATTTAACTCTACGGGTCTTGAATCTGCGGTTCTTGAATTATTATTTTCCGTGGTGGATTGGGAATTGGATGCCCCTTGTTCGATCCTTAATTTTTCTAACTCGTAATTTAATTCCATTTCTCTAGCCTTTAACTCCATATTTGCCTTCCGAATTAACTCCTCCCTTTCCACTTCCTCTCTACGATTTTTCTCTGCTAATTCCAATTCTTTGGCTTTTAGCTCCATATTTTCCTTCCGAATCAGCTCCTCCCTTTTCAATTCTTTGGCTTTTAGCTCCATATTTTCCTTCCGAATCAGCTCCTCCCTTTCCAATTCTTTGGCCTTTAAAATACCCTTATACAATTCAGCCACGAATTCAGGATCATAATTCTCTTGGCTTGTAACCAAAACCTTTAACTGTGTTATAGTTTCGTTTCCTTCCCTCGGGATTTCTAACTCATCCACAAGCTTAACTAAATCTGCCTTTAAACCTTTACCCAAAAACGCCATTGTTATCCGTTATTTCAAAATATTTAACACTACATAAACTTTCTTGCAAGTAAAATTAAATAAAAAAAAAAACCACAATACTATTAAATGCACATAAAAATAAAATATTAGACCTTAAATACTTTTATCCAACAATATGTAACAATCAAATCAGTTTCTTAAAAGATATATTCTAAAAAATTTTTAAATAAGAGAAAGAAAAATATTTAAAAAGAGAAAAAAAAATTTCATATACACTCTTTAAATTTAATTATGAAAAAAGAAAATTATTGGATTTCTCTCTAATTTCATACTTCAACTAGATATGTAAGAAAAGGTCTTTAAAATTTTAGAAATTTTAACATCAGATTTTTAAGCAATAACTTCAGAATTTTTTTGGAAAAGACTCACCCGTTTCTCAGCATGAATATCTTAATCCGTGGCAGGGTATTAAAAAAAAATTTTTCAGCCAATTTGGCTCAAACACACACACAAACACTCAGTAGAAAAAGATCCTTCCTAATTGTATGGCACAATTCTTCTTCCTGAAAATGTAGGTCAAACTCTTTTTTCACACTCCAGAAACCCGATATACTCAACCTAGAGGGTGGTTGAAACAGCTGCTTTTCTCGAAAACAGAGATCACAGGACGATGCGAAGTTGGGGGGGGGATGTGGGGATCCTTTGCAGACACTAATATCAACAACTCCACCGAAGATATTCTGTCAACGTAAACAATGCACGAAGATCCGCACTATCTCTAAAACACGGGAGAACAGAGACCCTTCTTGCTTCCTTCCTTTTAACTCGAACGAGGAAAAACCTTCCTTTTTCTTTGCAGCGACGAACACTAGGATCTCTCGTAAAATTTTCTGACTTACTGGCGTAAGGCGATCTATAAATTTCTTATACAATTCTTCCAAACGAATTTCTCGTTTTCTGGCTTACTGACGTAAGTGGCACACAGTACCGCAATTCTCTAGCTCCACGAGTTTCTCGTAGCTTAACTCCTTCTTCTAAAGCTTCTGAATACTGGCGTATTCGTTGTATGTAATACTGACGTATTTAACAGCATCTGCCATCTAATTCCAACTCTTTAAATCCCGAATTCTGACACCAGCTGTGGCGTCCTAAATAAAGAGAGAGCCCTTTTGCTCACACAAAACACTTTATTAGACGCACATAAAAACACATAGAAGATTGGAGTTGGAACTTAAATAGTCAGATGGCGGGTTCGAAAAACATTTTGGCCGTGCCGGCCCGAAACCAGAGGAAAGTACCTCTGTACTGGTCACTGTCTGAACCCGAACTCTTCTCTGTCTTGAACTGCCGATCTTGCTCTGCGCTGGGATCTCAAGTGGATTTCGATCACTTGGCACGCTTGAAGTAAGTGTTCGTAAGTTATGAGATTTTCAAGCTGCTATACTGTCCAATTCTGAAGAGCCCTTGAAACACTCGGGGATTTATGCGTTCTATAACGTCAGAACTGTACATTATCGAAAATCTGTAGCTCCTTGAGGAATTCTTTATGATACCGCACAGATCAAAGGTTATCGGAGAGATTCAAGTAGTGAGGGGTAAGAAAGGAAGCGTCAGAGATATATCTCTTAAGTTCTAATTATTCGTAATTAGTCGGACCACGTCACAATGGGTATTGCTGATAATGATTTTTGCAAAAGGGGGAAATGGTAGGTTTACATATATGGAAAAGGTAGGGAAAATCATAATTTCCTTTTTAATTTTAATATTTCATCGCCTCAATATATAATAAAATCCATTTCTAATTCTAATAAGCAAATCTTACTCGGCACACTCAAAACAACAACAACAAAATTAAAATTAAAAAATTAAAAAAAATTCAAACTTCATAATGAATATAACTTGAAGTTTTATAACTTTAACTAACTGTGATTCTGTGAAAAAATTATAACTGAGAAAACGCAGTTTAGGGACGTGGCATTTAATCGATCGTGCAGTTAAAGTATTTAAAAGCCTTTTTATTACATTTATACTGATCAGATTGTTTCGAAACTTTATTCAGTTATACTAGATATGTCAAAGTGCATTTCGGGCAAAATGTGAAAAATCGATGTATTTATTGATTTTTCCATCTGAAAAGTGCCAGGTCCCCTTTAATGGCATGGTTTTATCGTTTATAACGTGTCCAGAACAGTTCCTGGAGATACATCCTAAAAATTTTCAAGTGCCTGACCGACCTCGTCGTCGCTGTTGTATACTTAAAACAAGGCTTCAGGACAAACACACATTTTATTCTGGATTAAATATTTCACATAAAATAAGAGTTTACAAGGACGCATAGGAATACGTCTGGCACTGGCGTAACTGACCTGATTTTCTAAGGTGGGCTACAGCACTCTTTATCTTCGCGGTAGTATATTATATGTAAGTTATCATTAGTATATTATTATTATTTAGAATTGGTTTATTATACTTTCGCAGTAGCAAGCCAGTACCCAAGGGGGTGCATTTGGGGAGCAATGGCCCCCTCCCAGAAAAATTCTCACCCCTCCCAAAACGCCTTTGGATTCTCCCCTTTGGAAAAATTTTACCCTACTCCCAAATTTGCAAAGTAGACATAAACGGTATTTGAAAAAATAAAAAGTTTAAAGTTAAGATCAATTTCAAAAGTTCAAGCATTTTTTAAGAGTTCTTAAACCCTTCTTTACAACCAGCGAAGTATGTACGACTGGTGTGTATTTTCAACACTAAACAGAGTTTTAACACCCCAATGATTATTGACATTACATGATCGAAAAGAAAATTTGTCTTACTTGCATTTAACCAAGATATTGTTAAAAAATCTCAGACTACATGATTTTGTTGACCGGTTTGTCAACATGGTCAAGCGAATGGTCTACATTGTTATTTGGTATATCATATTTGTGTATCTAGCGTTAAATAAATACAGAATTGCTTTAAATTGAATGTTTAATGCATTTTCCTTTGTGAAATATCAATTGTAGGTTTTAGAACAATGATAGTATTTTCAGGAGCATACTAAAAAAAAAAAAAAAAAAAAAAAGGAAAAATAATGTGCGACGTTATATACTGCACATTACTTTTATCAGTTTTATTTTGTGAAAAAATTGAATAGTTATAAATTAAATATTAATTAAATGAAAAACGAAATTTAACTAAAATTGTATATGGTGGTAGCAAAAAGTCCTGAACACACTAAATTGTTTGGCCTAATTTTTATGGTTGACTGAATTTTTCATCATGGAATTGCCGTATTTTCTTAAATATTGTAAGTGATACTAATTTACTTTCAATACTTTCCAACAAGGCTAAAAAGTGTTTATGATATAAGCTTGTTTGTCTGTCCGTCCGTGTTCTGACTGCAGTAAAAACACATGGTGTTTACACATTTTTAGAATGATTTCGAGGCCATGTAATTGATGTTTACAATTTTAAAAATATATAATCATGTTTAAAATAATATCGACCATAAAGTAAAGGTCGGTTCAGGAATTATTTGCAGGGTTCCATTTTAGTGAAAATTGTTTATTTTTGTGAATTTCAATATCTATTTTTGTGAATTTTCATAATTTTTGTAAAACTAACTTTTTTCTTAAAATAATTTACAAATCAATAAATAAAGTTAGGGATTTTTAAGAGATTTTATATTTAACACCACGTCTGAACATTTACTTAATGTTTAGATGGTAAGTTGTTCGATTTTCTTACAATAAAATTAAAACCAGTAAAAATTCTGTTAACAAAATTCGACTATTCAGGGAGAAAAATATTAGTTGTATTACTTTTTATTAAATAAAACTTTTTAAAGCAACACTAGTGCCGTTAAGCAGTAACAATTTTGTTCTTATAAAGTTAATCAATTTTATTATTATTATTATTATTATTATTTTTGAGGAGAGGGGAGAAGGAAAAAGCATTTCTTGGAAGAGCTTTTTTTTTAAATAATAAATTTAAAATATAAAAATTACTGATTTTCTCTTTTCGTCTGATGTTGGAAAAAAAGCACACGGCATTCGTGATTTCAATGCCAAATCGCGCGTTCGATTTTCCACCTACCACCGAAGACCACCGCGTACAGGTGGTTAATGTGTGCATCCTAAATTCGTGGTTTCAGAAATCCTCTGCCCAGTTACTAACAAATTCAAGGGCGCAAAAGTTTAGAAATCTCTTAAACTTCTGCTGAGTGTCTAAGCAAATACATATACCGAGTTGTGTTGTGTGCGAATATGGCAACGCTACACTAGGGGGGGTACCTTGATAGGAGGACTTTCTAAGGGTTCTAATGCGTATTCACGTTACATCTGGAGAAAACCTACCAAAACTCCAGACCGTTAGATCGATAGCCGCGCGATGGGACCCGAACCCGGGACCTTCACACTTCGGCCATCTACCATTTTCAGTGGCATAACCACTGTGCCATGGTGAGGCGCAAATACATATACATACAGTGTACATGCAAAAGTCTGCTATCTGAAAGGCAAGAGTTATAGTCATAAAAGTAGGGTCTAGGCATAGTAAAGTTGCCTTGCGCTACGCAATTTAAACCGCTTACAGCACCACTTGTTGGATAAATTCGGAGTTAAAGTTTTATTTCAAAAACGATGCGAGTACGGAAAAAAGGCATCTATAAAGTTGTTCAATATCATCTATTTAGTAAGAAAAGACATCTGAATATTAATTTGAACATGGTTCTCATTAGTTCGCAAAATAATGCTATGCATAAAACGCACATTTGTTTGGTCGAGTTTTTCAAAATTGCATCTACCTGACATTAAGCTTTATTCTTCATACTAAAAATGTTTTATGTCAGCAACAATACACATATTGATGCTGGTCTGCAATTCCCGCTGGAAGATACTCAACATGGTTGATGACACACTAGCAAAAGCATCAGTAATTTTATCATTTGGATTTTACCCCTTCAAGATTACGGTCAAAATCGTAGCAAAAATACGTATACACTTAAGTGCATTATTTAGTCCTAATGCTGCACACATTACTTTTTCTGCGAAACTGATCCTATTATCCGAAACCACCAAAAATTCTAAACAGCCAGTTTCTAGTGTCAGGTCCAAAGTAGGGGATGAGGGCTTTATCCCCCCCCCAAAAAAAAACTTAAGTACAACATTTTACTTTATTGTACGTTTTCCTTATGTAAAATAAGCTACAATTAGCCCTACCAAAAGTAAATTATATTGGTTTAATGTTACATTTTTCTTTATTGTACATTTTGTTTAGGTAAAAAGAATTTTATCTTAGAAATTATCCCCTTCGCCAAAACGTTCTGTATATGTCATTTCCATTTTATAACTATCGAAATTTCTTCAGCAGCAGAAAGAAGATACTCCTAAATTTAGACAACATACAAAAACATGATTTCTCGCTAACTGTTCGTGATCGCAAAGATGATTTTCGACCCACGACCTCCTTTAGAGCTTAACAGCCAGGCCCTGATTATCGCATGGGCACTTGGGGCATGTGCTCTGGGCGCACATATACAAATAGGCCCACAACTGAGTTGAAAGCTATATACAAGAGCACGAAAATTGAGCCAGCTATACACAGGGGCTTAAAATTTGGAAAGTGCCTTGGACACAAAAATGTTATGGTCAGGTATACAACCAACCTTCCTATCATTATTAGTCCCGTATTTTTAGCCAGTCTTCTGAAAGCATATTCAAGGTAAGCATGCGCACACAGCAAAAGTCTTCTATCAAAGTGAGGTAAATGTAGACGACTGCATCTCTCAATTCTTATTGATGAACCGTACTTCTCCGCTCTCTTCCATCATTCCATTGGAATGATGGAAGCTCTCTTATCACCCAGCCCCCGGTCAGCAAGAGAAAAAAAAAAAAAAGTAAAAATATGGTCCCAAGAAGGGATTTTCTTTTACCTCTGGCACTCAGTCTCAACATGGGAAGGAGAAGCTCATTAACTTGATTCCTCGAAAAAATCGGTAGAACCTGAACAGCTAGTTAGAACTTTACAATATAATCTTTTGCAATTTTTTTTTCAAACTTTTCACATTAAGGAATTTTTTGGTGTAAGTAGTTCATTCTTACCACTTATCGGAAAAAAGTTAAAATTTTTCTAGAGTGGGCTCTTAGGGCTAATTGTAGTCCTAAGGTGGGCTTAGCCTTCCCTAGCCCCTGCTTTGTTACGCCAATGACGTCTGGTCTCGTTGCTGTCCAGTATTTATTTTACCAAAATCACAGGATTTTGCTGAGATTCTGTAGACTTAAAATATAGTTGGATTAGTAGCAGCGATTCGATAACTTAATACGCATAAAATCCTGTTAAAATTTTAAATACAGTAGAGTATCGACTGTTCGAGTTTCCCATAATATCGAGTTAGCAAAAAAATCAGTTTAGCTCCTAAATAATGACCAACACATACAAAACACGTGAAAGAATTATGTCGCACCACGAAATTAAAATACCTGGCCACACCAGAAATCCCCTCCCAAAGAAAACGGGAGTAGTCGTCTTATAGATTCCCTCACAGACATTTCTGTGAAGTGCTTTGTCGATGGCGCGATATTACTGCATGGAAACGGGTCAACGTGTTAATACAAGAAACGATTGACTTTTATTTTCCGATATAATTAACCCGGTCTAATCATCAGTAATGTAATAATATGTAAGGACATTTTTCATTTAAATGTGCACTCAAATTACAAAAATTGCTTTACTTACATTTATTTGTTCATTAAATTTTATGACTCGAGTTTTCGATAGTTCGAGGCAAACCTGGTCCCGTCCACCTCGAATTCTCCTACTGTAATCTGATTTTAATCACTAAAATATTTTTTTAACTCGTGCATCACACAGGATCTGAAAGTTATCATTGTGGCAGAATATTCACACATTGCGCATGAAATCTTCGCTTCAGGATAACATTTTCTTCAGAATGCGAAGAAAGAAGGTGGTCAAAATTTTAGAAGTGTGCTCCATTACGAAATTAAATTAAATAAATAAATATAATTATTTTTCATTTTTTAAAAATAGCAGTCGGAATCTTCATTCAGGATAATCATTAACGTTTTAAAGCAATTTTTGAGAAATAAATTTGTGAATTTGATTAATATTAGGCATGCCTTGTTTTAGAGGGAATGGTTAAAATCAAATTAAGGCTTTATAAAATTATTTTTAAATTTACTGCTACTCTATTATAGCTACACTGCTGGCCACCCAAATTGCAACACCAAGAAAAACAAGAGATATCACAACAAAATTTATTGTGTAGATAACATGTTGACCAAGTAACAAATGATTAAATTTACAGCATTCTATGAAGCGTGGTTCCTGCCAAAATCAGTACCCAGAGTAGCCGCCGTTGTTGGAGATCACAGCTGCCACACGCCTCGGCATTGATTCAAAGAGACTTTGAATGTGTTCTTGGGGTACAGCAGACCAAGCAGCTTCCACACGTTGCCAAAGTTGATCTGGTGTGACAGCTGGGGATGAACTCTGGGTCAGTCGTTGAGCAACCATGGACCACATGTTTTCTATCGGCGAAAGATCCGGAGAGCGCGCCGGCCAGGGAAGCAATTCAATCTGGTGATTGACGAAGAACCCTTGGACAATGCGTGCCACGTGTGGCCGTGCATTATCCTGCTGAAATATGGCTGTTGGCAAGCCCTGAAGGTAAGAAAGGACAACTGGCTCCAACACCTCGGAGATGTAGCGCTGGCTGGTTAAAGTACCGGCAATGCGTACTAGAGGAGTGCGAGAGAGATATCCGATACCGCCCCATACCATAATACCCGGTGCAGGACCAGTGTGACGGTGCATAATGCAGCTGTTCAGCATCCTCTCTCCACGGTGTCTCCAGACTCGAATCCGACCGTCGTGGTGTTGCATACAGAAGCGTGACTCGTCAGTAAAGAGAATTTCATTCCATTCTGTCGTCCACATCCTTCTTTCATCGCACCATTGGCGGCGGAGACGTCTGTGGTTCCGCGTCAGAGGTAGACAAAGCAACGGACGTCTTGCGGACAGACCATTCTGCTGTAAACGACGTCGAATGGTACGCGCAGACACTGGATGATGCGTTACAGACTGAATCTGCTGTGATATGGTTCGTGATGTGACTGAGCGGTCCGTCACTGCCATGCGTACAATCTGCCTGTCATCACGTGACGTGGTGCACTGAGGTCGATGCGGTCGATCACGTCTGTCCGTCGTACCCTCCTGCACCCAACGATCACATATCCGCATCACAGTTGTTTGGTTTCGTCCAATACGACGACCGATTTCCCTGAAAGATAACCCACAATCTCGGTATGCCACTATCCTTCCTCTGTCAAACTCGGATACTTGATCAAAAGATGATCGTTGTTTCCTACGAGGCATAATTTATCGTTTTTTTGAAAAAAAAGCAAGAAAAACACAATTGCTGTACTTGAAACCGTCGAAATCTCCAAGCCTTAAATAGCGCTTTGAGGTGGCGCCACAGGCGCGCTTGATGTGCGTCTGCGCTGAAATTCTAATCATTTGCATATCTCACCTCAGCTAATGCATGTTGTAAATTTCATATTATTTGCATGCTTCCTTCAGGGTGTTGCATTTACGATGGCCAGCAGTGTATATTTGTATAGACACTTTTTTAGTTTATATTAGCAAAATAACTCCTTACTGAAAGCTGCAAAAGCTAGATAACAAACAAGTAAAAATCCAATGATATTTTGAATAAAATAAAAATCTAGCTGAAAAATATAAATTTGAAATGGATTGAGCAGGAACGGGAAAATAATGGGTGGACTCGAGCCCCTCGGATCCATAGAAGTTGTTGTTGTTGTTTAGTGGGATTACCGCCAATTATCTACACATGGGATCTAGACAGATGGGTGGGCGCCTTCCGTGGGTGTCTTTCTAAGGGGTCCTGACCCGTACTTACGCTCAGTTTCGGAGGAAACTACGGAAAACTCTGAACGGTTAGGTTGGTGGACTCGACCTGGTTTTGAACGAGGTCCCCTTCCAGGCCCGTAGCTAGGGTAGTTCAATGGGTGGGCCCGAAAATACGCAGGGTGGGCACGATTTTTGAATCTGCAAACCAAGCCAAAGCAAAACTAGTTAACGACTAAAACAATATTTCCTTGCCAAAAGTTTTTATATTTAATTATCAAGGCAGCCTAAGGAAATACGCTGTAAGGAAAAAGCAAAAATTTAAAAAAAGCAAAAAAAAAAAAAAAAAAAAAAAAAGCACGGAATAGATTAAATGTGGGAATTAAGAATAGTGTCTTGAAAATAAACAATAAACTTTGTAATTACTCACAGGACCTTTTAAAAATGCATAAGCGTTTCGGGAGCAACAAAAGGGGTCTTTCTTCATCAGTGCCTAATACCCACACAGCACAAAGATATCCATTGGTTATCTATAAGGAATCAGAATTACATAATGGGTTTATCTATTAGAGGTCCAAGATCCTCCAGATAACATGAAATGGACCTCTATAAGAGATTTGGGGTGTGATCTCTCTAAGGACTAGACAACATCTATAATATCCAGGATGTCTGTAGGAGATCTATTTCTAATTAGCATGGGTATTAATTGGACGGCCTAAATGTCCAAGATTTCTGGGGGGAAAAGTGAATTGTGACGTCATAACTACGACTTTTTTTACCCACTGAGAATTCTTCCTCCGTTCTGTGAATTTTGGTGCTGCCATCTATTGTCTACTATCATACATAAGAACTTCAAGTTACTTTTAAACTGAAACCTATTTTCTTCGGCTGGTTTTGAACCATGGATCCAAGGGGTGAAAGGCCAGCGTTCTAACCACCAGGTAGACTCGACTCGGGGTGAGAAGACTAAAGTTTGAAGTGATTGTTGCTTCAATTTCGCAATGAAAACACTTTTATGTATCTACATAAATAAAATTAGAATTTGCCGTACACTACTTGGTGTCACAAAATTTTGCGTTTTCTATCCGTTTTAAGCATTTGGGACTCCAGTACATCCGTAAAAAAAAGTTTCTCTGCACATCACGTAAAACTGACTGAAGCGAATGAAATAAAATTTGGAGACATAATAGGTGGTCACTCAACTTAAACTATAGGCGTCGAATTTTTAAAAAATTCATTAGATTTTGAGATTTTCTGAAAATTCTTTCAAACTGTGCAATTTTTTTTTCGCACATCACGTAAAAACGACAAAATGAAATTTGGTGACATGATAGATGATCACTGAACTCAAGCTATAGGCATCAAATTTATAAACAATTTTTACTAGATTTTTCGATTTTTCTGAAAATCCCTTGAAGCTGAGTAAATTTTTGTTTCAGTTGCCAGGTAAATAAGATGTCTACAAATGCATCTCTTATGAATGTTATACACGCACATCCAATAGATTTGTAGCTTTGGATGGCAATTAAATATCTGTGGGACATATATTTCATTAGCTACATAAGATGTCTACTGATGGATTTCTTTTGGATGTCATAAATACATTTCCAATAGATATCCTTTTTCGGATGACTATTAGATATCTATAAGCCCTCTAAGAATATCTTATAGAGGTAGCGATTTAGATGTCCTATAGATATATATTTTTCTCCGCATATAAATATCCTTTAAATGTCCTGGATGTTATAGATCAGTTTGGATATCTATTAGACCTGATTTGGACAAAGCGTGCTGTGTGGGTACACACCCTCCAGCAAACAGCAAAGCATAAAAACACAAAATAATTTTTTTAACTTTTAATATATTTTGAATTTTCATACTTTGCTGTCCGTTGGATGGTACACATTTAGGTACTAATGAAGAAAGCACTCTTTTGCTGCTTTCGAAACGCGTATACCTTTTTTGAAGGTCCTGTGAGTAATAACAAAGTTCATTTATTGATTTTATCCTAGCATTTTTGATAGTTTTTTCTTCAATACACTCGATCGACGTATCAATAAAGTTGTAGACTTCGATTCTTTGCACCATGGAACCGCTTTAAAAGCAAGCTCCACTGGAATGCTGTTCATGAATTTGTTCAAATGCAAGAAGAATTAGATTAGCTCTCCTCTCGTGCAGCATGGATGATCGAAATGGAGTTAAGATTCTTGAAAGTGTGCTAAATGACGCCTCGCAGGTTGCTGTAGATGCTTCTATTGACAAGGCAGAAGCAAGAAGGCAATAAATAGAAGGAAATGCATCTCTGTAATTGAACATAAATGCTGTCATTTCATGCAATGTGGCTGTGAGTTTTGACTCTGATATTTTCTTTTGCAAGAAAGTTCGTGCCGTTGCCATTTCAGCAGTTTCGCCATCCAAATTGATATAGCATAAATTTGCCAGACTCCTGAGGTGCTGCATGTCGTACGAATTGCTGGTCATGGACGTGAGAGCTTTCATATTCTCTAACAAATCTTCTCTCTAACATTTGTATCTTCTCTGGAATAAAGCGTATATACAGCTCTGCTATTGTTCAGTCAAAGGCATCATGGTGCATTCTTACTTAGTAGTTCTTGTTTCAACGTTTCCTTCGATTCCTGGGAACACTGGTGCCCTCCTACGGACTCAGTCGTGATGAAATCTGTGAAATGGATTGGAACCACACATTTACGTTTTGGAGCCGGAATCTCTTCAGCGTGTCAGAAGATAGCGTTGTCATAGCCGATTTGTATAAGGTATCAAAATGTTCAACATTTCGATGCTTTTTAATTTCTTCTACAACTCTGGCAACAATTTCACTCGCTTGTAGCAGGTCCATAGCTTTAGACTGCAGTGCATTATTGGCTGGATCTAACAGAGATAGAAGGGAATGCTAAAGAGTTCCAAAAAATACAAACTGAGGGGTTTTAATTTGGGAAAGCAGCCCAGTTGCTTCCATTGAAATATCATTAGAGTGTTAGTCAGCACACTTCTGAAAAACCTTGATAAGTTCTGAGTAATTATTTAGTATCGCTACCAGGCGCGTAGCCAGGAAAATTTTTCGGGGGGGGGATATGCGCCTGGAAAATATTTCGGGGGGGGATATGAACTTATATGTGTTAAAATAGACGGAATTTCATCACTAATCCAAAAATTTCAGGGGGGGGATATATCCCGATATCCCCCCCCCCTGGCTACGCCCCTGATCGCTACTGTACAGCGGTAATGCCCAGACTATCGTTGAGGCAATAGGCGATTCAGTGCTTGCCCCTTATACACATTTGCAACGTGATGCAGGGTGGGCCCTCGTAGGCCCACCCGTAGCTACGGGCCTGTCCCCTTCCATCTCCCAGTTAAGAGCGATATGCGCTCGGACACTGGTGGCGCTCCACAGAAGTTTGCTCCACAGTTTGTGAATCAATTAGGAAAGACTGCCTGTGTCCTGTACCTTCTGGACCAGTCAGAGATCTGCTTGGTATTGAAATGAATGTATTGTTTGTGGGGTGTTTTTTCTTTAGAAAGTTATTCTTTTTCTGGAAGATGCTGTGTTCGACTGACTGTTATGCATTGAATTGCTGTTCTTTTCCGTAAATAGTGCTGTGAAGATTTCTTAATGATCGACACGTTTTTAAAAGAATAAAGTTTGTGTTTCGTCCTAGTGTGTGTTTCGTTGTGACTCGTCTATAACTTACTAGACATTCTGAGCGCTCAACACGTTTCACTTTCACGGAACCTTTAGCTTCTTGTCTGAGAAGAAAAGCAGCTGTTTTTGAAACAATACTTATAAATACTGAATTAAAATGTTACATGTTATTTGAGCATTGTACTGATCTAGGCAACAAAATTTACACGTGCGTGTGCAACTTAATATAGCAAGGATTGATTGAACCTTGATTTCTTCAAAAGTTTTCAGTGGTTTTATGTTTCAAAATTTTACGAGCTGATAACCTTTAAACGTGCTCTCACTCTGCACTCTTGCTGTAAGTACACATCGGACAATCCAAATGGTTGCGTAACAGGGGAGTAGCCAGAGGGGGGATGATGGGGTTGTAGCCACCCCTGAAATGAGTAAACGTAGGATATGGAGAAAATTAGAATTCTTGATGGATAAATTTGAAAGCTTGCCTTGATATATCCATGGTATATTAGAAAGTTCCACTTGAGAAATTTGTGGTTCAACTAAAGACCTAAACCAAATGCTTTTTCTTTTTCTTTCTTTTTTCTTTCTTTTTTTTCGTTTTGTATGTTTTTAAAGTGCAAAGAGTAACTCGATTTATTTAAAATTTTTTTTTTCTTTCGTTTATTTAATTCAACATGAGAACACTTTTAGGCAAAATAAAAACGGGCATCTTCCCTCCCCCAAACAAAGGTATGTTATAACGAGTTTTTCTAAGTTATATTGCATTCTAATTTTTGAGTTTTCAGCCACCCCAGAAAAAAAAATTCCTGGATGCGCTACTGTTGCGTAACCTTCATTGAAATTTTAAATTTATTTAGTTTTTGATCTGAAAAAGAAAGAATGCAGTTATCCTTCTTAAAAGAAGTAGATATTGAACGAAACTGGGCAAAGGAAAATTTTATATTTTATAGTTTACGGGCATCAAATACAGATCAAAAGAAGGCCTTACGAATCGCTGCGAAATGGGGCGTTCATCAATGCTTCCAGAGGTTGCACGAATGTTAGCAAAAGTATATTGTCACCAAAGGATATTATTTTGATGGTGGTTGCTAGTCGGTTTTTTAAAGCTGAGGAATTTGACTCCATGTCCCCGGATTTCAGAATTGCACCTCATATATATATATATATATATATATATATATATATATATATATATATATATATATATATATATATATATATGAGACGGGCGGAGTTATGTCTTCGCAAACCACGTGGTGTAGTGAGCGTAAATACACCCGCACATCGAAAATCGGCAGACTTCTGCCACTGGAACTGCTTAATTAGTCCACGCTGATTTTTGTACCCGTCTCCCAATTAACGCTCAATAATCTGGGACACTGGGTACACTGCTTACCCGAAGATGCGGAGTACGCCGGAGATGCGGCGTTATGCCGGCTGCCTACCGATCAGAGATACCCGACGGAAGTAGAACCAACTTGCCCTTCACCGACTGCAGATATCTGGACTTCCTCATTCCCTGCTTTGTGTAATGCTCTGTTGCCGTGGAAGATCGAACCACACACATTTACCAACATGACCCGCATCCGGGACTACAAAGGCGTGGGGACACGTGTACACTCTAAAGAACTCAGAATCGACGGCCTGATGTCTGACAAATAACAAAATAAATAAAACATAGCTCCAGTGCGCGTGTGGCAAGTAAGACAGAAAAGCAAAACTTACAGTGAAAGTACCGCTTGAACAATATTCAAACTAGTAAAACCCAAATTACCTTTTTATACATTACATATATATAGTCTATACATTAACATTTGTAGTACATAAAGTTTGTTTTTTCCATAATCAGTATATAGCTCAAATTCCCAATGTGATAAAGTAAATTTTATCTTCACAGTAAATTTAGAATAAACCGTCAGCAATACTTAAAACAGAACCTTAAGGGACAATGCATTAAACTCTGATTATCTTTATTGCCACATTCATTTATCAGATAGTTTATTTAAATACTAGTATAATCCTTAAAACATGACCCAATAAGTTTTTAGACTAAAACACAGCTATAATATATTTTGGGTAAAAGAAGCTGCTCGCTAAAAAGATTACTGCATTTAATCTACATAATGAATGTGTGGTAAGGCTACTCATAACCGTGTACTCAGTTTGTATTCGGGATGCACAATTAAATCTGCACTTAATCTACACAATGATTATGAGGTAAGGCATAAGGATGCACAATTGCTCATCCGGAATACACAATTGAATATGCATTTAACCTACACAATGAATGTGTAATGTGTGGTAAAGCTACACACAATTTCTGCGTTTTTAAATAGGAATTATACATTAATTTTGGCATCACCATAGGAATAAATTGAATGATTCTTTTTTGGAAATGTAAGCTGCCTTGCAGCAAATACTTATAAGATAGCATGCTCCAAAAGAAAAACACTCACAGGTCTTAACTGGAAATAGAACCTCCTTTAACACCAGTGCGAGTTTTTCTTTTGAAACATGCAGTCTTGGAAGAAATTAAGCATTTGCCTCATTGCAACTTACACTGCTAAAGAAGATTAAGTTGAATCTATTATTGTGATAAGGTCACAGTTAATGCCAAAAATTAAATAAATTTCGTTCTTCAATAAGGAGGGATCGCACTGCACAGGCTTTCTAAATTTGTGTGTCCCGAGAACTCATATTTTCATTCCTTTGATAAGTTTTCTGGGTCCTTTCTGAAAACCTTTTGAAACAACAGCTTTAGTTTTTTTCCCCCTGTATGCGATTTCCATTCTGTTTTATACACAATATCACTCCTGTCTAAAAGAAACACTAAAAAAAAAAGAAGAAAAAAAAGTTGTATTTGCATGCAACTGTAAACCAATATTCTTTAATTTGATAGCTAAAATACAAAATCCGGTAACACACGATTTGAATTGCCTCGTTGCTCGGTAAGGAAGAAAAGAAATGCGGCGCTGCACATGTTGCAGCTCCGCGGCATAGCTGCCAATACAAATTATATGAATTTAATTTTTAACGACTGGCCCCCAAAAAGTACTTAACTAAATTAAATGCATGTATAATTAATAAACTTATTTTTAATTTAAGCTATATCCATATATTCATAATTATTTTTTAAAAACCAGAAATTCAGTGTATTTTTGATGTCAAGACTTTAGTCATAATGCCAACTGCTTGATCTCGCAATCCTGCGAGGTTAATTTCATCAAATAAAAATTAATTTCAATAGAGAAAAGTAGGATAAGATTGTAAGCATTATCAAGGTTAACTTATTTGATAATTAATACAATACCTTACATAAATATGAAAATTATAGTCATGATATAGTCTTCCCGCGGGATCGGGATTGCATTCCCTAATGAAAAGAATATAACAAAATTACCATCAACATTCCCTTAAGGTAATTACGAGATCCAGTTTTGCAACAGTACATTCTCTCTTGAGAATAACTTTTTTTCACTTAAGAATGTGATATCTTAATAATTTTATGTTGTTGATTATGACATATATTAAATTTGCATCAGTTGAAAATTATCAATTCAGTCTGTCTTCGAAACTATAGAGTTTCTTATGAATGATTTTATCTTCCTTTTATTTCGTGATAACATCCCCTAGAGAGCGTCAAAGTTTATTCAGCCTGTTTACTCTTTTGTCTGCCTTCTTTAGCTCAATATTCGGGGTAAGGTATATTTTCATTTACTGTTGAAAATGACGACTTTTAAATACAATATTAATTTTAAATTTTAAATTAGCTATAATCAATGCTTAGTGCAAAGGGTCGTTTCATTAATTGTAATTTGGAACTTTTGGATTTTGTGGTTTAAAAGATGCATACTTATTGAATAGTCAGAAAACGAGCCTTCCTTTCGTGCTGTTTTTATACAGTTGACAATGAGTTTTTGCCAACTGTTCATTCACACTTAACTTATTTTTAATTTAAATTACATTCAATTTGAATGTATTTATCGCTTAATTTATGTTTTCATATCTTATTTCTTTAATTAAAATAAAAATTAAGTTATCGGAGTACCAATTTTTTAATTTTTTGCGAAGAAACCATTTCCAGAGAGCTTTTGGAAAAAGAACAGACCTTTTTTATAATTATAATACATACTATTCTTATCAGCTCAAATATTGACTTTGAATTTACATTTTGACCCAGTCTAACGTTTAGTTAAATATGGGATATTGCCAGCATACGTTCAAATAATATCTCTATTAAACAAATCTCACTCGATATAATGAACTTAAAACAATTGAATTAGTAAGTAATTTTATATTAAGGCAGCTTATTCAAATTTAAAATTGCCATTTACGGTAGATGTGTGCTATGCTTTATGACAAGCCTGCATGAGGGGCGTATGCCTGGGGATGTGCCTTGGGCGGCGGATTTGCCTGTTAATGTTGAATAGCTTCTGTAAGTGTGTGCGATATCTACTATGAATATATATATATTTACATAATTATTACTCCTGTTATTTATACAAGTTTTATCCTTTAAACTGTTATATCTCATCAAATTAAAAAAAAATCATGGGATTACCTTTTGTTTCATGATTATCATTTTGTACTGCCGTTTGTTGTCTAAAACAAAAGTAAATTTGAAATGTGTATAGTAAAAATCAACAATAAAGAAATAAATAAACATTACAGTAATCACTATAGTAGTAAAATATTAGAAATAAATCATTTAGTTTTACTATACACAAAAACGTGTAGAGTCCGCTAATCCGAGTCCTCTTAATCCGAGGTAGCACTAAACCCTCAGCTCAAAAATAAACAAGTTTAGATTCATTTTTTTAAGCATTAAATAAAAAGAGCGTGATTCTATTTAAAATACTTTTTTATATTTACAGATCTGTGTGCTTGTTATTTTTTCGCTATTTGACCGCTCTGCATGTACTGAAGATAAAACTGAACTTCTCTTTTAGATTTTATAATGCAATCCGCATAATCCGAGTTTTAAGTAATCCGAATCGGTGTCGTCCCGATTAAATCCGATTATCGGGACTCGACTGCATTAAAATTGCTGTAAAACAACAATTATAATTTGTTTTTATTCCTAATTTTAACAGGTATTGATAATACATTATTAATATTCATGATATTAACAGGTATTGGTTTTAAAGTTAGTAAATGGCTTATTTTTATTAACTTTAAAACCAACAAATAATCGTTATTGGTTTTACTATTACGCCAATATTAAATTATTAATATACACTGGTGTCCAAAATTCAAGTTACAAAGTCGAAGATTATCTGGAAGAGAGTATTCATTGTGTGGTGTGGCCATCGAGGTCTCCAGACCTCAATCCCATAGAGCACGTAGGGAATGCTCAAGGAAGAGACATGTTCAGATGCCCTACAAGGATGTATGATGTCCTACAACAATGTCCTACAAAGGATGTCCCAAGGATGTTTAGATGCCCTACAACAATGCCCTACAAGGACCCTTCAGACATAAAAATTGTCACTTTTGGAAGAATAGAAATTGCTTCCATAATCGTTGATCAATGGAATCTTTAACAGTATGAGAGCTCGATGTGACGCTTGTACAGCCGTACTGAGTGTGTGACCACACCTCTTACACTAAGAAATAAAGAATTATGACTTATTCTACTATATTCAATGCTGCTCTCAGCCTACACTAATCTCCCGTGCAAATATTTCTGTTACCATTTTCCGCCTTACAGTATGAGGTATTAGTGTATAAAATTTTCATGCATTAAACCCCTTTTTCTGACGAAAAAATCTCCTTTTTATGTTTGTAACCTTAATTTTGGACACCAGTGTATTAGAATTCTATTACTGCTGTTTCCTACTTATCATGCGTCGTATTTGTTCATTTTATTACATAGTAAATCCTTGTCTCACCCGGTATTAATTATCACGTATTTTTAACACCTGTGGCGCTACTACCGCTTTTCCTGGAGCATATATAATTTAAACTGTATTAAACATTGGGACTAGTGATCAATACATTTTGGAAATTACCCGATTCATCATGCAGAAATGTTTTATTTTTATTTCATAGATGTGGTCAGGCACATCTGAGGATTCCAATACACCATCTAATTTAGCCCTTCAACAACTGCAAGTTTAAATTTGTTTACTGCAATGTGCAGAAAGAGATCATAAACATACAGAAAGGTTTTATTTTCCAGTTTTTTAATTCATGCACAGTTTATTGACAAAAAATGGGCTTGTTGTAGAGTTCAACAAAACGATTATTTTTATTTCTGTATTACTTGAAAATATATCTGTAGTATACCAAAGTGTTACCCAAGTGTTTATGAACACTGCTGAAGGACAAAATACAGTTTCGTGTTATTAAAATTATTAGGTTTTAACGAAATTTTCCCGCCACAGCGAACATCGTCAGCACACAATTCGCGTTGTCGTATTTGTTCATATTTTGTGAAACGATTTTTGGCATTTGAAAGAAAGAGACTTACTTTATAACACTGTGTTGTCAAATCTGTAAAAAAATATAGTTATCATTAAGTATAAGGTGTCTCAAATGGAACTATCACTCTAGAAGATTAGAACCATCATTTACTTCCAGTTCTGTTGCAAAAAGTCAGCTCCAGAATATCAACGAATTATTTATACAGCCTTTAAGTAATATTGTTGTATCATGTGACACTGTGCAGGTTTGGTACCGAAAGTTCAAAAACAAGGACTATGACATTCTAGAAGCAGAGAGCTCTGGTTGGTCTATTGATGTTGATGAAGCCAGACTGCGAGAACTTGTGGAAGAAGATCAGTAATTAACCACTCGACAGCTATCTAAGGATTTAGAAGTTAGTTTTTCAAGCAGATTTGGCGGAAAACTTTCCTTACAGCCTGATATTTTATGCTCACGTTATTCTAGAAAGAAACACTCATTCAAATATTTTTAATACATTCTGATTAATTTATACAGCTTTAATTGGTATGTTGCAGATCTACAATACGGTGATACAAATGGTTAATCCATATTCCGTTTTTCTATTTTCTATTTGTCTTTACGTGCTATCCTAACGCTATGTGGTATCATCCGGATTGTGGTTTAGCATGAGCTGTAAAGCAACCGCGTAACTATTAACTGTTGTGACATGAATTATGAGAAACGAAATCAACAAACGATAAAAAAGAAAATAATTAATTACTAATCAGAAAAACTTAAAATAGAACGCTAGAAGAAATTTATACAGCAACATAACGGATAATTTAAGTTTTTATGTATTTAAAAATAAAAGCTGGATCTAAATAAAACATAAAATTTATTCCATAGAAATATTGCTCATTAGCATAACTGAATCGAGATTCTAGGACGTTACAGCCAATCTAGAGGTCTCTTCTTCCTATTTTTGTAACAGAAAGCCTTATTTTTCTAGGGGGGCGAAGAACTTTTTAAGGGGGGGTGTTATAAAAAAAATTCACTCAATAATGTTACCCTGCCTTCGCGCACATGCACACATGGACAAACAAGTTATAAAAAGCGATACAAATTAGAATACCCATAGCCTGATTACCGCATAAGCCAACGAGGCCGCGGACTAGGGCCCTAAAATTAAATCTAAGGGTTCCCAAAATGATTAAAATAGTTAAGTTCTGTTCATTAAAAAACTCCTTTTTCGAACATTAATGACAAATTAGATGTATTTTTACTACACAAACAACCGTGTATAAATGTTTGCTTACACATTATCGAGGGATAGTAAAAACGTCATGCGTCAGTCCAAAGCATTCCATCATGGATCATTCATCGTCCTGACGTCATTTGAAGCCTGATTTCTGCGCATAAAAATAATGGACTTTTAAGTAAAAAAGCTTTGGACAAAGGAGGGATTGGCCCAAACCAAAACCCCAAATTTCCCTTTCCTTTATGTATGCCACTTGCCACTGCGAACGAACATTTGTACTTAGTGACTATAAGTGTCAATTAGATAGGATCGTATAGGGACCCGAAAAAGCGCTATGCGTTGCGTTAACTCCGAAATGTCTTAGTCGGGCTCTGAAGATACCAAATATATGCATGAATATGTAACAGAACCAGTGGCGTATGCAAGAACAGGCACCTCCATTTCTAAAAGATGCAATTTTATTAGGTTGTAACGAAAGTTTCCCGCCACCGCAAACATCGTCAGCACACAGTTCGCGTTGGCGTATTTGCTCATATTTTGTCAAACGATTTTTGGCATTTGAAAGAAAGAGGCTTTCTTTATAACACTGTGTTGTGAAATCTGTAAAAAATATAGTTATCTTTAAATATAAGGTGTCCCAAATGGAACTATCACTCTAGAGGATTAGAACCATCATTTACTTGCATTTGTGTTGCAAAAAGTCAGCTACATATTATCAACAAATTATGAGTACAGCTTTAAGTACTATTGTTGTATCATGTGACACTGTGCAGGTTTGGTACCGAAAGTTCAAAATCAGTTATCTAAGGAGTTAGAAGTTAGTTTTTCAGGCAGATATGGCGTAAAACTTTCGTTACAACCTGATAAAATTTCCTCTGTAAGGAAAACAAACTTACTCCGAACAATTATTCCTAAGAAAGAACAATATTTTAAATATTGGGTCACTGATCTGCTTAAATCGATGGAAATTACGTGAAATTACGCAGGTAAATTTTGTTGTTACATAATGATGTTACAATATTAATTAGAAATCCAAATCGCTTAATCCTATTTATACATTAGAATAGAAACTAAATTGTTATGCAGATAAAGTAAATACAAGTTAAAAAATAGAAAATATCCGAAGTCATAAGTGAGAAATTTCACAACTAAAAAATAATATATCCCTTACTTTGAATTTAATGTAACCAACTACGCATATCAATGTTTATTTTGAATTTCTTTGACTATTGCAATTCGTAAATTGTATCATACTGCTTTATCACCAATTTTTATTTTTACTAAAACTATCAAAGTGTAAAGAAAAACGTGATTTTCACTCACGCGTATTATATAAGAACTACTTAAAAAAAATATTATAGGCATATTGATATTTTTCTGCAATTTTTTGTTTCTCGTTAAATTTGCTATTTATTTTTCAACATTCAAGTCAATTATTGATTTTATTGCTGGTTTATGATAATTATAAAGCAGATTTGAAATAGAGTTGATTATAGATGCAAGCAATCTGTTTTATGAAGTTATATGATTTTTTTCACCCATAGAATTTAAAAACCATGAAGTACAAACGACTGATATCTTCCATTTGGCTTTAAAGTGACATTGTACCGATCTATGAACATATACAGAGTTAGACAGAAATCTACACGTTACAGTGAATGTAATAAATTAATGTATAATCGCCGATGTTTTTATATAATGAACAGTAATGGCGGTAATTATGGCAAATGATTGAATATTTGTTAAATTAACTGGCCACTAAATTCCAACGCGAAAAGGCGACTAAAAGAAATTGACTATTATTTTATTGTATTGTACTGTGTATTAAGGCGAACCTACTCGAGGTCTATCTGCCTAAGGAGGGGTGCCTTGGGCGGACTCTTTTTAAAGGGTTCTAACGCGTATTCACGTTACATTTGGAAAAACATCCAAAACTCCAGACCGCACGGACCTTCACCGTTCAGCCATGTTCAGTGTCTTTATCCACTGGGCCATGGTGGGGCCTAAATATTATTTAAAATTAAAAGCGTAAGTAAAAATGTTTTTTATTTAACCATTGCAAACCTAATAAAAAAAATCTGGAGTGACTCCACTCGACTTTCCGAACACTTACGATTAAGATCATTACCAAGCATTTAAATAAATTTTAATCGATGAATAACTCAAATATGTATACCAAAATGAAGCTCAATCGAATGTATCGTTTAAACGCTAGCGCACTTTCAAGAATTTCTCCCCATAGGCTATAATGTAAAAGGAATTTTTGGCGTAGCCCTGTAGGAAAACTATAAGTCCTATACACATCCAAATCGCTACCGGTCTTACGATGGTTGTTTATAACATGTACACCCAATTTGAGCTCAATCGAATGTACCGTTTAAACGCTAGCGCACTTTCAAGAATTTTCCCCCATAGGCCATAATGTAAAAGAAATCTTTGTCGTAGCCCTGTAGAAAAACTGTAAGTCCTATACACACCAAAATCAATACCGGTCTTGCGACGGTGGTTTATAACATATATACCCAATTTGAGCTCAATCGCATGCCCCGTTCAGGAGCTATCGTGTTCACTCACATACACACAAACACACACACACACACATACATACATCTCGTAAAAATAACATAAATGGATTCAGAAGCCCTCTAAACGTGTAAATACACCAAAATCTCGAATTCGAATTTTTTCATGATTACAATACTTTCCTTACATGGTACATGTTCGGAAAGTAATAAGTGCGTTAGTCACCGCTGTAAAGGAGGGATTCGAAATTCCACGACCAGTGCCTTTATTAGCTTGAAAAAAACATTAGTCTGTCCACAGCTTAAGTGGCATTTTCAAAAACCTGCTACTAGTGGTCCTTTGCTAGCCTAACAATCATCAGTGGGTTAACTACAGTTGAGAGAGGGGAGGCCCTCGAAAATCCGTTATCAGTGTTTCTTTGCTAAACCATCAGAGTAGGTCCGGCTACTAACTGAACTGAACTGAAAGTCGATGTTAACGGAACACCTCAGCAAAAAGCTTTATCTCCAATAAATAGTAAATATCATGTGGTACTTAATCTGTGAAAACAGAGGCTCAAAAATCCACTAAAATAGGTACGTCATGATAAAAGTTAAGTAGCTGCGCAAACTGGACAAACTTATGGACCTTTATTATATTCGTCGTTAAATTGTAGGGACTACTTAAACATTTCGGTTATTTGATAAATATTTAATAATTTAACACAGTTAACTAATTTCGTTGTAATCATTACTATGCATAATCAGCGAATTAATCCCATTTACTGAAGCATATACAATTTGTCTGATTGGGTACTTTGGACAGAAATTCTTCTGTAAAGAAGAATTGTTGCAAAATTCTCTGTAAAGAAGATTACAGAAGAGAGCGCTGATCGGAATGATCATCCGATATGTAACATGAGGGAAGAACGTGGATACTCAGATACACGTGCAGGTACCATAAAGGTCAATTGATACTAGCATTTTGATATTTAACAAGTGGGAATGCGGTGTAATCACTATGGAGAGATGGTTTGTTGAAAATGTTTGGAAAAGTAGAATGAAAGAACAAAATCTTAACGCTAATAAAATTGTTAGATGCAACAAATTTTCGAAATTATTTCTACCTGAAGGAATGAAGTGGCAAAAGACATATATAAAATTATGAATTCTTTCTTTTCAATACATCCGAAGTTAGTTGCTGTTATATCACGTTCATGTTTTCAATGAATTCAAAATTACCCGAGTTGCGTGCAAAACTCTTATCTTTAAAACTTTTTCCCAAGAAAATGCTCAGTGAACTAACTTCGGATGTATTGAAAAGAAAGAATTCTTAATTTTATATATGTCTTTTGCCACTTCATTCCTTCAGGTAGTGCAGGTAGTGCAGTGGCGTAGGCAAGGGGGGGGTTAGGGGGAACACAACCCTCCCCATGAGGAATTTTTTTGCCATACAAAATGTATATTCTTCACTCCCTTATCACACACACCTACACATATATATGAGTTGAAGTAATCGTAACCCCCCCTCTCCATGAAAAATTCCTAGCTACGCCACTGGAAATTTTTTTTCAGTTCATTAACTTTTACTTTGCTGTCTCCTGCGAGTTTGTATGGTAGATGATTTTGGAGGACTGACTCTTGTTCTTGCTTAACCCCTTCCTTGCCATTCAATTTTTGTGCCTCTGACATTGCTTTGATTACACAGAACGTTTCCACTTCCTCAACTGATATGTTTTTTCCATTAGTTACAGGTAGGCAGAATTTTCGTGCTCTGTGAATGAGTGCTAAATCATTATTTGTAATGTTTTCTCTAAGTACTTTTTGAGTTCACTCCCAATATTTTCATTTATTTCATCGGATTTTGCATACAAGGGAAGATTCTGTTTTGCAGCATCTTTGTTAAGAGGATGAATACCTGTGAACTGAAAAGCCTTTAGCAAGTTAGCAAAGGCGAATTGTTCTCCAATTTGAAGCTATCAAGCTTTTTAGCTATCAAGCCAGTCATCAAAACTTGGTTGTCACCCCCCCCTGATTTTGAGGTCATGAGACGTGTCCCTACAGGTGCTCAAAGTTACATCATAGTGACTTTGTTCTTTTGCTTTTTACTAACTGTAAGCAAAGAAAGAACCATTAGCTAGTAACAAAATCATCATTTTTAGAAAATAATATATCTTATAAGGAGGTAAATGGATGCTTACTTGGAGAAATTAATTGATTTGCATGAACTTCAAATCAGCATTAATATAGAGCTTGCAAACAGTGTTTCAGAAAAACAGCTGAATAACCAATTTAACTATTATCATGAAACTAATTTATTTTCTAAAATACAGAGCAGAAAACCAGTTGCACAGTCTTGTCAACAGAGTGCAACTGTGAATCATGAGCAGCTCTGTAAAACCAAATATACTGAAAATTAGGAGGTGGTGCAAAGTTATACCCTATGGCTCAAAGTTATCTTGAATGACTGTACTTGTAGTAAACTGCATGATCCAATATTCGGGTCTTAGGAGTTGCCTTGACAAGAGCTGCTATTTGTGATTACGTCGGAGAAATACCACGTTCTTCATTTACCCGCTTTGCCATCTTACACTACTTACCCCTAAATATTTTTAAATTCATAATCATAACTACCCCTCTATTTTTTAAAAAGTGGGTAATTGTGAACACGAGTAAAAACTTAGTAAGCAAAAACTTAGTAAGCAAGAAAGCAATTCTGAAAAGGAAAAACGCAGCTCTCTTGTAACATTAGAAAAAAAAAAAATAGTAAGGAAAAGTAATTTTAAAACATTTCCCTATTTGTTATATTTAACTTAGAAATAAATTATAAAATCATAATTTTGCTATTGATTAGTTTTAAAATTTCAAATGCTTCATTATGATCATCATTGGGGTTGCTATGACCACCTGATTTCTCCTGATGATTACTCGCACAATTTTTGTTGGAGCAATTGAGACTAACATTCTTGTTTTTATCAGTGATGAGAGTAACTCCAGTGTGATAATTAATGTATAAAAATTGAGTGATAAGGCAATAATTTCTATTTATTAAATCGAAATAGCCACTTTCTGCCAAAATGTGTTGGATGTCACCAGGGGCGTAGCCAAGGGGGGGGGTCATAACCCCTCCCCATGAGGAATTTTTTGCCATACAAAATGTATATTATTCACTCCCTTATCAGACATATGTAGGCATATATGTGAGTTGCACTAGTCGTAACCCCCCCAGGGCCGGCCCAAGGGGGGTGCGAATGTAGGCGATCGCCTAAGGCCCCGCGCTTATAGAGGCCCCGCTCCTAGGCCACTTTATTGCTATCTCATAAGACATGATAGAGAAGAGGCCCTGCTCTTGTGCTTCGCCTGGGGCCCCGCACGCCCCTCGGGCCGTCTCTGACCCCCCTCCCCCCATGAAAAATTTTTGGCTACGCCCCTGGATGTTATAAAATGAAGATATTGAATTGTAAGAATTGTTGAAGAAATCGAAAGAAATTGTATTAAGTACAAAATAAAGTCAAAATAATGACGATAAATACACTCTTTCAGATAATAATTTAGACTTAAGAACGTAAATATATAGTAATCCATAGGAATATTTTCTGTTAAGAAAAAAAAAAAGAGAGAGAGAAAAAAAATAAAGTTATCGCATTTTATATCATCGCTACTAGTCCAGTCAAATTAGGAAAAATGGGGGAAACATTTATATATTTTTGAAACTTGCGGAAAACAATAATTGGGTATGTAGCTGTATTAAACAGAAAAGTTCCCCCCTCTTGGGGTGCCGCGTCCCCCCTTTGCCCCCCCAAAAGGTCACTTTTTTAGATTTTCACTTCTATCTCAAAAACCGTTCGTCTTAGCAAAAAAATGTCAATTACAAAATGAAAGCTGATAAAATTTCTTACAAGATTGTAATTGGTTGTTTTTTTCTATATGCAATAGCTTTCGAGATATGTTTTAGACAAAATCGCAAATTTTTGGAAAACGCTTCTTTTTATCTCGATTTTTAACCAATTTTGTCTTTTAACTCTTCAACCCTCAGTTTTACAGCAATTGTTTTCGTAACAAAGTTGTAGAGTATTCAATTACCTTTAAAGTGAGTTATTATTTGTAACTTTATCTTTAAATGATCAAAAGTTATTGCAATTTGAAATTTTCAATAAATTTAGCAAATTTGAATGAAAACTACATTGCGCGTCAAAGTATGACAAAATCTAGGAAAAAAATTATAAAGTTTTGAAACTTTGGGAAAACATTGGTTGGGGATGTAGTTGTATGAAACAGAAAAGTTCCCCCCTCTCGGGGGGGCACGTCCCCCTTTAGCCCCCCTAAAAAAGGTCCTTTTTGGGATTTTCACTTTTATCTCAAAAACCGTACGTCTTAGCAAAAAATTGTCAGTTACAAAATGAAAGCTGAGGAAGTTTCCTACAAGATTGTTGGGGGTTATTTTTTTCTAGATACAAAAGCTTTCGAGATATAAGTTTTAGAAAAAATCGCAAGGTTTTGGAAAACGCTTCTTTTAATAACAATTTTCCACTATGCGTTATACTAGCTCTTTAACCCTCACTTTTCAGGAATATTCAATTCCTTTAAAATAAATTATTATTTGTAATTTTATCTTTAAAGGATCAAAAATTATAACAATTAGAAATTTTCAATAAATTTTAGAGAATTCGAATTAAAACTACATTGCTCGACCAAGTACGACAAAATCTAGAAAATAATTTATAAAGTTTTGAAACCTGGGGAAAACACTTGTAGGTGGTGCAATATTAAGAAACAGGAAAGTTCCTCTACTTTGGGCCCCCCTTTCCTCCAAAATTTTTTTAAATGCAAAATGGTTCTTTTTTTCAATAATAATTTATATTACATAAGCGTACGATTTGGTTTTATTTCGTTTATTTTTTTTTAATTTCTTCCTCCTATTGTTTCTGCTGAACTAGTTACATTTTATTCGTATACAAACGCATATTTAACACATAAATGTTAGTACTAAAGTCTAAATTAACCCCCTCTCCCACCCCCAAAAAATGTTTTGAAAGTGATATTTTTTACATCAATAGAATTCTGTAATGCAATACATCTGTTCAATATTATGTACTTTGACATTTGCATTTCAGTGATCATTCATCATCAGAATTAATAATGTCAGCAAAATTAATAAAAAAATTACTGCATAATTATAGCACACTTACTTTCTCTTGTGTGCAGCATCTGTACAATAATAGTGCAACAAACCTATGGAACAATTTTATTTTTATAAAAAATGTATCCTCATAGTCTTCCTGCACATTGCTGTACAGCGCAAATTGGCCTTCACACACGTGCATTTCTTTCCGCAAGTTTGAATGCAGCCTCATGAAATTAGCAATATTACTGTTTCTGGAGCTGATTTTCATTTCATATAAACTAGAGAGAGCGACGAGTTCAGTTCTCTCCACCCCCAGTTTCTGGATTCCAAATTGTTCTTTGTTATCCCCGCTCATTTCACTTGGCCGTCTTTTGAAGAATTTTCCCAGACTTTCGGACAATGATTTAAAGATAAGGAAAATGTAACAGAAGAGAGGGGAATTTCTTGAAAAAAGGAGATTACAAATTTTGATAATTCGACTGTTCGATTCTCTGAATTAAGAATCAGCAGCTAGAAGGAAAGTTAGTCGAAATATGGGATAAAAAAAGCGTTTTCCATAAATTTGCGAGGTTTTCCAAAACGTATCTCGAAGCTATTCGATATAGAAAAAAAAAATACTAATAATAAAGATATCGAATAATAAATAATTCGATACATAAAAAAAATAAAAACTATAATCTTCTAGGAAATTTTATCAGCTTTCATTTTGTAATTGGCATGCTTTTGCTAAGAAGCACGAATTTTGAGATAAAAATGAAAATCTAAAAAAGGGAACTTTGAGGGGTAGGAGGCTAAGAGTGGGGACGCAGCACCCCTAGAGACTGTTTCATACAACTACATACTCAACCAGTGTTTTCCCCAAGTTTCAAACGTTTATAAGCTTTTTCCTAGGTTTTTTTTCTTGCACTCTGACGCACAATGCACTTTTCATTCGAATTCCCTAAAACGTTCTGAAATTTCAAATTGCTGTAACTTTTGATCATTTAAAAATACAATTACATATAAAATTAAATTTAAAGGTAATTGAATACTTTAAAACTTTGCTTTAAACCCATTCCTGTCAAACTGATAGTTTAAGAGCTGTAAGGCAAAGTTAGTGGGAAATAGTGATAAAAAGAAACGTTTTCCAAAAATTTGCGATTTTTTCTAAGACTATATTTTGAAAGCTTTTGCTTCTAGAAAAAATAACCCACAACAATCTTGTAGGAAATTTCATCAGATTTCATTTTGTATCTGACATTTTTTTGCTAAGATGCACGGTTTTTGAGATAAATGGGAAAATCCAAAAAAAGTCCGTTTATTGGGGGGGGGAGCTAAAGGGGGGAAGCGGCACCCCGAGAGGTGGAAACTTTTCTGTTTCATACAACTGCATCCCCAATCAATGTTTTCCTCAACTTTCAAAACTGTATAATTTTTTTCCTAGATTTTGTCGTACTTTGACGCACAATGTAGTTTTCATTCGAATTTGCTAAATTTATTGAAAATTTCAAATTGCAATAACTTTTGATCATTTAAAGATAAAGTTACAAATAATAACTCACTTTAAAGGTAATTGAATACTCTACAACTTTGTTTTGAAAAAAATTCCTATAAAACTGAGCTTTGAAGAGCTATAAGACAAAATTGGTTAAAAATCGGGATAAAAAGAAGCGTTTTCCAAAAATTTGCGATTTTGTCTAAAACATATCTCGAAAGCTATTGCATATAGAAAAAAATAACCAATTACAATCTTGTAGGAAATTTTATCAGCTTTCATTTTGTAATTGACATTTTTTTGCTAAGACGAACGGTTTTTGAGATAGAAGTGAAAATCTAAAAAAGTGACCTTTTGGGGGGCCAAAGGGGGGACGCGGCACCCCGAGAGGGGGAACTTTTCTATTTCATGCAACTACATACCCAATTAGCGTTTTCCCCAAGTTTCAAAAAATATATAAATTTTTTCCCCCATTTGCTGTTTTTTGGTCTAATTTGCCTGGACTATACGACCAGTTTTGTTGTTTGAAAGTGGCTGAGTTCATAGATTCACAAATAAGTGTGAAAGTGAAAAGCAAAGCTAAAATTCCTAGTGGGGTGTGTTCTCGACTCTCAGATCTGTCAAAAATTTCAAATCTCACATGTCTCCGTAAGGGTACTGTACGCGTGACTTGAGAATTTTTGTTAAAATCAGATAAAGTTGTCAGATCTTTGACATCAAAAACGTGAGACATGTCTGTCTTGGAGATCCGTCTGTGGAGAAAAGTAGCACATAATGTAAACTATCAGATAAAGACAATGATTTTGTGTAGGAATTTGTGTTTGATAAAGATAAAAAAAAATCTGATTTTTCTAGCTTTTTTCAATTTATTTTTAACAAGGGATTTTGGTACAATGCCTTTCGTCACTTGAGAATTAATGCTGTTCTCAACATTGTTTCGTTATCACTGTCTCTATAAAAGGTGACAAGATTTTAGCTAGATTGTAAGTATAACTCCTAAATGTTACAGTGAATCACTAAGCCTACAGACCTGGATGCTGCATATACAGAAGGCTTCAAGCAACATGATATTCTGCCAGAATTGAACTGATTAGCACTCATCATATACAAGTAACTTTAATCTAATTTCGGATCATGAAGTGATTTTCTCCTTGAACTTGGTATTTACCAGGGATTTAGTTTCATCTAATTTAATTTATTTTTGATCAGTCCAAATTCCTAAATGGATTTATCAAATACAGCAAACTTATGACTCAAATCTGATGCATCTTGATTAAAACTTGTCTCATTGGCAATTGAGAAAGAATAGCTAAAATCCCATTTGCTTATCTTCGGAAGGAACTACTTGTACTTAACTTGTGTCAAATCGGACGTTAAGTGCTATACACGAAGTTTTAGTATCTGTACTCTTTGTTAATACGGATCATTTGTTGAAATCTTAGACTGGCCCGATCATAAAAATGAATAACATTGCAACTGTATGGCTTATAGCTGTATTTTCAACTGGTGTTGTCTATATGTCTCCCGTGATTTCGCAAAGTTCTTCTGAGACGATGATGGAAAATGATATAACAAGTTTGATTGCTAGTGAGGAATTTGAAATGTCTGATAATTCTGACTATCCCAGTGGACTAGTAGAAGAAATTAAATCCCGTATTCTGAAGAGTTTGCACAAAACAGAAGCTCCAAGGACTCATGTATCTCTTCCAGTTCTGAAAACATTGAACTCTCGACACAAATTATGGGAAGATGAAACTGCAAGTCAAAGGCAAACGAATGTCAGTGCAAATGAAATAACTCACAGCGATTTTCTTCCCGCTGATGTTGGTAAGTTGAAGACAAAGTGGAATAAAATAGTTACAAGAAATTGCTTTTACTCCAATTTGCTTTTAATTAGTGAAATAATTAAGTAGTTTTTGTCATTGTCTGTTAAAACTTTGTGTTTCATTTTAACCCATTTATGCCTAGCGTCCCTTTTTTGGGACGGCATTTTCGCTATCAGTCGAAAACGTTATTTATTTTTCCTAGCCTTTATTCGCGAGTATTGAACCTCAATTCCACGAAATATTTTAATATGGCTAAGTAGGATGTTGACTTTTCAATTTTTATACGTAATGATTTTAATGAAATTATCCTTTGTTCAAAAAGTTGACATCAGAAATTTATCAATTACTGCTGGTGTTAGCAAAAATCGAAGAAAGTCGCAAAAATATCCAGGCACGAATGGGTTAATACAAACTGTGCTTATTTGGAATTAAGTTATTTATAGAAAAAAAATCATACATTAACATTTAATTCCTCTTCCCTCCGCCCATATCTTTATAAATAAAATTCGACTGTACATTACTTAAAATTAAATTTTTTTTTCAATTTCTAGCTGTTTAAGGCACCTGGTAACACAGTGCGACCAACAAAAAATAGTATGCATGTCTGTCCTTCTGTCCGTGACGCGTTTATTGCTCGCGAATCACGTAAAAAGGGCTGAAACAAATGAAATGAAATTTGGTGACGTGATAGATAGTCAATCAACTTAAAAACTATAGTCACTGAATTTTTCTCAAAATTTGCCATAGATTTTGAGACTTTGCGAAAATTTTATCAAAATGCTTAAACTTTTGTTCGAGCACTACGCAAGCACGACTAAAGCGAATGAAATGAAATTCGGAGACATATGATAAATGGCCTTTCAAATTAAACTACAGGCATAAAATTTTGACCAAATGTGTTCAAAATACCGATGTTTTGGTTCACACATGATGCAATAATGACTAATGCGAGTGAAATGATAGGTGGTCATTGAAGTTAGACTATAAGTGTCGACTTTTTGGAAATTTGGATTAGATTTCGAGCTCTTGCAAAAATTTGTTCAAAATGCATAAATTTTTGTTGCGCGTCAACAACTGAAGCGAACGAAGTAAAATTTAGCATAGGCAGTCATTCAAACTGTAGGCATTAAAATCTTAAAATGTTTTATAAATTTGGAGATATTTTGAAAATTGCGCAAATGTTTGCTTCGTTGCTGAAAGTGGAAAGTGGAATAGAATGAAATTTGGAAGTATGTTAGATGACATAATTTGGCATCTAAGTTAATTTGCTTTAAATATTTGCCAAAATTGCTTTAAATACTTGATAGATTTTGAGAAAATCGTGTATTTGTTTGTTTACACATTCCTCAAAAATAGCTTGAGAGTAGAATAAAACTGAATTACATGATCGGCAACAACTAAAACCACAAAGACCGAATTTTTCAAAAATTTGAATAAATTAAAAATTTTGCAAGGACTGCATTTTTTATAGGAGGGGGGGGAATCACCTTAAGGCGTCTGAAGGTAATATAATATTTCACTATTCTGCTTAAAGAAATTTCGCATATTATTTTAAAAGTTTATTTGAATTTTTAGATTTTGTGGAAATTGCGCAAAATTTTCTTGAGCCATGTTAAAAAGTCTAAGTTAATCAAACAAAATAAATTTCCAGGGTGGAATGACTTCTTGACTTTAAGAGCTCATTCCACTAAAATAAAACGTCAAATTTGAAAGTAAAGAGTTTTCACTATTCACAATTTCACTCAACATTTTGTTTCTGTAATCTTTTAATAATGCACAGAAGTTATAACTTTATGTTAATTCCACTCTTTTCACTTCTAAAATGCAAATGAAAATTCATGCTTTTTGAAAATCTATGTTACAAACTTATCTGTCAACGTCAGATACTTCAGCTAGTACTCTATATAGTTTATTGGGGTAGGAAAGATGTAACAAAGATGCAAGGAATAAGAAATATTTAAAAGCAGTTATATAAATTTAAGAGGCTTTGTCAATTAATAATTTCCTTTTCTCTTTGTAGAGTTGGATCTAATAATAATTAATTATAAATCTTAATATATGTGGTAGTATATGGGATCTTAATATAAATAAAGAAGTAATAAATGACCGTTAAAATATTAATTAATTAAGTATAATATGAAACAATGAATCGTTTTCTGTTTCAAAGATGAAAGTCAGGTTTACTAAGGAGTATTGATATCATGTTTCTGCATTAATATTTTTTTCTTTTCGATGATTGGAAACATGTTAACAAGATTTTTCAGTAACATATTACAACATGCTGATTTTATTTAATTATACTTAAAAAATTTTATATAGTTGTGACTGACATTTTTAAACTTATGATGACTGACATGCTTTTTAAATATTTCCTTTCAATTAAATATATAACGTATTTCTGTGATAAGGAATCCCTTTTATCAATAAAATCCTGGTATTAACCCTCCGATCGTTTTCTCGAAAATAGCGTCAATAACGGGAAACTGTTACGCGATTCCTGGTAAAATTGTCAGACTTTCGTCAAGACAAGATTAGGACACCAAAATGTTAGAGCCAACTTGGTGTCGATCACGGTCTGAGTATTAATACGAAAACACCAAAATCCAAAATCAAGTCCTTAAAGACACATGCAATATCTCGACGAGTAAAAAGAGACATTTTTTGCGAAAGATTTAACATCATGTATTTCATTTAAAAAAAGGTATAGAAATGAAATTTTTTGTCCACTGTATATACACACATTATAGCTCATACATAAATTAAAAAAATAATTTGATATATATAGTTTTTAAGAACTAATTAATACTTTACACATCTCTTCGAAATCTTTTGAACCGTACGTCTTTTTGGTACACTTTTCTAATAAACTATTGAGTTTATCACCTTAAAATTTGGAAACGTACGGGAAAACATACTGTCGGATGGTAAAAAGAAGCAATTTTCCTTTTGGTTGAAAAGAAATAAAATGAAAAATCTTAAAAAATCTAAAAAACTTAAAAATATCTTTAAAATGATAAAAAATTAAATTCACCATTTTAAAAACTTTTTAAAAACTGAGATTTATATTATTAGGTATTTTTAAAGAAATAAGTTAGTTAAACAATTTTGGAAAGTTCAACAGTTTACCTGAAACAGATTTTTATAAAAGCATACCAAATAATAATAATAATAATAATAATAATAAAAACATTTTCAGAAAAAGGCAAAAAACTAAAAACATACTCACAGAACTTAAAATACATTGCTTTAAAACATACCAGCACAGTGGCGTAGCCAGAAATTTTTAGTGGGGGGAGGGTTACGACTACTGCAACTCACATATATGCATACATGTGTGTGTGTGATAAGGGAGTGAAGAATATACATTTTGTATGGCAAAAAATTCCTCATGGGGGGTTTATGACCCCCCTAACCCCCACCCCTTGGCTGCGACACTGTACCAGCACCATAATCATTTTGATTTAACATTTCTGCATCAATTTATTTTGTTTTATCATTTTGTTTCTAACTCTGTCTGATTTAGAGAGTTTTTGGAAACTGTGTGATGTACCTTGAACTCGAGTCTCATTAATTTTTTACAAGGAGTATTTCATATTACGGCCCGAGTCAGTTCCCAAATATTTTATATATTTTTTCAATGGCTGCAAGCACTATTATTAAAACACATAAGAATCTAAAACACCCAATTTCAGAGTACTAATGAACCCTCCTTCCCCCCCCCCCCCCAAAAAAAAAAAAAAAAAAAACTTTTGGATAAACGATAAACGTTCTCATAAATAATGGTTGAAACTCTCGTTTGGATTTTGAGTTCTGCCATGATTGCATTTGCACGTAAGTTTATCAACAGAGAACTGAAAATACTTTTAATTGCAGAGAGCATAGGTGCTGGCAAGGAATGTTTGTGAGTGTACTCTTTTCAAAGCTTTATTGTAGCCACATCACTTTTATTTACATTTTTAAAAGTCACATTTTGTGGATTTATATGAACACATATAAATTATATATATATATGGAATCGTCTCAATCTGCTCTGTGTGTTAGGCCGATGAATGAAAATTCGAAGATTTGAGTCATTTTATATTCCACGTGCCCTTAAGATAGTTATTTTCTTTAATTTTTGTGCTATATTTTTTAATTATTTATGCATTCAAAACTTTAAAAAATAACTTTATAAAAAATTAACGTATAGGGAAGAGGGCACAGTAGGACGAATTATTACTTGTTTTAAAATAAGTTTTGTTCCCTTTAATTATAACTAAAAATTAAATTCAGAGCAATATTTTTACAACTCTTAGCTTTCATTGCAATTTTTTTTCAGAATTTGTCCTTGTTTTATTCTATAAAAAAGTTAATTCAAAACGTACTCAAGTTGTCCCATTTTCGTCTTTGCGGGGCACAATGGGACAGGGATTGGGGTACAGTGGGACAGTGAGTAAGACATACGAAAACAGATGCACTATTCAACGCATTACCATTACTACAATTAAATACAGGTTGAGATAGTCAACACAGAAGATATGAAAGCAGTTTTTAAACGACAAGTCTTAAAAATACAATAATGATGAAACACATTTAAAAGTTGCAAAATTCTTTGCTCAACAATGTTTGATGAATTGAAAATATTAAAACAACCTAAAATCAAACAGCACACTGTGACAAGTGTTTTACAAAAGGTCATCTTATCATCGAATAAGATCGTAAGTCTTTGGAAATGAGAAATGTTTCAATCAGTGCAGGATTCAGAAGTGCGAAAGCCCTGAGGGTTACCAAGATGTAATCATTATTCAAACAAAAGTTAAATAATTTTTTCGACTACCTATGTGGTGAAATGGGTTTAGTGTTAACACAGCCAATTGTCCAGGGCTCGATTTCCGATGGAGGTACATTTTATTTACTCAAAAAAATAATGTCTATTTCTCTATTTCATATCGGGTGTTGGACTCCCTAGTAGCACAGTTAGTTCAAAAAACGTTCAAATTACGTTGTAAACGCGTTTTTTAACGTTAAAATACGTGTTTTTAACGTCTTTTGGACTAATTGTGCTACTAGGGCTCTTAATATAGCGTCGATATCGCTGACAACGGATCACATTCAGTGCCAGTAGTATGCGAAATGTGCGCAAGAACCAGTTGCTTTGTATCTGAAACCTTTGGGGATAAAAATCGTTACACTGCTTTTTAATTATTCGGTGTTCACAGGAAAGTTTACATTCAAATGTCTATTGTGGTTTGCCCCACGGCTACAGCCCCGGTTGCCCTCTCCTAAATCTGGCCCCGTGTGTTATTATTATGTCTATACATCCACTAGCTATAGGTTTATAAACAGTGGGGCACTGTCCCATTGTACCCCAAAGAGGATGTCCCACTGTACACCCCCCACGAAGTCTTTTTAAATACAAACTCAAAAGTTGTAACTTATCAATAGAATAAAGATCAGTTCGTGCATGCAGTTATGAACGTTTAAGCTTAAATTAAAAAAAGATACTGATTGTTGGAAAATAATTTACTGCTCAAATCCAAAAAAGTAAAACTTGTCGAAATTTTTCAAGAGTGATAGAAACAAAAATGCCTGCAACTTCCCTACAAGATGAATTGTGACAGCGACTAGTTTCCACAGTGTTGCAATAGCGGCTATATTATGGAATTTTTGAGCTTTTGAATCATAAAAAAATAACTGTCGTCCCCTTGTGCCCCGTGTCCCACTGTGCCCCCTCTCCCCATCATGTTAAAAAAAAAGAGAAAAAAATGTTTTCTCATATCAACCACGATCTATCTTTTAATCTTATCACAAAAGAAATTTGTTTACAACTAGAGATATCTTTTAATGGTTTTAATTCCTATTTGTAAATTTAAGTAGTTTTGGAGGTGCTTTTTACATATTTCTCTTTTAGTTTTAGAGCTTATAATGCAAAAAGTAGTTTTTGAATTTGCTGCATTGATTTCTTCAGTATCGTTTACTGTTCAATATACGCCCCACGTGCCACAGTCTGGCCCGCCTACTACTGTCTGAATATATTTTTTTAAATGGTAGATTTTTTAAAAGAAAAGCAAACTACATTTTCAGAAAGAAAGATAAACTACAGAAACTGCATGCGATTACTTTTCTCTTATTCTTCTTCATATTATTATTTACAGACCTCCCAGCCAAGGATTTACTTACAACGTCCTCCTTTTAAAACGTATCTAATTTTCTTTTATAACAACCCAAAATTTCTTTTAGAGGTATTCTAATGGAACATATACCCACGACTTGAAAAAAAAGTCTCCCCCCCTCTTTCTATATATATAATATGTATACAGATTTTAAATGAATGTCCATCTGGTACAAAAATTATAAACTCGATTAAGATTAAACTTAATAATTAATTTTATCGAACCAAAATGATCTTCGCTTATAAAACATATACATGAAATACTTTTTTTCTTCTTTTTTTTCATAATTTTCCATTTTTCGTCGGTGATGCAGTTTTTGTCCGCCACTGTAAATATTGGCCCTGGAAATATTTTGAAGTCCCTCAAAGAAAAAGTTTGGACACCCCTGGTTTACAAATTACACCACACAAAATAAAGTTTCATTGCCTTTGATATAAACTTATCAACTGGGTTTGAAAAGTTAGTTCTTGAACTAAGCAAGTTACGCTATTGAATTACACGAGAGAATTTAAGTATTTCTCTCGCAAATTAAAATTACCAAAATTTTTTTCATAGGGTTACTTTTGGACTATATTTCTTCTGGCAACGTCCCGGAGTAGAATGGTATGTTTCTACATTAATACTTAGATTGGCATATTTAAAACTGAATGGATATGTACAGAGAAATGTATGCGGTCTCTATAGGTTTAAATTGGTATATGCTGCTTATATTCCACAAATTCGATTGATTGAATTGGTAAAAAAGGTATTTTAAGAGTTTATGAAACATACAGACTTAAAAAAAAATATGTGAATGCTCTTTTACCAGGATTTTTTTTTTAAAATCACGATTTGGGAGTTCACAATATATAGCATTTTTTTACCCCTTAGAAGCGCTATTTTTGACTTTGATCTTTCGTTAATGATACTTAAAAATAAATAAACAAGTGAATAAATGTATGACTTTAAAAGATATGATTTGAAGTTTGAAATATTACTTTAATATTACATGTTTGCTTATCTATGCTTTTTAATTAGTTGAGCAAACGTTCAGAATTTCTGAAGTTTATTTTTGAAATGTTAGGCATTCTGCATTCAAATTTGAAATTCAAAAACAGGGTTGCTACTAAATTTTTGAAATTTAGATTATATTTTAATTTAAAGCTCTTTAAAAATAATTACATAAAACAAAACACACTTAACTAAATAATAAAAAAAGACCGATAATTTTTTGTACCTATGTCAATTAGAATGGAAAACATTGCTTGTGCTGGAATTTAACATTTTGTAGAGTACATCTTTGCCAGCATTCATGTTGACATTTATGCCTATAGTATGAAAAGACAGTGTAAATCCTAAATTATCTTTTTTTGAAACTCTGTTGATGCACAATCTAATAATTCTACTACTTTAATGGAAATTAAAAAAAAATATATATAGATTCTAAATGTTAAAAGGAATTTGCGAAAAAATTTCAAATTACATTAATGTGTTATTAGTCAATTAGAATTAAATATTGATTTTTTTTTCCAGATGACATTTCATGCATTGATGGTAATTCTTCTACTTGCATTGGTATTCACTTCAATATACCCAAAAAGAATGTTGTTACAGGAGCAGAACTATGGTTTTTCAAAAAAGAAAACATAAGTCATTTTACAGTTACGCACACCATCAGAGTTAATAGCCAGGAGGTAAGAGAAAAATCAGTTACAGTTTTGAGTAACGAAACAATGAAAGAAGGTTGGTTAAGGTTTGATGTATCTAGCATGGTTTCAAATGACGACATCACTTTTCTCGACTTCGAAATATCTTCAGAGGGTGAAGGCTTTTGCATCGAAGTTGAAGATGATAAAAGACCCTTTATTTTGATTCATACCCTTTCCACGAGTAAAAGTATTAATAAACGATCAACGCGTGTCGAAACATATTGTGAAAATGGCAGTACGACTTGCTGCAGGAAAAAGTTCTTTATAAAATTTAAAGACGTCAATTGGGCGGAATGGATCATTCATCCCGAAGGTTACGAAGCCAACTATTGCCATGGAACATGCAACAGCAGCATTGCTCTTTCAAGCAGCCATCATGCTCGGGTATTCTTAGCTTTATGCGAGAATAACCCGCAAAAATTCAGAGAAACTGGAAAAACAGAGTGCTTGACCTGTGCACCTACTGCATATCGAAACATATCGGTAATTTATTTGGATGAGGATGGTGTGCAGGTAGTGAGTCACTTACCAGGGATGTCAGTTACTGATTGTGGATGTGTTTGAAAACTATTACAGACACTTCAGTCTTAACGCGTGTCAAAACAAAAATGTGATAATAATAATAATCGTGCAAAGTAAACGGCATCTTTAAGTTAATTTGCACAGATAACACTTACAATGCGTGCGATGTGCAATCAAAAAATGTTGTTATTAGTAAAAGAAAAATTTGCACGATGCAGACAAAATTAATTGATAAACGTATCGACAATCCACCTTTCTTGATTGGAATTGACAACAAGAGAAATCTACTTTTTATAAAAACATTTTCGTTGCATAACTGAATGATGATGACTGTGCTTTGATATGCATATATATATATATATGCAGTTTATGACTTTTGAACAAAGAAAGGAATGAACTAATTTCAACAATTTTAGAATGTAAACATGATATTGATTTACTATAATGAAACTCTATTTATACTCGCAAGAGAATTTTAGTAATTTTCCCGCAAATCAGAATTACTAAAATCTTTTTTACAGAGTTACTATTTTGGACTATATTTCTTCTGGCAACGTCCCAAAATAGAATGATGTGTTTCTATGGTGCGTATGTTTAACGGCTTTTCCCACCTGAGATATCTATTTATAAGATTTTCTACTTCAAAAGCCCTCCGGAGAACGTTGTATTAGAATTTTGTGGACTTCATTAATTTTAAAATGATTTTAATGACTGTAAAAGATATATTAGTCAGTTCAATGCAGTGAAACTTCAAAATACTGGATGTGAAACATGATGATTAATGTACAATTGAACATTCCTCTTATTTTGGAAAATTAACTTACTCACATTTAAGTTAATTACTTGTGTGAGATAATTTTCCTTGACTATCCTTTGACAAATTTTGAATACATAATTTTATTTGAGAAACATTTTGTAGTGTATGTTGTGTATGAGTTATATTAACGCTTACATATGAGAAAATTTTAAAACATGTGTAAAGCATTTAATTGTGACCATGAAAATTACATTCCAAGTCCATATTTTTTATACTGACTGAAATAGATTTCAGATTTTATGATGTGGTTGGATTTATAAAAAATGCTAACGTATCAGTAAATAATTAGAACAGCACTTAAAAGCTAGTGATAACATGCATGGTGTTTTAGAGTGCATCTATCGACATAGAATTTTATTCTTATGCTGAGGTTTAAGAGTGATTTGCCACACACACACAAGCATTTATAAAAAACCAACATAATTTGTTTGATCAGGGAGACATGTTTTAATTATTGACATTAGCAGTATAATTTTAATTACAAAAAGTTTTCTAATAACATGCTGTTGCTTTTGATGCCATACAATTTACAAAGGGCCGTGTTTAGAGGGTTAGAATAAAAAACTTTTTAATCTGACCAAGTATAAAAAAAAACTCAAATCATAGCAAACTAAAGTCTTTGAGTAATAATATACAAAAATTGCTCAAGTGGAAATGTAATTCTGAATCACCTAATTCATATTAAAGTTTTGAGCATTTTATATAGCCAATGAGTATGGGGTGATTCTTAAATTACAAAAATATAAAGTACAAAGCCATAGAAAATTATTTCACTGTATTTAGACTGCCATTTGTCTTCTTTCAAGACAGAAATTGAGTTCGAGCAGCCATGAGGTCGTTTTTCTTTTACTTACACTTTTTATGTTCAAATTGGAGCCGATGAATGAAATATTTAATACAATTTGCGTGTGAATCAGCAGTCAATTAGACATTTTAAATGAAATTCTTCACTAAAAATTCAATAACTCCCCATCAAAGTTCATTCTTTAATTTTTAATATCTTATTACATATTATTAAGAAATGAAAATTTTTGTAAATGACTGCTTAAAGATAGGCGTTCTTTTTACTAATTTGAATTTCTTGTATACAGGGTCACATGAAAAAGATTATTTTATTTATTTATTGTAAAATAAACAACCCTTTGTAAAGTGTATGTCACAAAAAGTAATAGTAATTATGCGAAAACTTCTATATTTGGAAGTATAATGCTAATATCGGTAGTTCAAGAAGTTGTTCTTTTGATGAAACAAATCGGAACAACCGGTATACTAAAATTTTTATTTTTGGCGACAATGAACTGTAATTATAACACAATTTTTTAAAATAGAGCTCGTTCATAGGTTCTGACATTTCCAATCAGCCAGTTAGGAAAATTGCACCACATATAAACCATTTCACAATGCTGTGAAATGGTTTATATGTGGTATTAAAAATTTTAAAAATCCTCTGGCATACATGCTGAAGATCATAAATAATCTATACCCCACTTCCCTCTGACACAGCAACAGGTAATTCTATTGTAAAGAAGCTATAAATACCCAAGCTTTATACCTTAAAGGGTATTTGTTAATATTTAATTATAATTTCAAAGATATTAATAAGTGTTTCCATTTTATTTCCAATGACGCCTTTTGTTGGAGAAATTTTGTCATATTTAAAGCCAAGCTAGATTGGTCGTAACTTATATTCCGATGTACTTTCTGACTGATAAGTTTTGTGTTCTAAATATTTCTGCAACATTTATAAATATTTAGTATTAATTATAAAGTTTACAAATTTTGTAAGCTTGTGAACCACTATGTACAATTAATTTAAATACTTTTAAGAATTTCATAAAAGTAATAAGTTTATTATGTGTTTTTTCTTTTATTTCCCACCTAGAATGTAAAGCACTCCTTCAGCCCACCTAATACATAAGCAATTTGGCTGTGATATGAATTAATCATGTTGAAAAAGTGTATGAATGTAAAAAATTTTTATTTTGATTATTTTAGCATAATAAAAGAATGTGTTCTAAATTCTTGTTTCTTTATTGAAAACTTTGACATTAATATTTAACTAAATCGTTTGCCTCTTGTCTATAAATAGGAGGGTAAGATGGCGAACTTAAGCAACTATGATTTTTATTGACCACTGTGTATGAGTCTAAGAGCTTGAGATTTTTGTGATAATTTATTTTGTGTTTTGACTTACAGCACGAATTTTTTCAATTTCCTGTTTCAACTTTTAAGAGGTTTTTGCGATAATTTCTTTTGTGTTTTGACTTACAGCACGAATTTTTTCGATTTCCTGTTTCAACTTTTAAGAGGCGAGACAACGGTTCTCCTAAAAAAGCTAATTTTCGTCATCTTTTCCCAGCCATGGGGTAAGAGGACTAATGGGATAGAGTAAGATGACGAACTAATCCTGGATTCTGAATTAATATTCATGAACACTTTATTAGCAAATAATTTTTATGAGAATCAGAAAAAAAAAAAACATTTAAATGCACAGGCCACATTTTTAAGGTCTTTGGTTGGCTTCTCCACTATAACATCCGGAACAATCAATATGAGACCACTTAAATAACTGATACCAAAGTTCCTCCTTGCTTTCTTTCGCGCATATGATGCAGAATTCATGTTTAAAATCCCCCAAGTTCATATCATATTCATTGTCGATGTACGGTATAGAATGAGAATGATCGTCGTCAGAAGGTGAAGAAAATTTCAAATGATGTCGTGTTTTCTTCTTCGCTCCTTTTGTTTTGTTTGCCTTTTTAGTCAATCTTTTTTGTATTTTTAGCTCTTTCTCTTCTGTTCCCTTTTTTCTCTTCTAAAGCTTGTTTTATGAGAGCGCCTGAAAGTGATGGCAATTTCTTCCTCGGCTTTCTCACACTTTTTTTTTGTCTTATGTGCCCTTAAGAACGGATAAGAAGTGAAAACTGTAGAAAATATATTAAAAAAAGTGTGTGGGGTAAGACGACGAGCTGAAAATTATTCGTCATCTTTCCCCTTCACGCCATTTTTTTTTTTACAAAACCAACGTTTATTAGTAACTAAAAATTTTTTTAAAACATGGATCTACTATAAATTTGTACGCAATAATCTGAGAATTCAGAATATTTTAGTGAGAACTCAAAAAGTCTTTTTCCCAGACGTAGAATCGTAAGGAGTCTTAAGGAGACGTAGAATCTTGATTCCTTACGTTAAGACGAGTCAAATATTAGACGAACACCCATGGAAAATGAACTTTAGTTTATAACTTCCTCTAAGTGGCAAGTACAGGTGGCTATCCAAGTGCTAGTCTAAGTTCACCACCAAGTGTTTATTATGCTGACCAAGACGTGCTGCCATTTGTGTATACCTGAGAGGAATACTGAATTCGTCATCTTACCCCGCCTTCCCCTATACACCAAGAAGAATCATGCAATGTGCCATTGCTGTGAGATGCTCATTGTACTAATTAGTAATTTCTATACTTCTTAAATTAGCTTCTGTGGAAAATCGATACAAATCAGAAGACAACTTTTTATATGGAATAAAATCGCATTTCTTTGATCAATCATGTTCAAATTTTTAGTTAACACAAGCAGGGCCGGACTGGCTCCATTGGGGGCCCTCGGCTAGAGATTGAAAAGGGGCCCCTTTCTGGGGAATTTAGAGCAAATAGAATATTAGGAAAAGTGATACTTGAAAATTAGGCTTTCGTGGCTAAAAACCATATTTAACTATTTTGAAGCTTATGGGGCTTCTGATACTTCAGGGAACCCCTCGCGAGGCGAAGCTTGTGGGGTCCTTCGCTACTACACTGTGTAAAGGCGTAACATTACAAGGAAATAAATAATCACACTACTTTGGTGTATTAATCTGATATTTATCAAAGTGCTTTAATTAAAAAGTAGTGCATCCATTTTTGGGAAGCCTCGCTGGGACCCCCCCCCTTAGGCCGGGGCCCTCGGCAATCGCCGACCAGCCGCCAGTCAGGGCCTGACTGAATTGACCTCAAGCTTAGTTGCCAAATCGTGTCCCAGAAAAACTCAATTCGGGAAATTAATCACTCTTGCCATTTCCTATATCCTCCTGTTTTGTTCAGCTACTACCTGGAAAAAAGACTCATCAAAAGTCATGTCACATCTCTCAACGCCTCCCTTATATACTTTCCCTTATTCAGGGGCATAGCCAGAAATTTTTCATGGGGGGGTTACGACTACTACAACTCATATATATGCATACGTGTGTGTGATAATGTAGTGAAGAATATACATTTTGTATGGCAAAAAATTCCTCATGGGGGGGGGTTATGAACCCCCTAACCCCCCCCTCTTGGCTACGCCCCTGCCCTTATTTGTATTTTTTTTAAACCTGTGATTGCTCTTCACTCAGTCTTTAAGTGAAGATTTCTTGTGAAACTGAAATACAACTACCAACCAGTAATCAACGGCAATTTGTCCCGTTGCCCAAGTCCCAAGTCTGACCCAGCAAAAAGGGAAATTTAAAAATATCTTGTTTAAAGTTTATAGCTTCAGGGCGTATTAGTTTGGATAAGACATTCACCAAAAATATCCTGTAGTAAATGAATACTCATTAAAATGATCTTAAAGCATATACTAAAAACTTTGACTTATTCATTGACGGATTAATGCAATTTTGTGGGTGGGGGCGGTTAGTTGGAAGACTCAGATACACATCCCTTTTATGTGAGTAAAATAAGATCTTTTACATTCTCGGGAGGGGCGATCGCCCTCTCTGACCGAACTCTCCCTTTAATCCGTCCTTGTACTTATTGCGTTATATTTGCTAAAAGCATAGGGTAATTGGTTTTAGATTATTACTGATAGCAAAACTTTTCATTAGAACCTTTACTTCAAATTTATCTCTAGTTCTAAGGCAAACATACCAAAACTTTGAAATTATAGCCATCACAAGTGAAATATTCATCTAGAAAAAGCAAGAATCCAAAAACCAATTGGAATATCAATTTTTGAATGTGCCGTTCCTAATTTCTCTGAAAATGCCGAAAAAAGTTAAGGATGAAAATTTTAGATGTTTGTGGGTAGGTGTGTTCCCCATGACCATATGCTCAAAACTAAAAGAGTGAATAGTCAACTGCGGATTCGAATATCAGCCAAAGTATTCAACCTCAATAGGTGTGAGTAGACTGAGAATACAGAATTTGAGAATGCAGAAAGTGACTATTTTTAACTAAATTATTCAGGGAAGAATCAACACTCACATTATTAAGTTTTGAATTCCTAACTTCCTAGTCTATAGATGATTGAACTCTTATTCATTTTTAGACTTTGAAGCTTTGTATTTCACTTCTTAAGAGTGACAGTGCCTATTCACTTTTATCGTTTTGAAAAACATGACATGCCATTACAAATTTTTAGTTAATTTTTTTTCTAAGATTAGACAGTCCGGGATGAATGAGGTCGCAGGCCACCAGTGGAAGGGTAGTCATTTTTCTGAGACATATCCCATCGTTCATATTTTTCTCTTCTCAGAAAGGCATTTTGGTTGGCTGTATTGCTGCATTCCTAGAATTTCGTTTTACACGACCTATCCTAACTGTTGATTCCCCTTTCTCTCTTCCGTCAAATTTCCTTATCACTTTTTAACCCATTTGTGCCTGGATATTTTTGCGACTTTCTTCGATTTTTACTGATAACAGAAATAATAGATAAATTTCTGATGTCAACTTCTTGAACAAGGGATGATTTCTTTTAAAATCATTATGCATAAAAATTGAAATATCAACATACTACTTGGTCATGTTAAAATATTTTGTAGAGTTGAGGCTCAATACTCATGAATAAAGGCTAGGAAAAATAAATAACGTTTTCGACTAATAGCGAAAATGCCGTCCCAAAAAAGGGACGCTAGGCATAAATGGGTTAATAGCAAACATTAGCGGACAAACGGGCAGAGTACCTTTCTGTGCAGTTAAATAAACCTGGAATAACGGACAAAGGGAAAAAGGAAAAAAATAGAAATTCAGTTCGGACATCCTGGTTACAGTGAGTCGCACTAAATATAACGAACTCCCTGCTCAGCTTCCAGCCACTTCTCCCCAAGACCACACAATTATATGCGAAGTGACTTTTCGGGGATACTCGCCTTAAATTACCATCCTTTCTAACCTTTAATTTGGATCACGGAGAAAGAGGCCATGCCGATATTCAAAGAATTTTTTCCTCGGCGCAAAGCGTGGACACTCCCATGCATTAGGGCCCCACGATCTGCAGAGTTCCACAAAATTTGCCCTCCCCCCCCCAAAAAAAAAAGAAAAATTGTCTGTATGTGTGGGTTGAAGGGAGATGGATCGTCCAATATGCTCACTAGTCCGTGACCTCCCGTGGCGGTATACACAAGTGCCACTTTGGATATGTGTAACCCTTTCCGATTACTCAATCAACCTTATACCCAAGTCAAAATTTGAATTTTCAGTCATAATGATAGTCCTGTTTCTGTCAACAGCATGACTGATGTGCTTCACGCGTTCGGAAACAAAAGGCAACCAGTCGAGGCGTCCATGATCCGTTGGTGACTGGCAAAAAAACCATGCCAAAGAGCTTTCAAAGGTGACTCCTGATAAAATTCATGGAAAACTCAAAGTATTCATCACAAAGACTTACGGAATGAATTTTTCTTCTTCTACCTCGCCTTAGTATTAAAAAAAAAGTGTGCCTCATGGAACAAATAAGTCGCTTAAACTCTTGCACTTCTAAAAAAAATAATGAAAGTAAATAATTTTTAAAATAGATTACTCTAGACTATGAAATTCAGAAAGCTGTACTATGAAGCAAACCTACAAATTTTATCCTACAAAGTATTCTGAAAGGTCTTAAAAAAAATTAAATAAAAAAAAACAGCATTTTTCCATCGTTTCCAAAATAGATGGTCCATTTTGTAAAGTAAGTTTGTTCTATGCTTAATTTCTTCTGAGCTAATTTATAGCCCACGAAACATTTTCGCGCGTAAGTATTGATGAAGTTTATGTTAGCTTTTTTTTCCCCCTGCTGCTTTAAGGGGGAACGGTATAAGAAAAGTTATAAAAAGGAAATCTTGAATTTTAAGCAAACTTTATTTTCTCCTAAAACTATTTTTCTCCCGTTTACGAATCGGTAACAATTCTTTACTACTAGAGAGAGGGATTGGGATAACAGAGGGAAACAGAGATTGGGAATGAGGCTTTTATTCGAGAAAATTTTTGAAAATACGTTTTCTACTTGTTGTTTTTAAGTGTAATAGGTTTTTCTAAAAATAATTATAAGATTTTTCTTTCATTGGAGATGTGAGATTTATGTCGGGAACAGGTCCGGACTAATTCCTCTGGGGGGGGGGGCACTTACTGGGGAATTTAGAGGAAATAGAATATTAGGATGTACAATACTTCAAAATTAGGCTTACGAGCCTAAAAACCGCATTTTACTATTTTAAGCAATTGGGGCTTCTGATTCTGTGGGGAGGCCCTCCCACCACGAGGTCTTTAGGGGTTCGACGCTATGCCACTGTGTAAAGGTGTAAGATTACTGGGAAATAAATAATCAGATTACTTTGATATAATATATATTAATATATATTAATAATATATTAATCCAATAATAGATATTCTAAATATAAAGTAGTATCTATTATTGGGGGCCCCCGGCAATCGCCGATCAGCCGACCTGGCTAGTCCGGGCCTGAACATAAGGTAGCTAACCAAAACATTTTATGTGGGTATTCCTTACTTGAAAGACTAACATCTAAAAATTCAGCATCATAATTTTTGCCCGAAAAATTTTTTAGAAGCTTTTTTAATTAAATTGTATTTTGTCTTTCCGTCATCATGTCAAGCTTAAAAACAAGGCGCCTCCACTTTATAGAAGTTAGAAGTATTGAGGTTGATGCTGAATCCCATTTAGTTTTATGATAATTATAAGATACTTTCATAAATTAATGAAAATTCTCTTTTTATTTACAAATACAAATTAAATCAAATCTTTAGATACAAATAGGGACATATAACGAAAAACTATATTTCTTTCTTATACTTTAAAACTTTAGTTACAAATAGAATATGTGTTTCATTTGTAACTAAAAAGCAAAATATAAAAATTAATTAAAAATACAATTTTTAAAGTAGAAGCTTTTTATTGAGGAGCTCTTAAAAAAGCGTAAAATAAAAATTTATCTTGCAAGGTTATACTATAACTGAATGAAAGTTTCAAAACTAAGAAAACTTTGAGAAAAATGCAGATACACTGCTGGCCACCCAAATTGCAACACCAAGAAAAACAAGAGATATCACAACAAAATTTATTGTGTAGATAACATGTTGACCAAGTAACAAATGATTAAATTTACAGCATTCTATGAAGCGTGGTTCCTGCCAAAATCAGTACCCAGAGTAGCCGCCGTTGTTGGAGATCACAGCTGCCACACGCCTCGGCATTGATTCAAAGAGACTTTGAATGTGTTCTTGGGGTACAGCAGACCAAGCAGCTTCCACACGTTGCCAAAGTTGATCTGGTGTGACAGCTGGGGATGAACTCTGGGTCAGTCGTTGAGCAACCATGGACCACATGTTTTCTATCGGCGAAAGATCCGGAGAGCGCGCCGGCCAGGGAAGCAATTCAATCTGGTGATTGACGAAGAACCCTTGGACAATGCGTGCCACGTGTGGCCGTGCATTATCCTGCTGAAATATGGCTGTTGGCAAGCCCTGAAGGTAAGAAAGGACAACTGGCTCCAACACCTCGGAGATGTAGCGCTGGCTGGTTAAAGTACCGGCAATGCGTACTAGAGGAGTGCGAGAGAGATATCCGATACCGCCCCATACCATAATACCCGGTGCAGGACCAGTGTGACGGTGCATAATGCAGCTGTTCAGCATCCTCTCTCCACGGTGTCTCCAGACTCGAATCCGACCGTCGTGGTGTTGCATACAGAAGCGTGACTCGTCAGTAAAGAGAATTTCATTCCATTCTGTCGTCCACATCCTTCTTTCATCGCACCATTGGCGGCGGAGACGTCTGTGGTTCCGCGTCAGAGGTAGACAAAGCAACGGACGTCTTGCGGACAGACCATTCTGCTGTAAACGACGTCGAATGGTACGCGCAGACACTGGATGATGCGTTACAGACTGAATCTGCTGTGATATGGTTCGTGATGTGACTGAGCGGTCCGTCACTGCCATGCGTACAATCTGCCTGTCATCACGTGACGTGGTGCACTGAGGTCGATGCGGTCGATCACGTCTGTCCGTCGTACCCTCCTGCACCCAACGATCACATATCCGCATCACAGTTGTTTGGTTTCGTCCAATACGACGACCGATTTCCCTGAAAGATAACCCACAATCTCGGTATGCCACTATCCTTCCTCTGTCAAACTCGGATACTTGATCAAAAGATGATCGTTGTTTCCTACGAGGCATAATTTATCGTTTTTTTGAAAAAAAAGCAAGAAAAACACAATTGCTGTACTTGAAACCGTCGAAATCTCCAAGCCTTAAATAGCGCTTTGAGGTGGCGCCACAGGCGCGCTTGATGTGCGTCTGCGCTGAAATTCTAATCATTTGCATATCTCACCTCAGCTAATGCATGTTGTAAATTTCATATTATTTGCATGCTTCCTTCAGGGTGTTGCATTTACGATGGCCAGCAGTGTATTTAACTTTTGCAAGAGTTGAAAATTTTCAAAAGTTCAAAATAATTTAAAAAGCATTCGAGACTAATATTCCACTTGAGCTGTATTTGTTTGTAAGGCATTGATTTAGTCATTAATCTCTGCATTGCAAAGGTTTTGAATGCTTTTGAAAATGCTTTGAACATTTAAAAATTTTCATTTCTTGCAAAAGGGAAATATTTGTATTTTTCTCAAAAGTTTTCTAAGTTTTGAAACTTTCATTCATTTATAACATATCTTTGTAAGAATAAATTTTTATTTTATGCCTTTTTTTAGGGCTCCACAATAAAAAGCTTCTACTTTTAAAAATTGTATTTTTTTTTAACATCGTAATAGACGATTAGTGCAGAATATTTCTCATAAAAGTGGCATAAATAAAGTACACAATTTTAATTTGAATGAATTGTGCATGTTCTAACATTTCGGTGCTTGTGCTTGTATTTTAGACAAGCACAAGCACCGAAATGTGAGAAAAAGAGCATAGTTGTAATTCTATTACTATCCTTTATTTCCATGGTAATTATTTAAATTCTCGATGACAGCAATAATGAATTATTACACCATTAAAAGAAGTAATTCAACATTTCACCATACAGTGAAGCTAAATTAGCTGCATTCTTTTAATGGAGAAACGTTTCATCATGATTTGGTTTAATTGATAAGTTTAAGCACTAAATCATGGTTCAGCGTTTCAACATATAAAGGTTGCAGCTAATGCAGCACTATTTTATGGTGAAATATTAGCTACTAGTATTTACAGTGTAGGACAATATGACCCACAGACAAAGAAAAAGAGTGTTTATAAATTGCAAAAGCTCATTTAGGTTTTTTTGATGAAGACTGTACCGATACAGCTTTTCAAGAGCAGGTGGTCAGACTGATGTCCTCTCCACGTTTACCCCAAAACTTCCTTTGCAAGTAAGTGATTTGAATAGATGAGGGCATCGAGGAAACTTATTATCATCCATAAGTAAGAAATGAGATCATACTGCTCCTTAAGCAAATGAACATGATGCTTTAATTTTTATTTCTTGAACATTTACTCTCTAAATTTAAACTTTATTTTAGAAGAGTCTTAAAAATTAATTATTTGATCTCTATAAGAATGAATAATTTTGGGTTGCGAAGGATTTTTCATATTTGAAAAGTATACAAGTTTTTAATATGACGTTTAAGTACAGGTTTTAAGCGTCTTATTGTCTTGAGTACTTTCAGAAATTTCCGTAATAAACAAGTTGTGCTTTTTTTACTCGGTCATTTCTATGAAGTGTACGAACTGGTCCTTCATCCCACTTAATACATAAATCATTTTGCATTTTACATAGACATAATTCATGTTTTAAACACAGTTAATGGCATGCTGCTTCTAAAATTTTACAATTTCGTTAGTACCAGGCGCGTAGCCAGGAAAATTTTTCGGGGGGGGGGGATATGTGCCTGTAAAAATTTTCGGGGGGGATATGAACTTATATGTGCATAAATAGACGGAATTTCACCACTAATCCACAAATTTCGGGGGGGGATATATCCCGATATCCCCCCCCCTGGTTAGTACATCGAACCTAGAAAGAAAAGGATATCACTGAGCATGTAAAAATAATATTCTTGAGTGCGGGAGATTGTGATAACAAACTATTCACTGCATAGAATGTTAGTTCTATGATGAAGCATATTCAACGCTGTGCTTAAGGGAAAAGTAGCTTTTCATTGATTAAAAACGTTTTTTTAAATGTTCCTGCGCATATTTAACTAAACATTAAATGCCACATTTTATTATTTATTTAAAATTTGTGATATATTTCTTAGTTGTGGCTTCCAGCTCCTATAAATTTTAAAATCAAATCTGAATACTTACTTTCTAGATTTTAATTTTTTTGGGGGAAATATTAAAATCTTTATCAAAGCACAGCTTTCGACAACCAAAATTTCGTCGTTTTTTAAGTTTACTCAGAGATTCAGCAATTTTCTTAAAAAAACACTTAGATTACTCTATCAATTCAGAAAAATTTCAATGATTTTCATAAGAGAATTTCTTTAATGGATTTGTTTTGCCATACTTACTATTTTTATTGTTCTTATGACTTTTAAACAAAAGGGGTGTTTCGTACACTTCAAAAAAGGTATGCCAAATTTACAGAAAAAACTGTCAGCCAGGACGCCAGTTTATTTTCGAATGTTTTACAAAAATATTTCGTAAATTTTACAGATTCTCAGTTTATTATACAGAAATCTTCCGCAAACGGAAAAAAATATGGAAGACTTCTGTAAAACATACAGAAATGAACTGGAGTCCAAGCTGACAGTTTAACAGACTTTTTTTTTGCAGTGTAACATTCTTTATTTTTTCGCAATAATTCAATTAAATCTTTTATATGAAATAAATCTTTGGGCTTTCGTTGTTTAAAGAAGCCAATTACGAAAAAATGTGGGAAAATTTTGTATCCAACTGCTTTATGTTTACGAGACTCATCATAAAGAAATGTTGATATCTGGGACTGTCCAAAATTTTGGACGTTTGGTCACTTTATCTTTGAGGTTATCAAGATTTAAGATTAACCTTTAACGTGATACCAAAATAAATAAACGTTAAGCGTAAAATAAATAAAAACTTTAAGAAAAAACACACATAAAAAGATTATTATGGGAAGATACGATTGTTTGGACCGAAAATTGGGGCCAATTAAATTTCTTCAGTCTTCATCAGTCGTAACACTTTGTCTCACTAAACCGTGGGAACTCAGTTCCCATATTTAAGTTCAGTTCCTAAGTTCATATCCGTAGCCGCGGAGTTCCACCATAAAAAAAAGTTCTGAATTCGTATCCGTATATGTTTAAGTGAAAAGAAATGATTCATATCCGTTTTTTATTTCAGCAGTTTTTTAACGAATCTTTCAATGATTTTTTCCAATAAATTAAAAAGTAAAAAAGCCTCAAACTTTCAAATAAATTATATTTATTTGAAACTGACTGGGATATTTATAAGAAATGTCAGTTGCTTCTTCATACTTATTGAGTCTTTATGCTTAAAATACAAAACAGACATATTTAAATTAGCAATATTTATTTAGACTTAAACATATATTTAGGTAGATTCATTTTTACTATTTTCATGATTCTACAAAAATAATTACATTACTGTATTAGAAGTTTTAGTTATCATACACCTATTAGTTCAATGGGCTTCTGAAACTATCAACAAATTAATAATTATTAGAACTAATAAAAATCAAGAAACCTATCAGTCTGTCAGTTAATGAGTACTTTTACACAAAAATATTATGTTTTTTTTTTAATTTTCGACGTAAACCCAAATTTTAATGAAAACAGAATACATGTATATATAGCATGAAATTCAACAGTTTTTTTTCCATTATTAATAAAACGGTTTTAAAATAAGATATATTTTACTTTAAAAGACACAACTGGAAAGAGAGAGAGAGAGAGAGAGAGAAATTAGACAAATAGAGATAAAATACTATAAGATTTAAATCTTGAACTTTACACAGTGATGCTATTGTACAGTCACAATCACAACAAGCAAATTGTACAAATAACTATAAAACTGAGTACTTAACTAAGTCGATTTCTTTAACAAAAATAAGTATAAAAAGACTGAAGAGACTGAAATAAAAAAATAAAAATAAGAGAATGAAAAATACATTACAACTAGATTCATATAAATTTGATCGATTTGACTTTCATAAAAAAAATATTTGCTTATAACTTTAAGTCACTTATTGCGTCATTTTGACGCACAGAATCTAGTAGAAATTTCAAGCTTATCTAACGAAAGGTTTGTAACATTAAACCGTGATTTAAAGAGAAAGACAAAAATAAAAATAAAAAAATAAAAATAAAAAATTAAAGTATCGTATCTGAAGTTTTTAAATCGAGTTTCGTCATCAGAAAGATAAGAAATTTCGGGTTTTCCCCTTGATAATAATATGGCATCTTGTGTCTTTAAACTGAAATTTTATAACTCACCACGTTTTATTCACCAAGTTTCAGATTTCCACTCTTAACTAAAGATTAAAAGTTCGTGCTACTCTTCAAATCCATCGTCAGTATCATTAATACTGTTCACGCACATATTTAATTAAAGATTAAGTATAAGCAAGTGTTCAACTGCAATGAGATAGTTTGATCAGTCCTATACACGTGCATAATAAGGGCATGCATGTATTGAATGATCATTAGGTGTATTAGTTTCACTGGCACTAAAACACTGGTGATATTGTCTTACAAATCACTATATTTTCATTGGTTAAAAAAGCAGTATTTTTGTACACTGTTAAAACTAAAATTCAAGGTTTCACCAAAAATACGGTACCAATTTAGATACAAACAAAATTTTTCAGAAAAACCGTGCAAGGTTTTATCATTTTTACAGTAATTTAAAAGTGCCACTTAGGCTGTTGAACAATGAACTAAAATTCGGATTTTTACTCAAACCATTTAAGCAGCTTTGTATTGGCAGCGTAGTATTTCTCCAGAATGGCCATTAATCTTCGAACCAGAACATTCGTGGAAGTTTTTACCAAAATATCGGATTCGAAAAAAAAAAAAAAAAAAAAAAAAAAAAAAAAGGTAGAGGTTTGGATATTCCACAGTAGCAGTGCTCTTTAGTGGATGATAATTCAATCTTCCAGAACCTTAAAAAAAAAAAAAAAAAGAAAAAAAAAAAGAAATCGTAACAAGAAATGTGACATAACACATTTTGTCACATTTTGCCTGTGACATAACACAATATTCTCACTTCTTTTACATGATGTAGTCGTGGTAGCACTAAATTGAGGGTCTATTTATCCGAAGACTTTGACTGTCCATGAGTGGGAGCTATCCGTTACTGATACTCGCCGATAATATCGTGGTCGGCCCCCTGGTGAGCTTATATTATCTGATAGTACAACTTCCGTTATCAATGTTCATTTTTTGGATGTAAATATTTATATCGATAATAATATACTTTATGGTGATACTGATGATAAGAGGAATGAGAATTCAATTTTAGTGTTATTAAACATGTGAATTTTAATAGTTGTTTGCATAAATCCATCCATCTTAACAGTATCTTGCCACGACAGTTGACTAGAATTAATAACCTTGTTTTTATATCACTAAAGTAAACGAATTATAATTTATTATTACAGAATATTTTAAAATTAAATTATAATTTATTGATACAAAATGTTTTAGAATATAATTATCCTTCTAAAATTATCTATAATATTTATAATGAGCTTAAGAAAGTATAGTTATTCATATTAGATGCTTACCTTTATTCAGTTAGGCTACTAGGGAAAAGTCAAAAGTACCTGATGTTATGAGTTAACGCGCTTAGTGCTTTTGCGGAGATAATATCTGTGAGCCGCACTATTCTATACAGAATGCTTAAGATAAGTGATAACACTAATATGTGCTTAATGCTCAAGATAAATACTAGATAATAATATGTGCCTGACTTTCCTATGCGTAGGACCTTTTTAATGGATTCTAACGCGTTTTCACATCACAACTGCAGAAAAACGCCTAAAACTCTATGAGATCGACAGCCGCGCGGTAGGCCAGGACCCGCGATGTTCACACTTCAGCCATCTACCAATGTTCAGTGTCTTATCAACTGGGCCATTGGCCAAAAACAAAAAACGATGCCTGTTAGGAAACTTCCAGAAATTTTTTTTTTGACAAAGCGAAATTTTATGTGAAACTAAAGACATTTTGCAAAATATTCAAAAAATTTATAATTGTTTGTAAATGTTTTGTAAATTTTTCATATAAAATTTACAAAACAAGTCAATCTTCTACAGTGTAAATTTAGTTCGTCTGCGGAGGGGCACATCCCCCTGTGCCACCCCTCTGGATCCAAGAATGTCTATACTATATTTATAACTTTTTTTTTTCGAAAAATTCATAACTGGCATTGCTTTAACGTTTATGGAAGCTTGATAGGAGTACCGTGCCTGCATAAAGTTTTCTCAGTCAATCCTTGTAATTAATGAATTTTAAATATTATGGTCATAAATCTCACTAGTCTAATAGAAATTCTAGACTAGTGAACTCATACTGTATAAAATTATCAAATTTTTAATAATCTCATTTCATTATGAAGACTGATTACTGATATAAAAACTACCAGCTTGTTTACAAGATTAAAGAAAAATTTATTTGCTCTGCAGTTAAACCTCTTCTTGACAATATTCTTTTTTTTCTAAATATATGTTTAAAAATTGCTATAGTTTGTGTCTTCAGTATACAGAATTCACTAAGTTTTCATTAAAATAAACAGCAGGATGAATATTTTATCAACACAAAGGAGAAAAATACTTTCAACGCTAGGCAGAATCAGAATTATTGAATTTTCTAAATAGAAATTTGTAGCTGCGCCATCTATTATCAACAGGCATAAATAATTCTCTCATCAATCTTTCAAAACATTTTAGTACTGTACGATTTTTGCTAAATTTAATTCAATTATTTTATTTTAATACCAAGTTTAACTACTCTATTTTTATTAGCAACACACGCAAAATGAAAAGATTGAACGAAAATAACTGGAAATTTTTAAGAAATAGAAATTTGCATAACTAAATAGATTCAATTGGGGTAAATAAGAACAAAATTTTGATGTTTCAAATTCAAGTTCACCTCTGCTTCTTGGATGGACATAGGGGGACAAATTTATACTTGCTCGTCATTCAGAGGCATATTGTCAATAGGGGCACGCAACCATTTCGGCTCCAGATTTATTTGGAGAGAAATGAGAGCCTGTGTGACACTTCAGGCCTGGACTGGCTCTTTTGGGGGCCCACGGCTAGAGATTGAAAAGGGGCCCCTTTCTGGGAAATCTAGAGGGAATAGAAATCTGCAATACTTGAAAATTAGGCTTACTTGCCTAAAATCCATATTTAACTATTTTAAAGCTGTTGGGACCCCTGATTCTTTTGGGGATCCCTCCGCTACTCCACTGTGTAAAGGCGTAAGATTACAAGGAAATAAATAATCAAACTGCTTTAGTGTATTAGTTTGATATACCGTATATCCCGGTGCATAGCAGGCACCAGTCAATTGAAAATATATCTTACGATAATAACTATCTTTTGTAATGCAATATATATTTGCTATGTTCATTTATAATTTTTTTATATTAACCATTATATATTCGGTATATAACACGCAAGCGAAAAAAAGTAATTTTTTGAAGTTGAAAGTGCGTGTTATACGCCAACATATACGGTATATCAAATTAATTATGAAGTAGTACATCCATCTTTGGGAAGAATCGCTGGGGCCTCCTCAGGCCAGGGGTCCTCGGCAATCGCGGACCAGACGATCTGGCCAGTCCTGGGCCTAGTACATTTACCCCATAGTTTATGAGGTAAATGGAAAAAATCTGGAGTGACTCCACTCGACTTTCCGAACACTTACGATTAAGATCATTACCAAGCATTTAAATAAATTTTAATTGATGAATAATTCAAACATATATACCAAATTGAAACTCAATCGAATGCCCCGTTTAAACGCTTGCGCACTTTCAAGAATTTCTCCCCATATGCCATTATGCCATAATATAAAAGAAATTTTTGTCGTAGCCCTGTAGAAAAAAACTATAAGTCTTATACACACCAAAATCAATACCGGTCTTAAGATGGTGATTTATAACATATATACCCAATTTCAGATCAGTCGAAGCTACCGTTTAAACGCTCGCGCACTTTCAAGAATTTCTCCCCATATGCCATAATATAAAAGAAATTTTTGTCGTAGCCCTGTATAAAAACTATAAGTCTTATGCACACCAAAATCAATACCGGTCTTAAGATGGTGATTTATAACATATGTACCCAATTTCAGCTCAATCGAAGGTATCGTTTAAACGCTAGCGCACTTTCAAGAATTTCCCCCGATAGGCCATAATGTAAGAGAAATCTTTGTCGTAGCCCTGTAGAAAAACTATAAGTCCTATTCACACCAAAATCAATACCGGTCTTGCGACGGTGGTTTATGACATATATATCCAATTTGAGCTCAATCGAATGCTCCGTTCAGGAGCTATCGTGTTCACTCACATACACACAAACACACACACACACACACACACACACACACACACATACATACATCTCGTAAAAATAGCATAAATGGATTCAGAAGCCCTCAAAACGTGTAAAAACACCAAAATCTCGAAGTCGAATTTTTTCATGATTACAATACTTTCCTTACATGGTACATGTTCGGAAAGTAAAAAGTTATTTTCTAGTGGGCGCGTCATAAAGCAACTGTTTTTAAGCGATGGTTAGCGAGGCCCTAAGGGACCACGAGGTAAGGCTTCTGCCAATTTCTTTTTAAATTTTCAATGAAGTTCGTGAAGAAAAAAAAGTTGGGAACTACTGCTCTCGCATAGAGCAAAATCGTGGCAAATGGAGTCAGCTAGGAAATCAAGAATTTCATTCATTTATTTTCATGACGAGCAGCAAGCTCCAATTTACTGTATCATCTACAACCTATAACGTTTCATCTATACCACTTACTGTTTTTTTTTTCAGGGAATCTGAAGTACGTAAAAAAGTTACATAATTTTATAGTATCGATTAACATTTTCAAGGACAGTTCCTCTGGATAAATAAACAAAGCAAAGTGTTTTTATTTAAATTTAGATTAGGTTAGCTATCGTGATGTCAAGTTACAAGAGAACCGATTTGGCAGTTATGCCTCGACTGAATAAATTTTAATCACGTGTGTTAGAAAAATGTTTATTTCTTCTCATACGAAGAATGGGTACTCAGCTAGCGAATAATAAGAATTGCTGAATCCTCTTGCTTCATTTTTGCAGCGACGCGCAGTTAACTTTGAAAATCAACTCTTTTTTTTTTTTTCAAAACGTAAGATCCCCTGCAATCGTTTAACAATCTCAATTTCCTAAGGTGTACAGAAATTTATAGTTCCGAGTAACCACATAGGGCGTTGTGCCCGGGTGTTTCCACAGAGGAAACAAAATCGAAGTCAAAGAAACAAAAATATATAACAAAGGCTGCGTTTAATTTTATACTATCCTCCAAAAATTAAGACGAAAATATGAACAAAGGATGATAAGGGGGTCCGTAAAAATCGATTTTTCTTTCCTTAATACCGTGTGATTATTTTCTAATATTTTCCATGTAATATAGACATATTACCTTTGGATGCTTCCAGAAAAGTCTTATCTCAATAAACTACATATTTTATATAAATGCATTCATTTTTATTGAAAAATTCCAATATTTACAGCTAGAATTTTTTAAAAATTCTTTAAACACTAGTTAAACATATGTACATTGAAGAGAGAGGCTACCACTAAAATTTTAATTAAATAAATTTAGTAAGTTATGAAAACTGTCACACATGTTTCTGAAATGTAATATGACGTATGCATAATTTATTAAAAACAGCAGTGATCCTTTTAGCAAATTAACAGATTTTGCATAATATTCCTCTTTATCCTTATAAAGAGTAAACGAGAAGGAATTTTAGGACATCTTTATCTTAAAATATAGTTAAGCAGCACAAAAATGAAAGTAGCAAAATTCTTATTTAAGACTTTATCTGCAGGGTAAGCAGCAGAAATCAATGATGATGATGATAATGATTAGTGTTTATATAATTTTATCACATCAGATTGAAATCTTTCAGGAAGTATGATAGCATCAAAATTAAAATTTAAATCATGATGTTTACATAATAATTAGGTTAAATCTAAAAGTTGCTATTTCTCATATACGGGGCGGGGCGTATTCAAAAAGTAAGTTTCGTTTTGAAAAATAATTAGTAAAAAAAAATTTTTTTTCGAGCAAATTTTATTTTTAAATGAAAAAGCATAACTTAAACTTTTTTCCCTACGAATTTGAACCAATGAAAGAGTTATTAATAAAATCTGTATACAAGTTCAGAACTTGAAATTTTTTTAAAAAATTGCCAAAAATGTTTATTTTTAAATTTTTAATGTGCCACTAAATGTTATTAAAAAAAGATATCATTTCTATTTTTTTGCAAGTGGCTTTTCAAAATAGGATTTCATTTTACTGTTTTGAATTTTCTCCATATAAGGTCACCCTAAAAGTTTATTTTTATTTCTATTTTATACATACACTGTGTCCCAAACAAGTGGTAACATGCTCTAGTTCTTTATCTATTAGAGATAAGTGAGTGATATAGTTTGAAAAATGTTCAAAATAAAGCAGGAAAAAAGACTATGTTAAAAAAAAAGTTCCTCTCGCAAAATTTCAAAACGTTACTCTTTTTAATTTGGTATATGACCCATGTATGAAAAATCACCCATTAGTAAAATGTTATTAATGCACTAATAAGGTGGTGTGCAAAATTTGAAAACTATATTCTAAAAAGTCTCAGAGCTATGAAGATAAATATACGTTGATTAAACCACTGATGATCGCGTTTCAGGGGTCGTGCAGAAATTACGAATGAAAGTAATTTTTTTGCACTTTAACATTACAAGTTCACATTCAAATTCATATGTAGCCCCTGATCATCTTGCTTAAAGATATCTCTGAGATGTTTTGTGACGAAAGGCTAAAATTTTGTGCATCACCCCATCAGTGTATAGGGCAGAATATACTGGTTGGAAATTTTTTGTACGGGGGTTGTATACAAATTTAAAAAGTGTAACTTTTAAAAGATTAACGAGGGGAACATTTTCTTTACGTAGTCTTTTTTCCTACTTTAATTTTGAATAATTTTTCAATTTACATTGCCCACTTACCTCTAAGAGATCAGAATTAAAGCGTGCTACCACATTTTTAGGAAACCCTGTATGTTATATATACCCTTCCTTATACAACGTTTAGTGCAAAAAAAAAAAAAAAGCTTGACTTTTGAAAAATGTTTAATAAGAAAAATAATGCTAATTTCAAAAATTAAAAAGAATCCACACTGGCCTATAATTTTGACACACCGGCATATAAAGAACACCACCAAATGTTAATCCTGCTTTATTTATCTTTTTTCACACATTAATTTTCCATCTAACACACCTGGTTCTGGGTTTAGTAAAGCAAACCTGCACGAAGGTTATCCGCATAGAAAGGGGCGAGGAGAGGAGGGGGGGGGGTGTCATGCCTTCGACAGAGGTCTTTATATAAGGGAACAAATACCTGGAAAAAAGGTGGTGTATATATATATATATATATATATACATATATCTTTATATATATATATATATATATATATATATATATATATATATATATATATATATATATATATATATATATATATATATATGTAAATATATGTATATATATATATATATATATATATATATATATATATATATATATATATATATATTCCCCCTCTCGGCCCGTCCGCTGTGGAACTGTGTACGCTAATGGGAGCTGGTGCACGTAAAATCCGTCGTGGCTCCAAAGTCCTCCAAGTTGTTAAACGATACCTCTGGGGGTGCCGATTTCAGGGGGTTGGTCCCTCCTCTGGAATTGGTTCAAAATTACGGGACCACGAGCTAAGACGGACTTCCTCCCACTGGGGCTCATTGAAATGGAAGCCGCTCCTTCGTTACAAATATATATATATATTTGTAAATATGAGTAAAAAAAGTATTTTAACTAACTTCTCTCTAAATGCTATTTTAGAAATGATAGTATATAAACGGGGCGCCCCAAAGACAATGATTTAGGCTTTTATTCCTTAAGGGATCATAGGAGGATTAAGGGCTTAAAAAATCGATTTTTCAGTTTTAATTTTATTTGAAACCTTAGTTATTTCTGAACATTTTGACCCCAGTTCCATGAAATAAATCCAACTAGAACCGGAGATATACTTAAAAAGGTTTTATGAAAGCTTTATATTTGAATACAATACAGTAAATTTAAACTGCGTTTTCTCAAAACGCATTTTTCATGAAATATCCGTAAGATAACAAAATTTCTATGATTCATATCTTCACGAAACTTTGTAGGGTTACAGCTGATATCAGTATCTATCGAATGAATTAATATTAAAAGTGGGAGAGAAAAACTTTTGAAAATTTTCACAGAAATTTAAGGCAAAATGTAAGTTTTTTTTAAAAAATTTCAATTTAAAGTACCATTTAAAAATTCTAAATTTAAAAATTTTTCTTAAATATTGATTCATTCTACAAAATACATATTTTACTTAATTTTGAAAAAAAATTGTTTATGTGTATTTTAAATTATCTTATCTTACGGAGAGTGACACGTACTATTGAAAAAATATATAAATTTAAGAAAAAAATTGAAACATCTGTAAAAGGTAATGGAATTTTATTTGAATTTTCATGGTGTGTTATACTGCATTATTATACAAAAAAATTTCACTATGCTGTGATTGTTATTTTGATCATAAAATGTAAAACCCCAAGGGTCTAAAATACGTGTTTATTTGCTTCTCAATCGTCCTAAGACCCCTTAAATATTGATCAAAGACATATCCAATGAATTAAAAAATTACGTAAAAGAGAAGTAAAGAATCTTATGGTATTCATTAAAACTTTCTGGAGATTAAATCTAAATAAATAAAGAATTTAAATTTTTACACAGCCTCCATAGAAATAAATTCCCATTTAGTAAAATGTGCCCCATACAATAATTAGGTGATGTACAAAATTTCAGATTTTCATCGGAAAAAAGGCTGAGAGATATGAAAATATGTATACGTGGGTGTAAACTACTTTTCCTTGACTCCCGAAGAGAAAAATTCGCATCGAAAGATCGTATTTCAGAGGCTGTACTCAAATTATAAAATAAAACAGTGATTGCATAAATGCATACTAATACTTTTGCTATTATCAGTATTGTAGAGTCTCCTTACCAAACTTGTTTAAACATATCTTGGAGTCTCTGTGATAATGTTTTTCTTGCAAAGTAACTTAAAGCAGATGAGTTCAAAAAGAATAAAACACAAGTATTTTCTCATGATAAAATTACTTTTTATTCAAATATAAAGAATGCAATAAATACCCAAGACATCGATGTACCCATTTTTAAATGTGAGTGTAAGTTAAATTTCAGGTACCTTTTTCAATAAAAAAGAATTCCTAAATTAAAAATAATACTTCGTGAAATTTCTATTTTTTCCCCCTGTGAAGTGAATTATTCTCCGGAAGAAATAACGTGGGGGAATTTAACTTACACTTCATTTTAGTTTTTTTTTCTTCTTCTTATTTTTAAGTATTTTTGTACAAATATAAGAAGTTTAAATATTAATAGGGAAGTTTTCAATATAATTTTCCAATTTTCTACTCATAATAACGTGTTTGACATCAGAACGAGATTTTTCTTCATTGAAGTTAACCCCTTGGAAAGGGTTTATAAGCAACAGTCATGTTTATTTATTTATTATTAAATATGCGATATCTAGTTTCACAGGAAATTTTTCTCTTCCCATACTTTTGAATTCTGAAGTCTGGAATTCCAGTTAAACGTTCTATAAAAACATGCAACTTGAAAATGCATCTAATCAGTCTACGCACAGTCACAAGATTCCACTTTCATATTTTCAATACTTTTATGATAAATAAGATTTTCTTCATTTCGATAAATTATCGTTACTGGCGCCATAATGGATGGAGTGCAGCACATGTTTAAACCAATATCTTCAGCTAGGCCTTTGTTATCTCTGATGTAGCTCAGTAGAATCGCACTATGGTAGAAGCGTGTAGTACTCAAATCGTTGAAGCAACGACCTCTGCAGAAATTTGCATCATAGCCTTCTGGATGAAGAATCCAGTTATCCCATCCAATTTCCGAAAAATTCAAAAAAAAGTTTTCTTTGCAACACGATATGCTAGTATCGATACAGTTAGTACTTCTTTTCCACCTACTTGTTTTCTCATTTACTTCATTTCGAATTACTAGAAAGGGTTTTTGACTTCCGTCTCCTTCCGTACCATTGTCAGCATCATTTTCAACTTTGTCAGCTATTACTTCTACTACAAAGATATTTTCACTGGTATCATTACTTTTAAAACTGTCTGGAGAAATCATGCACTTGGTCCAAGATTTCTCCGTAGTTATAGTATTATTTAATTCAAGGACGGTGCTTGAATTTTGTAAGAGATTCTGTAAGGGAATTTGATAAGTTCTGATGAAACTAGCATTTTCATTATAAATCCACACTTCTGCCGATACTACGTTTTCTAATCCCAGACTTTCAGGAATGTTGAATTCAAATCGGCTGCATCCATTAGGCGGATTTTCCAAACAACTGAGATTATCTAAAAAGAAAAGAACAAATAAGTATTTATTAGAAAAGTTAGAGACGAAACTTAAATAACTTAGCTTCACCAACAAATTTTAACTGTTAAATGATTTAATGATATTATTCTTATTAGTTTAAAAAAAAATAGAAAAGAAAAAAGAAAGGAAAAAAAAAAAGAAGAAAATGATGTTGCTTAATTAGAAAGGCTTATGAGTTAGGGCTGATTAATTCGATCAAAACTGAGTTAAACAATTTCATTGAGATATGACACTCAATAGTTAAAGGTGAACAAATATATTATGATAAGTAAAACTACTAAAAGCAAACTACGTAATTTTTAAAAAACTGAAAAGGCGTAATTTAATTTTCTCTTAACTAGAGGTTTTCACATTGAACAAATGATTACAGAATTTAAATTTTACAGCTTGGAATATATGCTACCTAAATGATATACTAGAAATATTTAGAATTTCATTTCTCTAACATTAAATTTTAAGGGAAATCCTGCGGCATTGAACGTAGTGAATTTGCATTCTGTATGACCGATGATTGCGTATTATTTAGTCGACTGCATTTTCAATTTCGCAGTACTATCAGTATTTGATGAATAGATTGTGTGACCAAAAATAACGGAACTCTTTCAATTTTGAAGAGTGCCTTGAAAAACAATCTAAAATTTAGTCATTGAATTTTTTAAACTATTAATATGCAAAAAAAGGTATCTGTGTGAAGTAATGATTTTCCTCTATAATTTGTTTGTGTTTCATTTTAATTATTAATATTGTTTAAAGGAGAGCCAATTAAATGCAGCAGTTTATAACTATTTTACTTTAAGTGTTTTATTTACAAAATTCTTTATTTACAAACTTTTATTTACAAAGTTCTGAAATGAAGGACTGACATCGTCTATAAAAACTCATTCGTAAGGAATGTTTGCCATAAAGGGACGTGAATCCACCAATAGTAACCAAATTTTTGTATCATGTATAGCGGAAATTGAGTTACAACTCTGTCTAGAAAACCCCTAGTGCACAGCTAAAATTTGAAAGACATTCAGATAGTTACATTTGACTTGTCTTAAATAATATAATGAAAATTGAGTACACGTGATATTTACATGGTTTAAATGCTTAAAAATATGAAGTTTGTTTTGGGTATTCTGATCATTTTGTCGAGTGCCCTGGATTTGAAAAGGTGTCGAAGAAAAGAAAGAAAACAGAAAGAAATTGCTAATGTAATCTCTTCACACAAATAAGACATTTAAAAAATATATTTTAAACCCTTTCACTCTCTCTCAATAAAGGTTTTAATAGTGAACATGCATGAAAATATTTTGAAAAAGTTAAATTTCTATCAAGGCATATAATTAGTACAAACGAGTTTTGTTTCTCTAAGATATTACGGTTGTTACGTTTGTATAGACAGTACATTGTCTTACATTTATAGATCTTGCATGGTTACTCATAATAAAAATATTTTTCTGTTAGAATGTAAACAAATATCTTTGAACTTCCTAAATAATTTTTTCTCCTTTAGCCTACAATTATAAGAACTTATTCCATGCTAGAGTCAGCTTAAAATGAATAAATTCGCCATTTTCACAAATTAAATTCAACAAATTTATGTTATTCGCTTATGAAGTTTTTCTTCCCTTTAGAATTATGATAGGTTATAGAAATTCCTTTAAAGGACTTATCTGAATAAAATGATCAGATGTTTCAAGAGAAATCGATGAACGACTTCGATGACAATTATTATTTACAATCAAAAATGAAGATAATTTCCCCCCGAAATTATTATAGACGAGCTCATTTATTCGAGAAAAACAACCTTCTACTTTGCACTGTCTATTGCGTAGAACGTTACGTAATCAGTATGGCAATCACATTTAATTATCTAAATTCTTAAATAAAAAGTAAGCGGTTTAATTTTCACTAAGGGAGATACTGACTAAAGCATTATTTCATCACGGTCAATGGCCAGACATCTTTTTTTGCACGCTTGAGTTTTATCGTCTAGTCAGCATTTTCTAGACAGTCAAGATTCACTACTCAAAACATACACCCTTCTTTTATGTTTTGAAACATGATCTTTGTTATTTATACATGGAGCAAGAAGAACGAAGCAAAAAATTTTATAGCCTAACGCAAAACTTATTATTAAACTGATATAAGAAAAAGGAAATTGAATGAATTTATAGTAAGAAGTATATAAACGGAAATCCGACAAAATATATCTAAAAAAGAAATCGTTTGGTGCTAATTGTTTTGATTAAAAACTCTTTTTGGTATTTCATTTTTTTCTTTCGAGAAGATAGATACTTTCCTTCACAATATTTGCATAGGAAAAATGACAGTAGTCTGATATACATAATCAGTATCGTCAGTGCAAGTCCAAATAAATATAAAAAATGAAAATTAGCATAACGATCCAAAACCCTTCTGTCCCCTCCCCGAACAAATGAATACATAAATTGCAAGTTCTAAGAATTTTTTACTTAGAAACAATTTAAAAGAGGTTGTAGCATAAATTCGATTAAATAGGTCAAACATTTCCAAAGCCTTCAGTATTCCATATGGAAGTTCATACAAGTGCAACAATTCATTCCCTCATTTCATTATTCATGTTTGTAATAACGTTCTATTTCAGTAGGTAGGTACTTTTTGGATTTTTAAACGCACACTAATAGGTTTATTTATGATTCCAAAATAAGTTCGTGTAACTGCACAAGTCTGGAGGTGGGGGGCAGGAAGAGAAAGGGGAAAAGTTCAGATGCTTCTGTTATGTAAAAGATATCAGGAAAATTAGGAAAAAGGGTTTTTTTTCGTTTTCAATTGAAAGCTCCCTTTTTTAACTAAAGGTTTCCTCTTCGTGATGTACGTTCTCATTAGCCTATAAGAATAAGAATTTATGGAATCCATTTCAAACATATATTTTATAATGCAATATTGTTTATTTTAAGTTTAGTTTTGTAAAAGGAAAAAAATAGCAAACGTCTAATAACTTTGTTAACAAATATAGAGGCAGAAGAACAAGAAGTTTATAGTATAACATCGCTAGTTTACTAAATTTAAAAATGTCTTCGATAGAGTAGAAAAGTAATTAATAAATTTTTAAAATCGAGCCAGTCACATTCCTATTTTTCCTTTTAAAGTGTTTTTAAGTTCCCAAGAGAAAAAGAGATTTTTTTTTTCTGTACACGCTAAAGATATTAGGAAAATTAGGGAAACGAAAACTATAAATATAAATATTTTCTCGTTTGTTAGTAAACACAACTAAATTTTAAAGTGACTTTTCGTATAATAAAATGTTAAAGAAATCTTAATACATTTTATCATAGTAAATAAAAAATCAGGGAGTTGACAGAAAGGATAATGTGTAAGCAATCAGTCTCTTGAGGGGGATATTAAAATACTGTCAAAACATAAGTAAACGTAATTAATGCACAGTATAAACACTTGAAAGCTCGAGCTAACTAATGCAAAAATTTCGGAAAGTAGGATACATCCTGATATCCCCGCTCTTGGTTACTATCCCGAATGAAAGTGACTCATCGAGACTCGCTCAGAGTGAGTAAAATTTTTAAAATTCCATTGGCCGTCCAATTAAAAACCGTTTAACAGTTTTTAAAAATCCGCATTGCTGCGATTAATTCCAATCAAATGTGCTTAGATCTAAAAAAATATTCACCCCTTTTGGTGCGAAAAGAGTTCGGCTAATAAAAAGTAAGAAAAATAGTTCTGCTATCCTGTTCTGAGCAGTAACAAAAGTATAAGATTTAATTAACTATTCCTTGCGCTACGATTCTGTGCACATACCACCTTTTTTTTTTGGATAGTATTAAGTAACTTCCTGCTCAATTTAACGCATTGGGGTCAGCAGATGTCATGATGTTAAATTATTTACTACAGTAGATTAGTTTAGTTTTATACATACGGAACAGACGCACCTAAAAATGAAAACGGATATGCTCTTAATATGAAGGGCAGACAGTGTTTTTTTAGAACCTTTAAAGCGCAGCAAGAATAGTTTGACACAGTTATCACCGTCTGTGAATGTCTGGTTAAGTTTCGTTTAACGTTTTAAGTGAAGTAATTTACTTTCAATTTTTGAAGTTCGGGCATGATTATTCTTTCATGGGTTACGCCTACTTCATATCCAAGTTGCTCCTTTTTTGTGATTATACAGCTAAAGTCCCATGAGGAAAAAACAAAAACATTATTAATTTAAATATATAGAGTAGAGAATCTGCTCGTTATTTTTGTTTGATTGTTTGTGTTGGATGTAAACTTACTGTGTTTGATGAAATAGATCGAAATTTTACACACACAAGAAGTTTGTAAAAGAAATCCGAGGTACATTAAAATTATAATCCCCAGTTTCTTTATTTTTATTCAATTTTGGGATAAATTTCAATTTTAAAACTCGGTTAAAATTTAAAAGTTTGTACCTAGAGCGAGAGAAGTTTTATTTCATATCGCATTAGTTTTATGTTTGAGGGTACATTTCGAAGAAGTAAAATCTCCCTCACGATTTTGGAACACAAATTAAAAAAAAAATGCCATCTGGAACTCACCAAAAATTCGGGATGATTCTGAAATAAATGAAAAGACAGTGTATTTTAAGACTTTCAGAAAACCCATACAACAAAATTTTTCAGAGTGACACATTCTGCAAAATTTCAATTTTTAAGAATTTTTTTGAAAAGTTTCATGTCGGATACAGTTTTATTGTTTATTTCAGAGCATAGTACAACTTATAAGAAAGAGATTATAAAAAGTTTGAAGTACTTGACATATTTAGTTTATTTGCATTTATGTAGCAAAATCACATGATGTTTTTCGAAGTACACAATTAATTTCGGAGATTACCGAAGATTCAAAGAGCAACAACAGTTCTTAACACACATTTTAAACTATTTTTTACAACTATCAATTTTTCTTTATACACTCATGTCCATAAATTAAGGATAATTCAGAATCACACAGAAATTGATCTCTAAAATAAAAATTTCACCTGTGGAATGATCACACACATCTTGAAGAAGAATATGCAAATTACAGGAAACCACCAGATGGCGTGGATGGTACGTCACAATGACGAGAGTGTAAGAGAGGGGTATATAAGGAATGGTGGCAAAGAAGTAAAATTGTTCACAAGCGCTGTGAAAGCCTTTCAGTTCAAAAACCGCATAGTTATGGCACAAAGGAGGCATTTGGATGATGTTTTACGTGGCAGAATTATCGGACGACTGGAATGTGGACGTACCCAGCTGGAAGTATCCGAGGAACTTGGAATCGCCCAGAGTGTCATCTCCAGGCTTTGGCAACGATTCCAAGATGATGGTAATGTGAGTAGACGTTACAGCACAGGTCGCCCCCGAGTTACAACGCCGAATGAGGACCGCTGTTTGGCAGTTACTGCCAAAAGAAACAGACGGAGTACAGCATCAGACCTGTCTCGTCAGCTACCGGTACGACAGTTTCAAGGCAGACCGTGTACAGACGCTTAGGGCACATTGGTCTATATGCTCGTAGGCCTGTCAGATGTGTTCCACTTACCGCAACTCACTGTCGCCTGCGAGTAACCTGGAGTAGAGAGCATGCATTGTGGACACCGCAACAGTGGTCTTGTGTGATGTTTTCCAGGTTTAGTTTGGAATTGATTCTCGCCGGACATTCATCTGGAGTGAGCCAGGTACCCGTTACCACCAAGAGAACACCATTGAAAGACACCGTTACGGTGGTGCAGGATGGCTCGTTTGGGGAGGAATTATTCTTGGTTCCAGAACTGACCTGCATGTTCAGAGTGTAACGATGACAGGCCACATCTATCGGGATGTCATTCTGGAACAACATGTACGTTTGTTTCGGGGCGCCATGGGTGCTGAATTTGTGTTTATGGATGACAACGCCCGTCCTCACCGTGCAAACATTGTAGACGAATGCCTTCAATAGGAGGATATCTATCACCCGTATGCATTGGCCAGCATACTCACCGGACTTGAATCCAATAGAGCATGTGTGGAATATGCTTGGCCGACGAATTGCAGCCCGTCAACCCCCTCCCACCTGTCTACCGGAACTTCGGAGTGCATTGCTTGATGAGTGGTGTAATATTCCCCGAGATCAGATTGATCATTTGATACTCAGCATGCCTAGGCGTTGTCAGGCCTGTATTGCATCGTCCGGGAGACATACTCCGTATTAACCATCCTACTAACCATGTTATACTGTTTTTTGTAAATAGGTACTTTTTTGAAATTTGGTCAAGAGAGTAAAACTTGCAATTTTTATTAATTATGTCAAACATATAGCATCTTTTTTGCTCTTTACTTTTTGTTTAATAAATAGACTTTACAAATAAGTCAAATTTGTTTTGCTTCTTTCTCTTTCTTTGCCTGAACTTCATTATCCTTAATTTATGGACATGAGTGTATATACCCAGTCCAGTATATTTCGATGACAGCGCCATCATGGAAAGCAGAAGTCTTGGATTATCCAAGTATTTTTTTCCGTTATGGGGTCAATTTACATTACAAAATTACAATTTATATGAATATAATAAAAAGTAACTGTAAAAAGATTGATTTTTATCGATTTACATTGACTGAAATTAGATAACTTTTAGGTACACGCATCACGCATGGAAACTAATATTTTGTTCATAACAGCGTGGATTCATGTCGAAGTCAGAGCTATTGCTAAGACTTTTTTTAGGGGGAGGGAAGGGGAGGGGGGGATGTCGATAAATTGCCAAGTCAAATATCGGTTTTTACCAACTTCTTACAACTTCTACCAACTTCTTATCAACTTTTTACATAAGTAAAATATTGGATATTCTACGTATTTTTCATTAGGTTGTACTTGCTTAATGTTTCATAACTCATAGCACATGTCGAATTTCTTTTATTTTATAAACTTATTTTCTGTAAACTTTTTAAAAAGTTATCATTAAAGGTTTCGACGATTTAAATTGCTGTATCATGTATGAAATGAAGTATTAAATAGTATTTATAGACATTTTTGTTCTAAGCGTTAAAACGAATTTATTAGACTTTATAATTTGCCTATGTAAGAACATAAAGTCGTGTAACCCAGAATGAGTTATTCTGGTGGAACTGATTACTGGAATGGGCTCTTTTACAGCAGTTTAGATTCGCTTGAATATAGTATTTTCATTAAAAATTCAATGTCGGATGTTATAAAAATGGCGTTTCATTAAAAGTTTAAAAAATTTCTTTAACCACGCCTTTCAGTAAATTGCAAAGTTACGTAAAAAACATGCAAAGTTTATGGGATTTTAATAAAATTGCAGCTATATATTAGAGAAAATACCATTTAGTATTTTACGGTACACAAAACTGCCCAAAAGGGTAAACATTCTATTCAAAAATGATAATATAATTATAAAAATCTGAGATCTTATCATAAAAATATGTATAAGATCACTCATCCATATATAATGCAAACCAGAAATCTGTATCTTTGACGAATTACTTATTTGGAAATAATGTTTACTTAAATAATGCTGCATTGGAACAAAAACCTGTAAACACCGTCTAACTTCTTGATTATAAAGTTTGTTCAAGATATTTGAGGTACAATTCTCTACATTCAATGAAGCATATTTTTTGTGTTCTCACAATAAGTCTTTTAAATGCACCAAGCACAAAGAAAAATGGTTATTTTTAGCACGAATGCATTTGCTTTAATCAAATATTCTTCTGTAATTTCATTTTCTATATTTTAATCACCTCAATAAGAATTTTAAAAAAATCTAGGAAACGTTTTTAATATCCGATAGTAACCAAGTGAACCACTGAATAAAAAAGTTGTGTTGTAACTGAGATTGACGTCATTTTGATGTCACGGGTTTAAAAATGCTATTGAAATCGAATTACGGTAGCAGACTATGATACAAAAAACATTTGGCACTGGCAAAATAATTCCCCAAATTCTCATTTTAAATCTAATTTTTCAATATTAATTTTTCAGAACAAAAAAGCCCCAGCAGTTATTCTCTGCGTAATTCAAGCTGTTATCTGCAGGAAATCAAATGCTGAAAATTTCACGCTTTTTTGCGCCTTTAGTTAAGACTTATTTTCTGAATTTGCCAGCTAAAAATTCTTTTTATCTGTTAGCGTGATGCCATGGATTAATACTTAAGGTTAAATAACATCTACCGGGCTAAAGCTCTCTAAACAGTTCAGATTTTTCCGACAGTGGATGTCGCTGCCTCTGCTAGGGTATTGGAAATCTTGTCACACACGAAGGAGATAAAATTCAAAATACCTAGAGCAATAATTTTTAAAGCGCAAGGAAGTTAATGTTCTATTTGTTAGCATTAGAATACTATTTCTCTTATTCCTGGTTTTCTGTCTACGTATGTTGTGCCCACGAGTCACTTTTCAAACAGTATTTATTAAGATGATGTATAGCTAAAATATGCCTGCCAAAGATTGTAAAACAGTTTTAGTAGGTGATTTCAATATATTCTGAAAGAATTGTTCCATTAAACAATTCCAAAGTGCTCAGTGGAACAAGAAAGACAAATTCGGCACACTCGTAGATTATGATGCTCTTACCAAAATAATGGAACAAAGAAACAGGGCCGACACATACATTATGATACACTTTCCAACATCATACAACAAAGAGGAGAAAAATTTGACCAACAAATGGATCATGGTGGACTTTCCAATATAATGGAACAAGAATGGCAAACAGAGCCGACATATCGATAGCGATAAACTTTTCAACATAGTGGAACAAAGAAGTCAAACAGGACACACTCATGGATTATAATGCACAATGCCACAACGTTCTGCAAATGTTAATTCCGTTTATTACAAAAAAAATTTTTCATTAATTTTCTAAGAAAGTACTAATTTCCGTAAGAATTACTAATTTCAGTGAGTTTTACTTATTTAAGTTTAAGTTAGTTTCTGGTTGTAAATGTTAGCATCAGAGTGAAACACTAATGCTAATCCGATCGAATGTATGGTCCGATCGAATGTATTTCTTTCAATATAATTACTTTCGTACGAAGAACACATACTTCAGCTGCAGGGGCGTAGCCAGAAATTGTTCATGGGGGGGGGTTACGACTACTACAACTCATATATATGTATACGTGTGTGTGATAATGTAGTGAAGAATATACATTTTGTATGGCAGAGATTTCTCATGGGAGGGGTTATGACCCCCCTAACCCCCCCCCCTTGGCTACGCCCCTGTTCAGCTGGTATAGTATACAACAATGATATAGCGAGGCTTACAGGAACGCATATATGCCAGGATACGGTAGGTCACGCTACCTAACGTACTATTTAGAGCTATTTTGCGTCTTTTCAAGCCACAATTGAGATCCTAATGAGAAGGTGAAGATTTCTGAATGTTGGAAACCCTCGAAAACAACTAGCGACCGTCTAGAGGACTTTAGATTTAACGTGCACGTGTACCATTCCCGCCGGCTCTTTTAACTGACCGTATATTAGATTGTACAGTTCTACTCATTGCCCTCTTGAGTTTTCTAATAGCGGAACTAAATATTGATACAGTTCACATTTGAAAACTACAGCTGTGAAATTTTATAGCTGGAATAACTGACCCTCAAGCAAACAATAGAGCAAATAAAAACACAGTGGTTTCAAAGTTAAATAAAAAATAAATGTGTAGAAGGCCTGTCTAAAAGTTTAAATTCCTATATCAAAATATCAACTAATAATAAAGTTACATGTAGAACATGTCACTCACCGGAATTTATTGTTTACTTGAAGCGTGCAAAAGTTTAAATTTGGTATCATAAATTATTCCTCTTACTTTCCAAATAATATAATAAAATTTTAAACCTTAATTTATGCCTATACATGTATAAAACCATTTATTTGAAACGATATAGAAATAAAACTATCCGTTGTTTATGAATGACAGAGTAGGTCAGATACTATGTATGCACGATGTATAAATACTTTATTAATTAATACCTCATAAGTCCCCTGATTATATTTCAATTAAACTTGGATCCATAAACTATATAATTTGAAATAATAAATGAAAGAACTTTCATAGATGAACTTTTGACTTTATAGAAATATTAGCACATGCGGAAGCCGCCTCTCTGCCTTTACCATGCCTCAAGTACCAGAAGCTCATCATCAAAAATATGTTTTGTGACTAGACTGTTCAAACAACTATTAAAAATAATGTTATGATGTTCCATTTTATGCCGATGAATGGTGTGCTTGTTTAATAGAATTAAGCTGTTAAAACTAGAACTTCTTCTTCTTTTAACAGACAAATAACGAAAAAAATAAAATAAATAATACTTTACAAGGTCTTTCTGCGGTTGCCTGAGTTAAATTTAAACTTAAAAGCTCTTTTTCATAAACAACAAAATAATGAAACTTTATGAGCATTAATCCTGATTAAGTTACATTAGTTTTGAAATAATTTAATTTAAAGCTACATTAGAGTCCCACTATTCCGAACTAATTGGGACCGAGCATTATTCGGTTCAGCTGGCATTCCGGATACGCGGATTTCATTAATAATATCAACGTATTGACTTATTAAGGCGTAAATTAAATGTAGGGACATCAGCAGTGATAGCAGTGATTAAAAATAACTCTACAGAATTGCATAAATGGAGTCGACATGTACAGTAACTTATGATCAGCTTTCATTCCAATGTGGTTGCAGGCGTAAATAAAAGTCGTTATTTTGTGAAAGTCTTTTTAATTTCTCCTGTTTTTAAGTTTAAAAAATCGGTATTTTTTCTGAACTCTGTTCGGAACAGGTGGTTTTTCGGAATAGCGGGAGTCTACAGTTTTGTTTTTTAATAACACATTTCCTTATTCGCTACTAATGAGAGGCTGAATAGAGATGCAAATAAGTTTTGTTAAATAATAATAAAATAACAAAATAATGAAACTTTATGAGCATTAATCCTGATTAAGTTACATTAGTTTTGAAATAATTTAATTTAAAGCTACATTAGAGTCCCACTATTCCGAACTAATTGGGACCGAACATTATTCGGTTTAGCTGGCATTCCGAATACGCGGACTTCATGAATAATATCAACGTATTGACTTATTAAGGGGACAGCCTACTTTTAAAATGCCCAAAAAATCGATTTTGAGATTTTTATCTCATTAAATAGCCTACTTTATTCTAAAAAGATTGATACCAACCATTTTTCTGTATGACATTTATTTGTTGAGATAAAAAGGAAAATGTAAACGCAAGTTGGGCAGCATGCTGTAGAAACTGCAACTAAGGTTGACACTCAAAGCATAAAAGAGGCAGAATAGAAATGTACAGAATTTAATTTAGAAACTCGAAGAGCCAGAAAAATGCTCATCAGTTCTCAGTTTGAGGCAATAAAAGAAAACGAAGGCATTGTGCATGAAAGCGGAAAATTTTAAATCGAAATTTCATAAAGTGAAATAAAATCAAATTTTTATGTTGCAAAGTAAAAATAAATATATATATATATATGGATATAATTATTAAAATAACTTCAAAACATGTACTTTACCAATATTAATGCCTTTATATCCTAAAAATGTATCTTTTGTTAAGGTATGTACATATATTTTCATATTTACAATTGTCGAGCTTTTCTTTAGACTGATGTTTCTTAAGCCATATTAAAACATATTTTGGGTTAATCATATTAAGTACTCCGTAAAATTATTTTTAAATAGTAAATGTTTCATTAGAAAATGTTTTTAACTTTTAAAAATTAAAATTTATGCTCCAAAACAACAATTTGAACTTTAATTGGCGTTTTCTCAAAACACTGTTTTTCAAGTTTGCGCGCATGATATTTTAAAAACTATTTAAGATAACAACTTGAAATTTTTCTCAGGCATTTATTCTAATATAATGAACAAAATGAACTAAAATGAAATGGTTGTGTTTCATAGAAAAAAAGTTATGATTGTAAAACTATCAAAATTTTTATGGTAATTTAAATTTTCAGATTAAATGATTTTTTAAAATTTAAATTATGAAAATAATTAAACCATTTTAGTTTAGATTGTTAATTTGAATGTTTTGTTTAATTTAGAAAAAAATTATGAGGTTCAAAGGAATTCTAATTGAGATATCTTGCGCGCAGTGGGAAAGTACCCTTGAATTTTTTTTTCCAATATTGTGTGGTAAAATAATTTTTTTTAAATTATCACCTTTATAATAAACTAAAATAATATTTTTAATCAATAGAGTAATGTCATAGTAGTTAACTGAAAAAAAGTTATGTTTCTGCATGCATTCATTATTTTTTTTAAATTATGAAAGTTGAACTAAAATTTATACATTTTCCCATTCTTAAAAGTAGGCTGTCCCCTTAAGGCGTAAATTAAATGTAGGGACATCATCAGTGATAGCAGTGATTAAAAATAACTCTACAGAATTGCATAAATGGAGTCGACATGTACAGTAAATTATGATCAGCTTTCATTCCAATTTGGTTGCAGGCGTAAATAAAAGTCGTTATTTTGCGGGTCTTTGCGGGTTTTTAAGTCTTTTTAATTTCTCCTGTTTTTAAGTTTAAAAAATCGGTATTTTTTCTGAACTCTGTTCGGAACAGGTGGTTTTTCGGAATAGCGGGAGTCTACAGTTTTGTTTTTTAATAACACATTTCCTTATTCGCTACTAATGAGAGGCTGAATAGAGATGCAAATAAGTTTTGTTTTTGACTAGGTCACAGAGAAGGAATATTCAGAGGACTGCGCCATCCTACGCGGACTATTGAACTATTTTCATGCATGCTGTGGCAACAGCAAGTGTGGAGACGATGCCTGTAATCTTCGTTTTCTCCATTTGGCATGGTTCAGAACATTGACTGTAATCTGCAGGTGGTCAGGAGATCTGGAGTGAATTGGCGTTAGATAGAGTTCGAGCTTTTTTTATTTATGGTATATAGTAGTTATGTGTATGTTTATAGAGTTCGTTTATTTATGAGATAGGCTTAGAAGGAAAAAGCGTGAGACAGTTGCGTTCGTTTTTCCTCCCGTCATTTTTAAGATTTAAATCTACAAAAGCAACCCAGACAGCACAGCAAACTTGCATCAAACTTGCAGCAAGCTTGATTTATCAAGTCAGTAAACTTGAATTAAGGTTGAAACTTTCAAGAGTGTAAGCTTAATGCAAGCTTGAATCAAGTGTTCTAGTTTACACTTGCCCAGCTTGCATTAAGCTTGGCAGTTCAAGCTTGAATCAAGCTCGACATAGCAAGCTGAATTTCAAACTTAAAAATTTTTCCAAAAAAAAAAAAAAAATCCTAAATACACGGGGCGTCGGTCGGCGAACTCGCCCCACATATTTTAGTTTGCCACGCATTTTCCCCCTCTATGCTGAAATTTAAATTTAATTTAATCTGTTTCCATAAAGTGTTCGCGTCTAGAATAGAATCCGGTACCTTTGGGTTGACAGCAGAGCGCGCTATCGGTTCAGCCACTGAGCCTCGCGCAGCTATGACTAAAGTTCTAAGTGACTTATCACGCCGTTTTCTCGCCAGATTGATAAGTGGGCGATGTGTTATTTGTTTCTTTTATTTTTCCATGGGATGCATCAAAATTAAAATAATGTTATGTGTGATTTAGAGACTCTACTAATAGGGAAATAAACATAATATAAACTTAACAGCAGCACACGTTTTAAAACTTTCAAAATCGAGACAAACGGCTGATTTTGAAATCAATTTCGTAGTATAATTGTATTTTATTTTGAAGAATTTCCATATTTGGAAATATAGAATCTTTTTTATTAATTCTATGGTCCAGTACATTTATGACTGATGATAAATTATTTTCTAGCGGCCGGAAACCGCCTCATTCTACCACCCATAAAGTGAAGTATATTAACTAACTAAATTGTGTTAATTATATTAAAATTTATTTTTAGGGCTAATTAATTAGTTAATGGAATTACTAATGTTAATTAGATGTAAATAAAACTAAAACTCCCCTCGTGTTTCACTTCAGAGGGGCTTATTCCATTAATTCCTTCTTCTTAGACTTTTCAGTGCCCATTCTCCTTCTCGCCTACAGCGACAGATGGCGCCATCAGCGCAATAATAAAGCTAATGGATTGAAATGTCAAGCTTGTATTAATACGTCTAATTAAGTCAATGTCAAGCTTGATTTAAGATTATGTGCTGTCTAGGAAGCTCAACCTTTTCCCAATCTTTCTTTAATCGTGACCCCTTTTAGATTTTTCAAAAATGTTCGTCAGCTCCCTCTACCATCGGCTATATTTGACAAATAAAAAAAAACGAAGAGTGATAAAATATATCTTGGGATTTAAAATTGATATCTCTTTATTACTTATTAATCATTAATGAGATGATTGAGGCTGCATTTGACTGACAAATTTTGCTATTCTTGGCTGAGTATTGGTCAAAGCAAACCGCATGCCATCTTGGCCATCTAATTTATTCCTGGTTTTTAATGTGCAAAGAGTTGAAAATCCACACAGATGAGTGGATCCAAATGACACTAATATTTGAGACGAAAGGTTGGAAATTATGGGATATGAGCGACGCATATCACACCAAAATGGAGTTAACGATTTTTCTTGGTATAAATCACGGGGTGGGGAGTCATCCTTCACTTCATTAAGAATATCGGTGACATCTAGAGATGTGTGAAATGGATTTCGCACTATTGCAGCCTCGTGCTCATTGAGCTCCGGGAAATATCTTTGAAATTCAGATTCAAGGGCTTAAAGGTGGCTACTATATATATATATATATATATATATATATATATATATATATATATATATATATATATATATATATATATATTAATCCACTGTTTGTGGCCCCTGACGATGGTGACAGTGGTTATAATTTCCGTTCCATTATATTATCACAATAATTCTTGCACTTTATTTGGATTCAAAATCTGGTTTCTAATTCTTGCTAATAGCTGTTATTTTTATGCCAGATATGTCTTATTTGTAGTATGTTTTGTGTTTTACTTGTTAGTTATATATATATATATATATAGGCCACAAATACCGTAAGAAAACAGAGCTATCAGAGCTAAAAAAGTTTGGATCTGTATAACAAGTCATATATTGCGTGGGACTAAGCTTAACAACAAGAGCCCAAATAAATCAAAGATGTAGAAGTTGGAATGGAAAATTGAAATAGAACACTCCCTTATCAAGTGCCTCCGCGTTCATATTTCAATTTAATGGAATAACAAAAATAGCTAGGTTTCTGCAGGTTACATAACATCTGGGTTAATTAAAAAGAATCGTAAAAGTAACCGAGAGGCACGACTATAGCCAATGAAGAAAAAACAAACGTGGTAAAGATCCAAACATGGAGGGGAAAGCTCAGAGATGTTGCCAATACTCAAAAAAGTGATGCCAACATATAGTTTTAAGTGACAAAAATAATCAGCAAGATCCAAGGAGTAAAAAAGAAAGAAAAATTAAACAACCATGTGATATTGCGGTCAGAAACAGTGTAGTTAAAAAGAGAGAATATCTAACAAAAACAGTAAATGAATGGGAGGGTGGAGGGGGGAAAGGAAGTGTAAAATACTAAAAATCTAGTGTAGCAGACCAATGAGCAACAATGTACAGGCTTAAATAGCTAAAGAGTAAAAAAGGAATATATAAAAATTAAAAATAAAATAAAATAATTAAAATTAAATTTGTCAAAAAATTTATAATACTCTTACCATTATGTAAATTAAGTAAAAAACAAAAAAAAATATATTTAAAATTAATAATAATAAAACTAATAGTAGATAATAAAAAATTAATAATATTATTTATATGCAATTAATTAGGTTATTAGTGCGTATACTACTCGATAATATATTTGTAACAATACACTTAGTATGGCTTATACCTAGATCACATTAAAAAAAAATTATAAAAAATAACATAAAATAAATATTTATATATTTTACACAAAAAATTTAAAATGAAATTAGAAGATTTGTTGAACACAAGAAAAAAAAAGTCTTATGAACTAAAAATTAAATAGGTCATTCAATTTCTTCAAATTATATTTGTAGCTATTAAAAATAAACCACTCTGATAAAAATGAAAAGTTTTATGAATAGATAATTTAATTAGACTTTCCTCTAAAACTTTAAACCTACTGTTTGGTTGGTCCAATAAAATATCATAGGAAAATCAACAAATTATTTTTTCTTTACTAGCACTTTTTAGTAGTATTTAGAGTTTTTAAAAACATTTTGAGTCAAAATATCAAATTTTCGCATTTGTTAAATTAAAAAATCATAGCCTTTAAAAAAAATTCTATTTTGCCTCTTGGTTACCTAAAAGAAAAATTTTAAATGCAATAATTGAAGGTGCAATATATTTTATTATTTAATATTTGTGATTTATTATAACAAAAATGAATAAAGTTTATTCGAAACATGAAAAATCAAAAATGCTATAAGCGTTTAAAATTAATTTTCAATATCAAAAATTCTATTTTGGCGTTATTGGATAAATTTTATCAAAAAATATATTTTGGTATTTCACAGATTTGTAATATAATTACGAACACTTTAAATTTATAAAAACATTTGAAAAACTCAACCTTCTGATTTTCTTAGGATATGGAGATTCGTGTAAATATATATTCACTGTACAATAATTTCATGCATTTTATAACATGAACAATAATTAATAGCTGTTATAGAAAATAAGCAATAAATACGACTTTCAAGCTGGGAATTTGAAAACTTTTTAAAGATATGTGAGGTTATTTTTAAATGTAGGTGTGGTTCAGTAAAAAGCTGATTCTTTACAAAGTTAAAAAATTTCTTAGTTTTTGTAATAAAAAGATTTTATCAAATAATTCTATAAAATTCTTAATTCCACGTTCGTTTTCTATTAGAAATACTATTAAAAATAGTTCTGCAGGAAATTTTCGAAATAATAAATAATAAAAGTAATAAGCAAGGAAACAAACAGATAAGACCTTTTGTTTTCAATGTTCACAAAAATTTCGAAGGCATAAAAAACAGCTTTCAAAATAATATTATAACGTTATATCGATGCTAAAATTTCAATAGTTATTTTATATACAAATTCTTAACTTCAGAATACTAATATTAGAAGATCCTGAAAGTAATGTCATTTTTTTCACATAAAATTCAAACAAATATTTTTTTTTTCAAAAATTTTGACATTGCAAACCCTCCCTTTTTTCAGGTTTGGAGGACGAATTCCAAAATATCTTGAGCAGCAAGAATTTTATGGTTATCTCTTTTTTTTTTGTTCCCTTCCAGATCACGCGGGATAGGCTAAAGGAACATTCTGGACCCCCTACCCAGCCACATAGGTTACAAATTTTGAAAAATGCTGTCTAATCTAGCAGCTATGTTGAAGATTCTAAAATATGCCAAATCTCCTTATTATTAGTCTCAGTAGTACTGGCTAGGCGAAACATTGGCATAAAAAAAAACATAACTTTCCGGTCCCCTAATACTTAAATTCTAGTAAAAGCTCAAAAACATATGCACTCAACATTAAATAAGAAAGACTGTATTCAATGTGTTAAAAATGTATTTTAAATAAAAAATTGTTACTGATGCGTTATGCAACACTTATAAGAATGAATATCACTAATATTTACCATTTTTAGGATAGATGACGACACTTTCTATCTTAGGTGGGTCCACTGCATCCAGAAAAGTTTCATTTTCTGCCATTCCCGCTACCACAAGCAAAGACTCCAGCGGTGGTTTTGGAGAGTTCATTTTAGGAGCTTCTTTAAGCTTCAGCTTTTGCAATATTTGATTTTTTAAATATTCGTACCTCAGCTGCCGCAACTGCTCTACCGTTAATTCGTTTTTCCTCTTGGAGCAGTTTTTACAATAGCGATCCTCGCACTTGCAGAGATGGAGTAACAGGCTTATTAAAAGGCAAACCGCCACTTTCATGTTGCCTCAGGGAACGTAAATTAAACTTCCAAAATCGCGTCAGTTGAGCGGATAATGATAGAGAAATTTGGTAGAAATGAATTTTCTTTGAAATATTCCAGTTTCAGGAGGGCGACTGAGTTTGTTGAGAGGTTTGCGGGAAATGAGAGATTAAATATTCACAGTTCCCATTCAAATTAGCGTCTGCATCTGGACTTTGAAACTCGAGATGATGCTCGTTTACGCAGACGGAAGCAAAGGAGAAACCAGACCGAAAAACAAAATAAATTAAAAATGCAGGCATTACAACGTCTCGAGAAATTTTAGCACATTAAATAAGTAAAAAAAAAAAAAAAGTTTTCAAAGATCTTAAAGCAAAATAAATTTCAAATATCAAATTCTGTGCACGCTCCGAGGATTTCACAGTCGATAATGGCGTCCTCTTGCGGAGAATGAAGGAGTTTTTCTTTTTAATGAGTCCATAAATTTCATTTGAAGTTTAAAAAGTGCACGAGACGGTTTCTTGAAATCTGATCCAAGTACAGACCTAAAGACATTGCAAGGTCAAAGCGGGAATTAATATTTTAATAGAGTCAGCTAATTTTATGAATCACACATAGGAGGAATCAGATTACAAATCCTATGGTAAATTTTGACCTTTAAATTTACGCCACTCATCCATATAAACAAAAGCAAGTTAGACATTTTTAACTTTTTCTTTAGTCATTTGTTCTGTTAAAGTTTCTGTTACTTTCAAGAAAAAAATCATGTTATTTTGCTGTCTAAACAAATGAAATAAAAAGTGAACTGCGTTAATAAAACTTTTATTAATTCAAACAAAAATATTTTTCTATGTTCCAACAAAATATATTTCGGGAAGCTTCCTCTCTGTTTTGTTTAAAAAGTGCGTTATATAGTTTACTGTTCATTAAATTTATTCATGTCGGTGAGTCAACGATGAACTTATCAAATTATAATTAACCAAAATTTAAAAAATCTGATTTAGAAAAGAAATTATTAACATTTATTTCGAAAGGTTAAACAAAGTACTGTTTGATTTGTGTGGGTAAGTAATCCTTGAAATAGATCGCACAACTTAAAAACGCAGCCATCCATTGGCACGATGTTGTTAAGACACTGTCGTGGAAAGAAGAAAAAGAAACACCAATCAAAATTGATACCTTAACGTCGTGGTACTGTTTGAAATGTACCGGGAGAGCACTATTTTGCGGTAATTGCTGTCGGTAATTATTTGATGCAGAGAGAAGGAGATTTATCATAACACTTTTACTTTAACATTCTTTTAGGTTTACACAGAGTAGAAACAATCCGTATTGTACAAGGGATTCAAGAATCTAAGTATATTACAAAATTACAGGGTAACTCCGGGAGAGTAGCCGCATCCGGGACAAATGCCGCACCCCTTGTATTTCTTGTAATTGTCAATAGATAGCAGTCAAACGCACATGAGGGGTGTGCAGTCAGATTTCCTTAACGATAGTGTATATACTTTTTAATGTTTTTACCTGTAATCCTTTACCAGTATCCTTTTTAATGCTTTCCTTGTAATTATCCAATCCTTATTTTGAGATAAGCGCATGATTCCGTTATGTAAAACGTCTAAATACGTTATGCTTAAGTACTTCTTTTTACACTAATTGCTGAATTCATGCACGATTTCGAAGTCAGAACTAAGTGTAGCACCTGTATAGAGTACTGTGTATATGGTTACGCCATTTTCCGTTGCGAGGACAGGCAACTGTGATGTGCTACGGCTGTACCGTACAAAATGGGATACACGCCGCATTGCTATTTGGCTTACATGCCGCAGTTCCTTTTGCGCGGGACGCCGCTATTAACAAAATTTTAATTTCTCTCCATGTCTTATTTTTTAAATTACTGAATTTTTGTTACTGGAGTATACTTGCTAGATTTGATTAAGTGTTATTAACTTTTTTTTTGTCTTTTCCTTTTACACAAACTGACCAAGTTGGGCATGTTATTTATTAGTCGTTAGTTGTAATTGTAATAATTCTGCATTTTAACGTTCTGGCTTGAAAGAAATATTGTTTTTAAAAATCGGATAAATTGTTAATTTGTTTACAGATTTTATTAGAAACGCCCACATTAAAAGATAAATGAAACAATGTTGAAACAAATTAAGCAATGTAAACACTTTTACTCTTTTTTCCCCTCTCAAATACACTGATGCTGCGTTGTTGATGAAACAACAATTAAAATTCAATTAAAAAATATAGGAATTTAATTTTAGTAGTGAACTAAGTAGATAGACTAATACTGATTTAAACCTGCTAGTACGTCTCTTCATAGCAATTTAGTATCTTTTTGTTATTAAATAGGTAATTATAGTCCAGATATGAATATTTTTTCGATAATTTTTTTATTTATTATTTCATTCTGTTCTTATGACAGGCGGGACATCTCACCCGCAATGCAATGTTTTAGAAAATTAAAGAAGAAAAAAATAATAATGATTTTTGTTAGATTTTTTTGGTCGCAGTACACACGACTACTATAAATAGCACAGAATGATTTATTTTACTGTATGTGTAGTTTGGGAGTTTTTGCACAAATTCAAAAAAATATGCGGCAAAAGTACCGGAACTATCCTACATTTCATTTGTAAAATGATCCCAATTAGCATTATTTTTTGGCTGTCTTGCTGGAAATTTCCTGTAAATCAACTTTAGATACGTAAAGGAACTTTAAATATCTATTTGAATGTGGATGCAGAGATACATACAAAGATTCTATTTTACTTCCAAATGGACGTATATGTCAATCTTCTAACTAACCGCCCCCACCGACAAACTGACCGCCACTCCCCCGACAAACTTGAATTAACCCGCCACTGCACAAATGGCCATCTTAGGCCATTTGTACAATCGCTTTTTTGTCAGAAGTAAAAAGCGATTATCGTTTTAGACAGCTGTAGATAGGAATTCCGTCTGTACCAAACAAAATATTGCTAAAAGCAGGTCTGTCGTTATATGCAGGTTTCGCTGTGCTCATTTCCATTATTGTAAATGTTAAGTTAATTTGGATATCATATGTTTTGGTAAAATTTAAAATTGATGCACCTACCATATGTGAAAATTCATGTGAAATTCATGATTACAAGAAGTCGCTTAGTGCCAGCACTTTAATTCCGACGGCAGTTGCAACTAAAATTTTCAACTCCTTGCTTAAAGCATTAATTTGAACAACACATTTGAACAGTACAGAATACAAAACTGTTTAAAAAGAACTTTCAGCGACATACTTATTTAATAGCTCCCTATCCTATGTTTTTTGTGTATATGAAAAAATTAGCATTTCATAGATTTCTGTATTAAATAACTACGAAACAGAAATCACTCGTGGTCGGTATTTTAAATTAATTCTAGCATACTAATTAAAACTTTTACCATACTTCACTTTCTTTAAGTACTAATAGAAATTGAGAACTAATAGAAATTGAAGAGAAATTGTTTAACTTTAATATTCTAAAACATCAAATAAATCTAAAATCAAATTGCTAAAAAATATGTAAAATTGCTTCTTTCTTATAATCGCATTTAATTATAATCGCTTACTATTAGTTTCTATTAGTACCCAATTTCTATTAGTTCTTAAAGAAAGTGAAATTTTGACTTTAATTTGTCATCAAAATGTACATTTAAACGTGAAATGGTGGTAAAAAGATATTGCACTATTTGAAGAAAAGAAAGCGACAAGATTTTTAAAAAATTCGACTTTTATTTACTGCATCATAGAACATAGAAAAAATTAATAAGTTACTTTTTATTTTTAACTGACTTTCCTTTTAAAGCGAAAGGTTTTTCACCTGTGCAGTATGAGAAAAGAAGCCTATAAACAAACTATGCTTACATTTTAGTACAGATATGTATTAATAGATGGCAGCACTATATTTTATAATCATTTGCTAGCAGGATTTTATCACTTGTCCTAAGACGGACGGAATAATTGCTGAAAACCGTTGCAAAATTACAGAAATAAATTAGAGATATTACGGACATCGGATTTTCATGTACTTTTAATGATCGTCTCATCAATCGGAAATACATATTAATCGTCAGAGTCCCCCCGATTAAAAATACGAATTACATTTATTCACTTACACATAAATAGAAAGGCACTATAAAAAGTTCCTCAATATTTTCAAACATGAAATATACAAAATTTTTTTAAAACACTGTTTATTTTGTAACCCTTTTTCATTCATCGACCATTGTTCCACTCAATGCAATGCGATTATAAGAAAGAAGCAATTTTACATATTTTTTAGCAACTTGATTTTAGATTTATTTGATGTTTTAGAATATTAAAGTTAAACAATAAAATCTGATTAATATAGCGTAAAATCCACAGAAGCACTTCATCTCTAAATCCTTATTATTAATTTCTAAGATTCAAAACTGGTCAAAAATTAGTTTTTAAAAGAGGTTTCGCCATAATTTAATAATTGATTCAAAAAGGTACTCTTTGTTTCGTTTAGACAAAGCACATAAGGCTACCTCCAAAGGTAGGAATGCCTCGGGTGGAGAACTTTTTAACGGCTTCTAACGCCCATTCACGTTGCATCTGGACAAAACCGCTCATAAAATAAATAAAAACTTTGTGAAAAAAGCACACATAAAAGGTTACTTCAAGGTCCGCTCATATCTGCAGACCATTAGGTCGATAGCTACGCGATAGAGAACCTTAGACCTACACAGTTCAGCCATCTACCAATGTTCAGTGTCTTGACCACTCGGCCGTTGGGTTGGCTGGATTTCAGGGTTTAAGATACGGTCGCGATTTCCACATAACTGGAAAAGATTTGTCAAAATACTGTAATGAAACAAGAGGATTTTTGCTAAAGCGTGCGGAGAAAAATCCTTTACACTAGCGAGAGAGAGGTTTTTCCTTTGTGGCCTTTCAGGAATTCGCTGAAGAATTTTTGAATTCTGATTAAACCCTGTCTGAAATCAATTTTAAAGCGGAGATGATAATCAAAATTACTCTTTAGTTTCTAAAGAGTACTAGAAAAACTTACCTTTAATGACTGGATCAGTCTTAAAGTTCTAAGATTGTTAGACTAAAAAAGAAATCACACTAAAACAACAACAAAAAAAGTAATAAATTCAAAGCAAAGGTAAGTAATGAAAACATAGATGTTGAAGTTTGGAGGGAGAAAAATAAAAAGAGGAAATTAAAAAACTCACCCCTATCTTGACTGGACAGAGTAAACCACTTCCGCGAGGTTCACACAATCATACTTGGAAGTCTTCTAACACATAAAGCCGCCCACATATACTGTTTATTGCCGAAAATTGGCGAAAAAACGAGGTAAGGCCTACATGGCAGTCTTACATGAAACGAAATAAAAATCCTCCTCATTCTGTGATATGGTAATATGCTGTTCTGCTCCAGTTTCTGTTTTTCTGGTTTTAGTTAATTTGCCGGTTGAAAGTTATGCTGCAGAGGGAAAGAAAATTATTAAAAATTTTAACTCATTAATGGATGAATTTGCGTCGGTTAATTGAATGTCACCAACAATAAAAAGAGTAATTTCAGTACATTGTAGTGTAAATTGCGTGTACTTGAATTTTTAAGTGTATGATGTTAAAGTTCAGTGGTACGGAGGCCCACGCGAATGTGCTGTAAATTTAAGGTAGTGCGTTAAAATTTTTTACAGTGATTAAGAAGAAACCGTGTCTAAAGTGTTAACAACACCCGTGTGATAAATTAGCACGACAGTGTTTAACCCATTTGTGCCTAGCGTCCCTTTTTTGGGACGGCATTTTCGCTATTAGTCGAAAACGTTATTTATTTTTCCTAGCCTTTATTCATGAGTATTGAGCCTCAACTCTACAAAATATTTTAACATGACCCAGTAGGATGTTGATATTTCGATTTTTATGCATAATAATTTTAAAAGAAATCATCCCTTGTTCAAGAAGTTGACGTCAGAAATTTATCTATTATTTCTGTTATCAGTAAAAATCGAAGAAAGTCGCAAAAATATCCAGGCACAAATGGGCTAAGGACGATTTTACTCAGGCGCGGATCCAAGGGGAGGGCGGTGGGGGCGATCGCCCCCCCCCCTGGGCGAAGTCCAAATATCTGTTATAATCTGTTGAAATATATTATGAAAGTATAATGAAAATTATGTAGCCTTTTTCTAAGGGGTGTAGTGCGGGTACTACTCCCTGTCCGTTTTAATCATCGCTCATATAAGCATTTTATCAATAAAATAATTAATTACATTAATTGGTATAATTGATTACATTAATTAATCATAAAATGATTTTGCGCATTCTACCCCCCTGTTTCAGATACAAAATCGCCCCCTCCTTGAGTAATTTCTGGATCCGCCCCTGATTTTACTCAATAAAGTAAGTTTGAAAGCTGTATGGCAAAATGCATCATTTTGAGTAAAATACAGGAACGAGGAAAGCGGCAACAGCAGAAATTTAAAGAGCTGTGGAAGAAAACGGTCAATCAGAAAAATGAATATATAATTATAATGCTGCCATCTATTGCTTATGTCTTGAACCTCGCGTAACCTTTTTTTCGCTCTGTTTGACTGTGCTGTTACAACCAACAAAGCTACGCATGGGCTATCTGCCTAGGATGGGCAGAGCCCAGTTTACCCATTTAAGGGCCCGGGGCTGTGATAATATCGGAGCCCCCCCCCCACTCGCACACAAACATTTTTCTTTTTCTTTAATATGAACGTTCGTCATTAGATAAAATTTTACAATGTTCATATTAGAATAAGATTCTCATTACCATTTAAATAAACTCTGATGCTGTTTGCAAAAAATTAATTGAAACAAAAAAAAAATATTAACAACAAAAGAATCTAACTCACCAACCAAAGAAAAGTTGTTGCATCAAAAACGTTAATGAATGTATTTTACCGAATAAAAAAAAATTAAATTGGCTTCTTCCCAGCGTTTGCAGCGCTGAAAGTTTCAATTACATCTTTAAAATCCAGGTTGCTTGTTAAATCGTACTCTGAGCACAGCAAAGCCAAGCATTGCAGCTTATTCTGCTGCATTTTTGTTCTTCGAAGAGTTAAATAAATACGTAATGCAATAAACATATTTAGAAAAATTTCATTTAACTCGTTTTTAAACATATTATCATAAATATGTAGTGATTTTTTTCCTAAGCTACAGTTTAACAAATATTGTGAAAAATTGGATGACTTCAGATTTTGTGGCTTCAAAATCTACATCTCCTTCACAAACTTCAAGAAAATTATTAACTGATTCTTCATTTATTTGTTCGAGACGTAATCTAGTAATAAAATTGAAAATGCTGCATACTGAGTTATAATCATCAATTCGTTTTATCCTTTCTGAATTTAATCTATCGACTATCACAAATAAAGTTTCAACTTAAAGTTTTTCAAATCCGTGAACAGTTACATGGCTAGATATTTCGGATTGGAGAGTACCATTGGTAATTTTTTTTTCTTCTCAGTCTTTTTCCCTGATCCTTAGGTGAAGTCCCTACATGTGGAGATAGCAATTGAGATCTTTCTTTTAACTTATCAAATTGATCTCTGAAGGATGCAATATTTGCATTCAACCCTTTCAATAAGTTAACAGTTGTAAACAAATCAAGACCTGGTTTTTGAAGATAAATGCTAACTTTACTCATAGCATTTAAAATGTTAGGCGTCTCTGTTGTACATTGTTTGTCAATACAATGGAAGTTGAAAGAAGATTAATACTGTTCGAAGCAGGTGTTTATTTACAACAGTTTCTAGTATGTCTAGTTGTTAATGAGAATCTATGTCTGTTTTCTTTGTTTATTCAGGCAAATATTTTGTCTCAATAGATTTTGAATTTTTCCCAGAGAATATGCTTAACAAAGATACTCTATACCTTCAATCGTACAAAGCCATCATTTTATTGTAAAATTTACAATCAAGGCGCACTAACTTTACTTTTATCTTCCATTAAAATAATTAACCCACTCCATTTTTAAGTTCACATAAAATTTACATATTTTTTTCTATTTACGGGATTCTCTTGGCCCTATCTAGGGCCCCCTTGTTCAATGGGCCCGGGGCTGCAGCCCCCTCAGCCCCCCCCTAACTGAGCACTGAGGATGGGGGTTGCCTTGGTCGGAGAACTTTCTAGGGGGCTCTAAAGCGTATTCAGGTTACTTATTTGCCGCTCTGGGATTAAAATTGAACAACTTTAGAGAGTTAACTTTATGCTAAAATAGGCTAATTCTCTTAACTCCCACGAAATTACTCAGATGTCATTTCATTTCATTTTACCTCTCCATTTTATGCTACATTTGAATGAAGAATCTGGAGTTTGCATGAGCTGTAAATTGCAATGACTTATTGCGTATTGTCTTTTCATTTAAGGAATGATTCGGAGTATTTCACATATTTTTTCTTGACAGGTTAAGGACTAATCACGAAACAATCACTATTTTCTATAGAACATTTTCACTGAATAAAACAGTCAATTAAAAAAAAATATTTTTGATCCAAAATTTACTGAAATTTCGATTACTAATACCCAAGCTGTATTTTTACAGTTTTAAATTTTCTCGTAAAAATTGTAAAAGCAGTCCTTAATAAATTTATTTTCAATGGGAAACATAAAACAAGTATTGCTCTATACACATTTCAAATGGCTAAAATTAAGTACCAAATGTTCTTTTCTCCCTCTACAGGCGCAAAGCTATGAACTCGTTATCAACTTCAGGAAACAGATGCGGCTCGTAACCCATCTTTTTTTACTTCTCCGGTCTCCACTACATTTTAAGATTGCACTTTGAAAATATTTTTATAAAATAAACTAATCATTTCAGTGACTTAAAACTTTTTAGGGCCTTTATCATAAGTTTTGATACACACTGTGATAAAAACATTATACATGTATCAGTTATGAAACGCTCAGAAAGAAATCTTCAAAATGAAATATTTCGTGAAGTGTGTCGAAAAATTTGTAATACAATTCTTTTTTAAGAATATTTTTAGACTCGTAAAAAGTACATGTTTGTGTTTTATTACATAATGTTGTCAATAGAAATACTGTCTCTTTTCAATATAATTATTTTATTTTATTTTTTGTTCAAAAGCCTTGAAGCGAGTTTTGTTTTTTCAACCAACCGTTTTATCCCCGCCGCCTTCTGTCTCGATTTATCTGGAAAAAAAAAAACGAAAGAAAAGCATTTAAAATAGGTGCACAAAATATATTAACTATGCTATCCATATTTCACACTGGGAATTTCTTTTCTTACTTTACACACTAGACAGTAATAACACATCATTAATAGTCTTGTTGAAAATAAGCTAAATTTAGCGTTAAAATAGGTACTTTTATGAGAAAATAGTTAGATTTAGAAAGTTTTCTTGAAAATAATGCTAGCGTTAAGGGGTTTAGGCAACATAAATCAATGAAATGGATAATTAGGTATTGGTCTGAACCTTGAACAACATTCAATAGTTCTTTATTATAATAATATTATTTCATTAGTTTGCTTTAAAACACAGTGTACAATATACAAGTTGTGACCTTAAGAAATTAAAACCTTTACTCAGTTTGACAATTAGTTTATGCATGTTAATTGTAGACTGATAAATCGCAGACAATATATATATATATATTTAAACCCTCAAGGTCTCTTATTTTTATATTCGTCTTTATAGCGAATTCAAAAAATTGAAGGGGGATTTTAAAATGTTATTTTTTACCAGAACCGCGTAACAGGTATAATTTGAAATGTGTTAACTATAATGAGAAAAATACAGAGTGGTCATAAAGAAAACTATCCCGATATATGGACCTCTAGCGGCCGTTCCGTTCAACCGAACGAGATGAGATTTCAAGTATAGTTCTTCAGAGTTATGAAGTCGGAATTCTGAGAACAGCAAGAAAGTGGCACTCACCGCTACGGTTATAGGTACAGAAACTCGAAATTTTGAAATGGCAAAGCCCATTTTTTCCGTCATTAAATGCTCAGCCCATGCGAAAATCCTAAAGAGCGCTGGAATAGTAAGTGTATCACCAAAAACAGAAGCAATGTACGCATGAGAAACAGCTCAACTCTCAATGCCAGAGCTATTGCGTCGCATGTGCAAGCCCTGTCTGAAGAACCTACATTTCCACCCTGCTTTTTAACGGCTTTTTAAATCGACTATCTGCCAAACTTTGTTCTGTGATAGGTGAATAGCCTCCGTCATATGCAAATTTCCTCTGTGTGCCCGGATCGTGATTTTATTGGCGGTTCACGGGTTGTTTTTTGTGGGCACACAACACGTCCGTTTTTTTTATACACGTACCGTTCCAAAGCTCTTCAGGTTTTCCGCATGCGCTGATCATTTTCCGATAGGGGAAACAATGGACATTGTCATTCGAAATTTTCGGGTTTCTGTACCTATAATTGAAACAATGAATGCCACTTTGTCGCCGTTCACAGAACACAGAATTCTGCACTCGTACCTCTGAATAACAATATCCGAAATCTTATCTCGATCGATTGAATGGAATGGCAACTAGAGGTCGATATATTGGAACTGAATTTTATGACAACCCTGTACCTCCATTTTAGTCTGTTATAATTTTTCTCAACCGAAATTCATCCTTAAGCATAAGCACCCTATTTTGTTCGAAAATCACTGAAATTCAGGAAATCTTTACGGATGGAACATGGAATGGCACTACCGATTTCAAATCTACCTTTGATGTAATACCTAGTTATAATGACTACTTTTAAAGTATAACCAATTGACCAAATTAGTATTTTGAGCGATGAAAAAATTATTTACGACATCAGAAGAATTTGTACTACTGGTGAACGCGATAGGCTTTAGAAACTAAGAATTCTGAAGCCTTAGAATGTTTAGATTAGTACAGCTAGAGCAGAAATCCGGTGGCGTAGTGGCAGCACATTGCACTGTCATGTCTGTGGTTCGATCCCCGGCTGGACAAGGTTGACTCGACTTTCATCCCTTGAGTGGTCGATAAAATGAGGACGAAGCTTGCTTGGAGAACTAAGCACTGGGGACCCCGCGTCAGGCTGACCATTTGTCCGGGATATACGCTGCTCTCAGGGACCATGGTCAGGAATCGCAGATGGGCATCGTTGACCTTAGAACTTGCATGAGCTGTTCTGCTACCGAGTTTAGTTTGACAGCTGGAGTAACTAAACGACAGCGACACTGTTGAACAAATATTATTAAGGAACTCTGTAATAGAAATTCAAAACTGCGCCAAACCATTCTTAATTTAACGCCTTAGTGAAATTATTACTTATAAGTAAAAAGGATTTCAAAATTAAATTCAGGTAATTATTAGCATACCTATTAAGTAATTATTTACTATAGGCAATTATTGGCAACTTCATTTTTATGAATTCATTCAAGTTATTCTTCTTTATATGAAGTAAAGCTGTAGACAAATAGAAAGTATTTTTGACAATGCAAAAAGGATATGTAATCGTGTGTCATATCAAAATTGAAACATTCTACACAATCGAAGTATTGATACTTCAAATAATCGTGGTTTTAATGTACAAATGTAGAAAAATACCCAAACCTTACATCTTCTCAAAAAAGTATTAGATTGAAAAGTAAATTTCTTGTCCTAGTTACAAATGTAAAGTATTGTTCTTTGTAAAAATGTAGTCCTGAAGTACATTATAACTACTCATCATACCTCTTTCGAAATGTGGGAATTTCGAAAAACTAATTAGTTATTCTCAAAAAACTAAAACATAAAATGTGATTTACACTTCACAGCGAAATGACTCTACATGAACCTCACATTGCTATGTGATTTTGAATCCTTATTACCTGCAATACGTCCTTTTAAAGTTTGTCTCAATAATCCTGGGATACCCTGTATAATAAAATAGACTGAGGAGCAAAATACCCTCATACACCCTATTTCAGAAAAACAGTGAGTCAGACATGAAATGAATAATCATTGCCATGTCGACATACAGAGTAATCCTGATGGCAGTTATGAATTCATTCTGGTATACCAAAATCATGTGACGAAGATAGTGCAACTTATGTTAGACAAATTAATAGTAAAACTACTGAAGAGGTCAGTTTTGCTGGATATTTGCATATTCGGTGCCCCGCAAATTTTTCTGTCCGATAAGAGGCAGTTTACTAATAAAGTGGTTGAATTTTTAAAGATTTTGGGTGCAGGCTTAAAAATAATACATTGGAATGTACGTTATAGTCAGAGCCAAGATAATAGAATATGCTCCTGACCTTTATGAGAGACGAAAAATGTGAAATGTGATCTCAGGTTTGGTCAGTTAATCTAAAACGCAGCCCATCATGATGATACGATATGCTCACCATATAAAGCCTTTTTCAGCTGTGATGTGAAAGTTGATTTGGGGTCATCTGATCTCCCGGATCAGAAGTAACTGATGATGATCTTATCAAAGAGCACTTAGAGGACTAATTAAGAATCAGGAAACAGGAAGAACAAGAGCAAAGCATCGACGAAACTCAAAGGGGAGACGTAGTGCCATAGAATGAATATCAAACCTGGAACAGCATGAATGCGTTATGTGATTTGTGCTCAGAAAAAAAAAAAAAAAAAGATGACATTATTAATAATGGAATCGAAGTAAAGGCAAACTTGCCAAAACAGAAAAAAAAAAGGAAATCTGTTTTCAATATTAAGTATCCAACGTGGAATTGTCGGTGGTAACGTTCTTGTTAAAATTTCTGATATAGGTAAAAGGTAGTGGTGATTTTAAAAGCATTATTTTAACAGTTACTGAATGTACAGAGAATGGATTATGTAAGTTAGGTGATGAGAAAGAACTATTCCTGAAATTTTTTGAAGAAATATATTTTCTGTCTGAGAATCCAATATCACAAACATTAGGGATGTTTCATCTGCGAACAAGTCCTTAAGGCAACTGGCTAATCCACAACGAACTGCTAGCGGGCGGTCAAGGATAAAAAAAAAATGCCCTTTCTAAAAGGAAATGAAGGACCAAAAAGACTCTTTGCAATGTTTCAAATATTTTATGGAACTATGCCATTCAAGCTTATCTTGCAATAATAAACAGAAATTAAAAATAGCTCTGAATTATTTAATTTGAATTTGTATTTTTAATAATAAATTAATGTTCTTATTGAAAGTTTACTTTTATTTAAGCATGACGTGATCACATATTGCTTTATAAACATAACATCGGGATTTAATCGAATAGAATTGATTGCATCCAGTTTTAGCAAGTTAGGGTGGAAGCGTCGGGAACTCACCAGGCTTTAGCTGTAAAACCTTTGTTAGCCTTACTTTAACAGGTTAAACCTAGGTGTAACCTTCATTTTATTTTATTCTTAACATGAGCTTGTGCACGAATAAGAAAGCATTTAATGTCTTTGAACCGTTTACTTTAAAGACCAGTTTTTCACAAAAATCATTGCATAATAACACTTCCATAAGCTCCCACTATGAAAATTCTGTTAGCCAATTAAAGTACAGTATTTTTCACAAGACAATTATCGAACAGACATTCAACAACTGGATATCTAAGAGCCAATGAAGTCCTTAGGTGACTGAAATTTCCTATTGCTAATAAAAACTTTGCTATTGCTAAGCAGCAGTCTAATTTAGGGTGTATTCTGATGTTTGAGAACGAGATGCATTATCTTTTAGAGCTCCATCGAAAAAATTTTAAAATACGATTCCTGGAGATGCCATAAAATTTATTTGACAACACTACGATATCACTGTGAGACATCATCACATGAATTTGAAAGGTTAAATGCCTTGTTTATGAATAAAAAATCGATCACAATTATTGTTGTTTAAAAACTTTGCATATCTTAAACTCTTATTTACGTAATTGGGTGTACTGTGCAGGAATTTATAATACTTTTAAATAAATATGACACAATAATGATATGATTTATGTAATTTCTTAAGTCAAATGCTTTAATTTTCAACAGTTTGCCCAGTAATAGTGCACCTAAACTAATGTAGATACTATATTTTTCCAGTTTTCAAACATTTACTTGATGCAGAGATCAGGTTGACGTATTAATGTTTTTCTGTGTGGAAAAGAAACCAGAGAGACGTTTGTTTGGCAACAGAAAAAGCACTCAAAAGACACTTTTTTAACAATTAATTAGAATTCGGAGAATCAATTCGAATTCGGAATGTTCCTGATTTTTCTTTATAGTGTTTACATTAAATAGCTGAATCTGATATATCTCCTTTTATCTGATCGATACATTAAAATTTCTGTATATATTATTACTTTTTTGAGATTCTTGTTGTTTCGAACATTATCTAATACTTAGGGTTAAACATAATTTCAGAATATTTTTTTTTGTGCAACCCTGCACACTTTTATATTATCACATAATTTATTTTACATTACTTTTTTTCCCAATGGGTGGGCACTTGCCCATCCAGCATTTTGCCACTATTAAGGCCCGAATAACTGGCCATTTTATTATAGGAGTACCCAGTGAGCGGCCAGCGTTACCCCCTGTGAATGGAACGGACAAGCAGTGGCGGCTCGTGGGATACAGCAAGTACAGCTGGGCTGCACTTGAAATTATCAGCACATATTTTAAAATAATTATTCTACTAATTTTCCTAAATTAAGAATAGAATTATGGAATTTCTATGGATTTCCTAATTTAAAAAAATCTAAAAAAAAAAAAAAAAAAAAAAAAAAACCAAAAAAACCGTATTGTGGCCGGATCGCTCATTCAGAAAAAAAGCCCTTTATTTTTCCCGCAATTCAATTGGGAAAATCTTTGGTACAGCCAGTAGCGGATCCAGAAATTTTTTTTGGGAGGGGCTAAGTTATAAAAAAAGATCATTTTATCTACTTAAAGTGTATAATAAAGCAAAATGTTTCCCTTTAGCAATCTCTTTTGGGGGGGGCTGAAGCCCCCTAGCCCCTCCCCTGGATCCGCTACTGGGTACAGCCCTCAGTTCTGATAAGGAAATTGGCAGCACCGTTGCCATGACAACGACAACGTAAGTAGTCTCTCCGGCATAGGCTAGATAGGGGGTACGCAGCTAAGACTCAGCTGATGAAAGATTTTCTAGCTACGGCTGCACTTGTGAACTCGACTAACTGATTGGCTCGGACGAAAAGTGAGGGAGGAGGTAAGACACAGAGAATATACGTTCTATTCCGTTCTAACGGAAGGAAAAGTTTTTTTTGTCTGGGAAGGTTGAAAGTTTTTACCTTTATTTGTTACTGTATTATTGAAATTTATGATTTAACCGTTTTGTAACATGCAGGCCCGTTATGATCCAGTTTGTGTCTTGATTGGAACTCCATTTAACATATGGAAACAAGATGATAAACGACAACTACTAAAAGAAAATAGACCGACACCAAAATTGTCCATTCATAAGAAAACAGCAGGTTCGTCTCAGGATGGTCGTAGCTTCCAGTCATCATGGTATGCATTATTCTCGTGGTTATGTGGCAGTTTTTATTTACAAAAAATGTTTTGTTGGCCGTGTTTAATCGTTGGGGAAAAAAGAGCGTTTGGAATGGTACTGGATATGATGGGTTAACCACCATCACAAGAGCATGTAAAACCATGAAGGCTCAATCGAACATTTAAAAAAATTTTTTAAATTTAAGGAGTTTTTAAGAAGTGGGACCCAAATTGCTGACGCATTAAAGGAAAACTCTCGACCTTATATTGCTGAATTTAACAAGAAGGTAAGCCTGGAGTCCATTTTATGGAAGTAAAATAGGATCGCTTACATTTTTTATATAATTTCTTTTTTTTTTCTTCGGTGAGGGCTTAATCCGAAAGCTTTCGAATTCAGTAACAAAGATTTTCCATTTCTGTCCAGAGGAGGAGGGGGGGGGGAGGGGCTCCTATGCTTCCGGCTGCACTAACATTTTTAACCACTGGCCGCCACTGCGGACAAGTTAACATCCATGCCCAAGCCGAGATTGGAACCCGGGTTGTGATAGAATGGTTCTTAAGCCACCACACCACCTGGGAGGAATATTTTATATTACTTATGAGTCCGAATCGGCTATTTATTCGCGTCTTTATTGAATCCATTACGCAATCTAGCTGTTGTAGGATAATAAGAAAACAATACAGCATTCATTTTCTTATCCCTCACAATGACTTTCAATTATACAACTTTCGATCAGCAAATTCCTCTTAACAAATCGTTCATTTTTATCTGTGATTGTCTTGCCTGTAAAGTTTCATAGCCTGAATAATTACGACGATGATATTGCAAGCGATATTATTTTGTATCGAATCAACTTTTCATAATTGAGAGGCTCATCCTCAGCTACAATCATAGAATATTTAAAATAAATAAAAAAGATTTTTTGCAAACTAATGATAAGGTTATAATGGTAGATCGCCTAATAAGTAATTGGTAGTAGTTTCTTTGCCGATGGGAACTATCCCCCCCAAGAGCTTAGAGCGCACCATTTCATGCAGGACACATTGATTTGGCTGACAAGCATCGGGAGCCGAGTATTCGTTGTCAGATCTTAGAATTGGAGATAACTTAATCACTTCGCTATCTGACAACCGGCGCATATAAGTTAATGCGAATTGCTGCTTCAATATTCGCTATTATCCATCACGTGTACTTTTGCACACTTATCGCGCTTGGGCCAATCAGAAGGGCAAAAGAGAACGGAATATTGAAAAGAATCCCCAGATGAGACTCGGAGGATGTTGTGCTGTCATGGCGACGAGATGTGGTGCTCGAGCGCATGCGTCTCGGAGAGATATCAGCCGATGAATATTTGATGGGCCACCGCTACAAGGCGAACAGCCCTCATGGCTCACGTTTAATCTCGACTTAAACAATTAAGGCGCGTGTTTTTCCACCCCCACCTTCTGTTAGACTCCTATCCCCCCCTCCACACCCTAAAGGACTGGAGTTGGGATAATTACTCTTGCTCGCTAGCCTCCCTATTCAGAGCAATCAGGCTTCAGAAACAGCACCCCTACCCCCCTCTGTTCCCCTCCCGTTTATTTTCCATGCTTCCCTCTTTCTGCCTGAGATGTCGATTCTTTCCTCAGCCACTGTTTGGGTTGTCATTTGCAGGACGAACGCCAAGCATAAGTCTTCCCCCCACTTCCCCTCCCACACTTTTCAGAAAGAAGTGCATTAAAACAATGCTTGAAAAATCTTCGGCACTTCTGCGAAAAGAGGAGACATTTTAAAAGTAATTCTTTGGATGTTTTCAAATCTAAGGAAACCATAATTCTTTCAAGTGGTTGAAACGCACTCGTGGAAAGTGTGTAACAAAATTATGTTAGATTTTTTTTTTATGCACGTGCGCTTGCAGCAACACACACTGTTACCCTTCCTTAATCTAATATGTTTTAAATATTTGCAGAAGAAAAGCGTGGTAATGTTGTAGTATGCTGTCACAAACCCTTTCAAAATAGAGAAACATGTAATCATTGGATTGAGAAAAAGGATTTTCGGTTTTTCAGTTTGAAATAAAAGTCTATTTTCCCCCCCATACAAACAAAGTTTGCATTGTAATCAGTTATGTACTTTCCATGCTGTTTGAATGACCATTTGAATCCTTGTGGTAGTCTCATGTTACGGCTTTTGGATCGACACTGCAATAAAACTGATCCGAGTGCAATTTACTCAGTAACTAGTTTTATGAATCAAAAAGTTTTGCAAAGGTAAGAAAGTTGCTAAAAGGAAAAGGAGTTATATCCCTGTAAGATGATTAATGCTCTGCTCTGGTCAACCTATTGACGTTTTTGATGAACTTTAAATTTCTACGAGACCAATCAATAAATTGAGTATTTGATGGAAGCAGTTAACAAAACTAGGGAAAGCAATAAAAAAGAAACAGTTACAAACACATTGTAAAACGCTACAAAATCGTGTTCTATTACGATAATGCAAGACTTAAAACGTTCTTGGTTATACGCAAAAAATCATAACATCTTTGGTAATTCGCAGGAAATTATTGGACCACGCTCGAGATGTAATGACTTATCCGCCATATTGGGGGGATTTTGATCAGATTCTCTTTTATTTAAGTTTACAGAAACTAAGTTTATATAAATATTTCACTGACAGGGAGGATATAAAATCGGAATTGGCCTAGTTTTCTTATTCTTTTCTTTTTTTAAAAAAGATGGACTAGAAGTTTAACGAACATGGAATCGTAAGTTGTCATAAAGATATCAAAAGATTATCGAACAACTTGGACAATGTATGACTGATTAAAGTAAAAAAAAAAAAAAAAAACATTTCATTTCACACCAAAAAACTGAAATTATTTCAGCGCCAAACCAATGGTATTTCAGTTTATGTATTTGTAGGGAAACTTTGAACTTTTCGCTCATAGTTGTTGATTTTTTAACATTTTCAGACCTGATTAAATAATTTCTCTCGTACACATATGCATGCATACTTTTTATAACATCAGAGATTAAATTTATAATAAAACAAATAAAATAAAAAATCCCGATTATCAAATTCTCGTAAGAATTACGCAACCGTTTTCAACTTTAAATTATTAGTACTTACTTCGTAATACTCTTTAAAAGTTTGTGTCTTCAATTGTTGATGCCTGGTCAGAAAGGGTTAAATTATTGCATTAAAAAGGAATCAAAACGTTCAATATGGTTTGATCGGGGATAGTCCTGACTGGAAAGATTTTTTTTTTAAATATTCGAAGTTGATCTAACTGGTGGCAATTTTGAATTTTAGTGGATTTCTTCGGACATAACTTGACACGAGAGTCCAGGTTTGAATTGTCTTTTATACAGAACATTTTTCCTAGTCCTATATTCATGGAATCGGTCTTTGAAAACCCTTTTCTCAATTTAAAAGAGTTTCCAGCAGTGTTTTTAAAATATTCTGCTGATACTGTTGATAAGTGTACTGTTGATATTTAAGAGAACACTATATAAGTTTGGATTCAGTTTTCGAATACGGAAGTTACATTAGATTTTATGTTTTGTTAGAGTGTAGGGATGATTGCAAGATGAGAAACAGGGCTGTCTTGTCTCGCAGAGTAACTGTGAGTCTGTCGTCTCGCAAAAAATCCATCTTTATTAAGAAGAATGAGCGTTCCATTATTATACTGCAAATGTAAAGAACATATGGGACAAGAAAGAGCAAAAATGTTGCGTGAGAAATATAATTTTGCATTTTTTTTTTTTTTCGATTTCTTGATAGTTTGAATAACTCCAAGAAGAAAACAGCTCACAAATCAATGTGGCATTTAGAGAGTTTTTTAATATCCTTTCTGAAGATTCCATTCACTTGGAAGTTGTTGATGGAGGGAAAGATTCTCCTGAATATTGCTACCAGTCTGTTGTAAATTTAATAAATGAGAATTTCTTCATGTATCCGAAACCAAGCTTGAAGTCAATTTAAATTAAAATTTATAATTTTAACTATCTGGGAATCCAAAATTTTTTATTTTAATTTAAATTCGCTCCAAGACATACTGTAAGTTTCATTATCTTATTGATCTGTCTTCAGACTGTCCTTAAAGCAAGCCAATATATACCTCAAAATGGTACCAAATTATTAGTAAATTTAGCGCTTTTAATTTTATAGACTTGATGGGGAAAAAAACTTCCAAAAATTTTGTTTTGGTAGCTTCTCGTCAAATTGAAAATATACAGTATATTTTCTGTGTAATCCTAAAAGAGTTCATAGACGAATTAAAGCATAATCTATTGAATCAATTTTGGGAATTAAATGTATTTTCTAAGCTATTTCATAAGTCAGGTAGGCCTCACCATGGCCGAGTGGATAAGTCACTCAAAATGGTAGACGGTTGAAGTGTGAAGGTCCAGTGTTTTGGCCTGGCCAATCGGGCGGCTGTCCACCTAATGGTCAGTAGCTTTGGTCGGTTTCCTTAAGATGTAACGTGAATAAGCATTAGAACAACTTAGAGAGTCCCCCGACCAAGGCCAGGGGCGTAGCCAAGGGGGGGTTAGGGGGGTCACCCCCCATGAGGAATTTTTTGCCATACAAAATGTATATTCTTCACTACATTATCACACGCACGTATACATATATATGAGTTGTAGTAGTCGTAACCCCCCCCCATGAAAAATTTCTGGCTACGCCCCTGCCAAGGCACACCCCATCCTACGCAGATAGCCCATGCTAGCTTTGCCGCAACAACAAAAACAAACATGTCACATAAAAGGCTAATTTTATTATGTCTTATACTACACCACTGACAGATCATGCTGCTATTTGTCAACAATATATAACACGTGTAAACAGACCTTTCATTTTATTAAGGCTTACTCTCTTATTTATAAATAAACAAAATAAAAATGAAAAAAAGTTATATTAATTCTATACTTAAAAAATTAATTTAAAAATAAACGTAAGTTCAACTTTAAAATACAGGGTGATTATGATTAAAGTTCCACTTTAAAGCGATCAGAAAAGGGAAACTACTGGACCAAATGTTATCAAACTTGGTAACTGTGTAAAGGTAATCAAGGGATTTATTAACAGCGGAAAAAAAAAGCTCAAAAATCAAGTCACACAAGTTTGTATGACGCCTTCGTTGGGGAGGAGTTTTGGACCTCTTAAATACGTCCTTGGTGTTGAATTTTTGAACTTTATTTTCGCCGATAATAAATCCCCTGACCACCTTTACACAATGACCAAATTTGATAACATTTGGTCCAGTAGCTTTTCTTTCCTAATTGTTTTAAAGTGGAACTTTAATTATAATCACCCTGCAGGTCATTGAAATTTATTCTGACTAACAGTAATTTACATACCTGATTTGCAGAAAAAAGTTATTGAATGATATGAAAAAAAGCGTATGTATTGTTATTGAAGTTTGATTGGAACAAATACTCTTTTTCATTATCTGAATTATTATCTTCGTCTAAGTCAAGAAGCACCATGCCCTGATTTTTATTAAGCCTACTAGGCCGACCCTAGGGTACTCCGAATGTTGGGGAGACGGGTCAAAATTTTTACTTTTAAAAGAAAGAATCCTAATATTTTCTTAAATTTAAAATTTTAATAAATAGCAATGAAATTAAAAAGACATTGGTAATTCATTTTTGTTATTTGATAATGTAGGCTTCTATACCTCAAGCAGCCAATTCTTGTTAAAATGGTACTTTCAGAATGATTTATGATTTCGTTAATTTTGAAAATTTCTCACCGACATCAGTGTTAGGGGTCTAAATCGGGCCCTGAAGAGCATGCCAAAAACTGGTAATACCCACAACAGCAAAATGGCCACGCTTCAATAATTATGCAATATAGTTCGGCCAATTTGGACACACGATAAATATGAACAACTTTCAAGCATTGCATATTATCACAGTAAAAAGCAGCAATTTATTACAATCGTTAGGTTCTGCGCTTGGGCCGATTTGTGATTCCCGACCAAATTTGACTTTAGCAGACAAATATGTCTGAAAGGACATAAATTTCTGAACAAGTTTGAGAATGAATGAATGAATAAGTCTTATGGGGATCTCATCAACGAGTGAGCCATCACCAGAGCTTAAAGGGAAGAATAAAAACCGTGTTCCGTCACCAGAGTAAAAGGGAAGTAAGTAATTGTATGACGCCTAGAAATTGCAAGCTTGGTTTCATAGTGATATGGAACACACTCACACACATGACCCGTTGACCTCACATCGAGCACGTCTAAGGTACAAACGGCACAGGGATGAACTTTCGTTCTGTTCATTCTTGATTCCCAATAGCTATTCTATTCATTCTATACATTCCCCTACTTGCGTTAACAACTTCCGCGCCATGCTCGTTACAATCTCTCTCGCTTTCATTTGACTACCTCTTACAACTGACACAAAGTAAGCAATAAATTTATAATTTCTGTTTGCTAAATCAAAAATAACCTCTTGCTGCGAAGATGTGCTGAAAATAACTATTTTTATAATAGGAAAAGTATTGCATCAGGTTTATCTTTTTATTTAGTTTTTCTTTTCAGTCACACAAGTTTTACAAAAAAGCAGTTTCAGCCATGCGATTGTAGATAAGGTATACGAATAAAAACATTTTTTATCCAGTGACATGCTCGCCTTAATTTTAATGTTAATAAATCAAACGGGCCTTTCATAGGATGCCTGTTCACTAGGAATAAGTTGTGACGTAATGTAAAAATGTCCAAACATTTAATTGAGAGAAAGTAACTATTTTTTAAACAAATGCGCGTGATCTAAATCAATTGTTAGTATTTATATATCTCATTATGTCTTTAATCCGGCATATTTTTATGTCTTCAATGTAGTTTTGGATTTTTTCACTGACCATGACAGCAAGTTTTGAACATTTGCAATAAAAAAAATTAAAAAAAAAACAATAACAAAATATACATTTCATAATATTTTTAAGTTAAATATAACAAATAAATAATATATTTAAAATTATTTTCCCTTGATACTTTCTCAATGATTTAAGTCAGATATCTGTTTTTACTGGTGTGAATAACTTTTTCACTATATTTTACACACAATTATAATCGTAATTAAATCAATTTAAAAAAAATAGTAGGATAGTAATGGCTATGATTTGAAAAATACTTAACTATGTTAGAAAAAGTCAAAACGCGTCTGAAGCTCTTTAATACATAACAATCATTTTATTTCAGAGAAGTATTTGATGCCCGAAGGCAAAAGTAGTACCTTCAAGTAGTTTTTAATACGCAGTTTAAAAAGTTGCATTTTTGTCTTAACATAACACAATAATACATTTTCTCAACACTCACCAACATTAACAAATATTTCCGTAAAACACCAAGAGACAGTGTGAATGCTGGCATTCTTTGGAGAGTATTAAAAACTGTCAGATATACCAATCTCTCAGCGACATTTACATATTTACTATTTTAAAATATATGCTCTTTCCCAGTTAAATTGAATTCGGCAGTTATGCTTCTAACTAAAATTAAAATATGAATAAATACACAGTTTAAATATATATAATTTTTTTAAGTAGAAATAATGGACTCGATAACGTAGTAAAATAATACAAAATTAAAGTTCAAGTCCTCTCAAAATGTGACATATTTGTAGCGAATATTCAATTCATCAAGAATGACGTTTCGTGATTAATCTTTAAAAAAGTATTTCCTTCACATGGTGACGACCGGGAAAATTTGAGGTTTGAGACAGTGAGATGGCAATGTTAGATCCGAAATAGTAGAGAGGATGCTGAATTTGGGCTGGGGGTGGGGAGAACGCTCTCGAAGACCCCCAGGGCTTTTCTCTCTAGACCTGGGTCCTAATGAAATTATCGAGAACCTACTTTCTCCTATGTTAGGTATATACGCAAGGCTACAGTGGGGGGGTGAGCTAGACTCTCATCCCCTCTTGCCCGACAGAAAAGCAAACATCCGAAATGGTAGCGCCGTTTGCGAACACACACACACACGCACACACACACACACACAAAAGGAGGGGGGGGGGGGAGAGTTACTATATGCCCTCCGTATAAAGGACCACCGAACTTCAAATGTCATATTATGTCTCCATGTTTCAACTGTCACGGAGTTTGCTCTACGGCTAAAAGGGCCTAAAAGTAAAATAAAATCGAGGAGGAAAGGGGAAGATTTTAAAAATACATTGTGAAATATTGTTTCCCCCCCGACGTCAGCGAAAGGATATCTCGGAAAAATTAGTTTGTAGCATTTTTAAGTATTCCACAAATATTTCCATTCGTAAGTTTAAGATGCTTGAAGTAAAAAAGCATAATTCTTCCTGTTTAATAGTTTCAATGCTAAATGTGCACATAATAAAGCGTATTGAGAATAACCGTTTGCTCTCCATGCCATCAAATAAAAATGATTATAGGTACTTGTTCAAATACAGCAAATTAAGTAATAAATTTCGAGTAGGAATGTAAATCTTATATATATTTAAAATTTTGAATCAGTTTTCCAATAATGATAATTATAGTATTATCATTATCATTATGTTTTATCCATTGATGAACACAATTTATTATTTTATGTTGTCTGATAGTATTTAACAGTTTAGTTATTTTTTTCATATACTTTTAATTAAAAACTTGTCTGATTCATTTTTATTAAATTAACTCTTCTCTTCAGCTACGTATAATGCATAAAATTTGGTTGCTTTATGTATTAATGTACTAATGTAATGTATAAAGCTGGAATGGTTCTACGCAATGAGTGTATGCTTTACTAATTTCTACTTTTTCTACTAATATATACACAATCATGAGCTATTTTTATACTTCAAAAATTTCATATTTTCATGCATACTTTTATCCCATTCAGTTGTTTGGCAATTGCAAACGTTATGACAGTCTTTTGCGCAACCTCATCATTCCAGCACTCAAACAGTGTACTTTTGTTGATAGCGTAATTTTTTTGAAAGATGGCAGTCTTCTGCACACTGCAAAAGCAGTAATGCAGCTTCTCGAAAGGCATTTCTGACATTAGACATTCATTTCCCAACAGTCTGACTGTCAAGATCACTTGATGTTAGACCTTGAGACTTGCGGTTGTGGGATCATCTGAATAATGTTGCGTTCAGGGATCTGATTACAAATGTATCTGAAATGAAGGCACACATTGAGCAACACATTTACCAAGCGACTCCTGAGACACTCTTGTCTGTTGTGGATCATGCTGTTTCGCGGTTTGCACTTATGAGCGAAAACGATGGACAGCAGTAGCATACTGAACATGTCTTATACAAGTCTGGCGATAATTAACAATCCTTTTCATATTATTATTTTTTAAGTGTTTTTTATCCTCAGCAGGATTAAAACAGATTTTCACCATCCGATATGGTACTATTTTGTTGTGGTGCATGGGTTTTCCCACTAACATTGTTACAACTATTTAATAACTTGAAAATCGTGTCTTTAGTAAAAAAATCCCAAAATAGTCGTACACGGTAAAAAAAAATTCGGAAACGTTACCCCAAAATGTGGGGCAGCTCTTGTAGCTTATAATTGCAGAAACGTTTTCGAACCATGCGGCTAAAGTATTTAGAAACGTTTCTGCATATTTCGGGAAAATATTTTCCTGCTTTTTCGGTAAGGTTTCTGGAGAAGATGTGTAACGTTTCTGTATTTATTATTTCTCAATATTTTAGTAAAATACTGAGTAGCCTTTCGGTTTATTTCACAAAGTTTCCGAGTTAACAAGTAACGTTTCTGTGTTTTTCATAAACCTCTCCGTCCATTTCACAAAGTTTTCCAAATTTACATGCTTCCAAATAACATGCACTAGATGGCAGCACCAAACTCTCACGGAAGGAGCGCTCAGTACCAGAATCGAACCCTCCACGCACTCGTTTATAGGCCAGCACGTTACCTCAGCGCTGTGATCGTCTTGCTCTGGTTGCTTTAAAAGTAAACTGACTGCTGCAAAAGTTAGTTCTGGCATGGCTTGTTTTGGAAACTTAAAGCTTTTTTGGAGTATTTTATAAATGGAGGGAAAATACCATAATTAATAAATATAAATTAAAAACCTTAAATCTTTTTTTTCCACATAAATTATTTTCAGGAGATAATGTTCTATTTTATTTAAGTATTCATCCGGCGACGTCACCTGGTGACTGGTCACAAATAAACTTCACAATGACCACACAGTGGAGTCACATCACTCACAAGTCACTATGTGACTAGTATGTGGCAGCCCTGTGACAATTGTGACCCTCTGTGACATCACAGCGACTCTTTTGGTGACCATCTGTGCTATTAGGGAAGACGCGTTCACTCTTTTCCCTCTATCTCTTGGCACTTGGCGCGTACGCGCGAAGTCCCAAATGAAATTTTCCTTTCCCCGTAAATATTTTACGCCGAAATGTGGGTTATGTTTCCGAAATCGTGAGTTCGAGTAGAACAACGGTAGGTTACGCTATACTTTCGGAAACCTTTCTGCTATAAGTATGCAACGTTTCTGAATTTTTTAACAGTGTACCTTTTGAGCAGTGCAGTTGGTTCAATGTACACTCACGCCATAGCCGACGCATTGGATTCAAAATGCCACCTGTAGCAGAACACATTAATATTATGACTCATAAAGTGGTGTCTATTGCTAAGTTTGGAACTACATCCCCCCCACCCCCCTTACGATATACTATTTTCTTCGTTTTCCGAGTACATTCAGCTCAAATTTCAATGCATTCTGAACATTTTTTAACAGAATATTTAAAGTTCAACTTGAATTATATCATTTCATATATGATTACTTTAAAATTATCTCAGAAATATTACACTCTGTGTTTTCTCTGTTATCCCTGCAATTACTGTATCTAGTATTATGAAAAGTACTGTATTAACCCGGATATAATGCGATAGTTTTTGAGTAATCCTTTCGATTTAGAAACCTGATTCGAGCTAAATTCGAGGTCTAATATAGGATTTTTCTAATTATCTTCATGAAAAATTTCAGTGCCGCGTTACATACGGACTAATACTGCAGTGTACTGGAAATGACAGTGAAAGTATGTTTTTTCTAAAAGAATATTTAAGTAAATTGATATTTGTCTGCCTATCTCTCTTGTTTTCATGGATTATGGGGGCTTCGGCATTTCTGTTTTTACGGCATTTTGTACCAACCTCAAATCTAGATTAGACCTATAGTAGCAGTACCGTCCAAGGGTGTTAAATTCTACCACAAACTCCCGAAGAGTTCATTTTTACCCCATTCGGGAACTGATAGGCGGCAGCACTGCCGATCGTTAGCGGGGGCTTCTTAATTTTGAAGCAAATACCAAGCAGAGGACCCCAAGGCTTAGTTTTGCCACCCCAAGAATATAGTTTTATATGGGAACTTGGAGGACATTGCCAGCACGACGTATTTTAACGTGCTCCAGTCGCCATTAGCGAGCATGGCGGTCTTTGGTTGGTCCCAGGATCGAACCCACAACCTTTCAGCTACGAGATCGACGCCTATCCCAAAAGGGCTTTCGCGGCCCTTAAGTTCATATTTCCTCAGAGTCATTTCATTTATGCCAATTTTACTAAAATCAGCAAACATAACCATTAAAGGGGGAAAATGTTGCTTTAAAATTGCGTACTCAATATATATATATATAAAAACCCCAAATCTTTTCTTATAGGCAATTCATTGCAGAAAGCTTTTTCTTTCATGCTGAAGTCAGAGATGATGAATCGCTTCAGCATGTGGGATCTGGGGTTAATAATTCGGATTCAGATAATCATTTTCATGAGTTTCCGAACACTTGTCTCTATGAAAGATTCATTTTATCCGCTTCTCTGTCATCCCAACCCCCCATCTGAGCAGTTGTTCGAAAGTCAATTATTTGAATATGATTTGGAGAATCGCTTAGAAAATAGGAATGGGAAAACTCCGATTTGTTTCCACGAATGTTGTCAGGCGGGATCGGCCCCCGGAAAAAATCAATCTTTAAATCTGCTGAAACTTTCAGCCCGCACATAGATACAAGTCGGGTATTGGAGCTTCTTGAAATATAGATCGCCGATTAAATGTAGTTGATTTGTCCTGAATATACGAATGCTTATTTTAGGTAATGAACTAAAACATTGTATACGTGTTACTTATAGCCTAATTGCTAAATGGAAATGGGGGTTACGGTCAATTATCTACGTGAGGGATCTAAGCCAGGGGTGGGATTACCCTCCATGGGGGGGGGGCTTTCTAAGAATCGTTGCACAACCGTCACATTTAAGAATTACAAGAAAAACCATCGCGTACTCTTTTAATTGATCATCTATATTCGATCAAAAGGAATACTTCTCCATTTTACTCCATTAGAGGAAATTTCGTAACTGCATAAAAACACTGATATTTATATCATAAGGAGCATTTAAATTTCATGCTTCACTTTGTCATATTTTTATTATAACTGTAGTAATGCGCAATTTTCTTACAAGGGTCGTGAAAAAATGCATTTTTGAACGACACCAATATTTCTCTTCCCTTTATTTAAATTTTCATTTGTATGAATTTTAAAATAACTCACTTTTTGGGTGTGATTTATAAAAAAGTTTCGTTATATTATAAGATGACTTATTTTCTTTGAGATTGCCGTATTTTATTCTAACGTATCTCAACATACAGAAAACCTAAGTTGGGCCCTAAGGAAACTTTTTTCGCTCTCTGAAATCTATTATTCGAATATATTAGAAGAAATTCTGAAACATACCTTCAGATGCATTTCTTAAAAATTTCGTTATAACTGGAACTAGCCATGAAACTGTTCTTTTAATAAAAATAAAATTTATAGTGGTTTTTTGATTTATAGTGGTTAGTTTGATTTCTACTGCTTACTAGTACTACTACTACTTACTAGTATCTCACGTCTACAAATTCATTAATTAAAATGGCTGTTATTTTCTGATTTCTACACAGAACTACATTTTGTGTAAGTTACTTCTTTCCCTTTAATTCTCCATTGTTACTTTGTTAGGAATAGGTTTGATAAATGACTATACCTAAGATCAGTGGCGTAGCCAGAAATTTTTATGGAGGGGGGTTACGACTAATGCAACTCACGTATACGTGTGTATGACAAGGGAGTGAAGAATATACATTTTGTATGGCAAAAAATTCTTCATGGGGGGGGGGGAGGGTTATGACCCCCATCGCCCCTTAGCTACGCCCCTGCCTAGGATCAACACCTGATACTCGGGAACACGGTTACCAGGCTGATCCTTTCCAACACGACACCGTGAGTATACAGTAACGTTTATTAGAACAAAAACCGCGCAGTACTTTTCCATGGTTCCAGTATGTTTCGTGATTCGTTTTTATTATAATTGGTGTTAAATAGGAAACTATAGAGCGAGACAGGTTGTAAATATCAAGTATGCTCACACATGCATCATACCGTGTTTACTCATGTAATATTCGCCTTCGTATAACTGTCGCACCCCTGATTTGAAGCAGAAAAGAATAGCTTTAGAGTTACACTACGTAGTAAATTTTCCCCGCATAATAGTCACACCTAGACTTTCACCACGAAAAATTGGCAAAAAAGGTGCGACTGTTACGTGAGTAAAACGGTAAAGGAGACAACGTCATAAAAAATAACATTAAAAAAAGTTTTTTCGACAAAAGTTTTTTTCAATTAAATGGTAACTTTGGATAATATTAAGTCGAATAAACTAGATTGCTCGTTATAATAAAAAAAGCTTGAGTAGTGTCCAAAAAGTGCAGCTAAACTTTCGAAAAATAATTAGAAATGAATAAAGATCGTCACTTTATATTCCATAAAGAAAATATCAAAATTTTTTTGCAATGTTTTATGGCACGACTTCAATATGCGCACCATTAGTCGCGCTCAACGTATCGAGTCTGTACGAGATTTCTCTCTAGCCCCGTTCTATGAAGTGTTCCATGATTAACATACTGAGGGGTTGCTATAATAGGACTTTTCAGTTTATCAGTGTGAAGAATTAAAGATTAGTAAAAAATGCTTTCGACATATCCCCATAAGATGGAAGTCCAAATGTCATCTAAAACTTTTTAAAAGCTCTAGCGTGTTGATGCACCATTGAGAGTGACTGAATCTGAGCACAATGAAATAATGCAATAAAACATTGGAAAAGAAACACACAGCTTCAATATTTAATTTAATTTTATTTATGGAACATGAAAAACCACAAGTGAATATCTTTGTTTATCTATTTTATCTATTTTATTTTATCATGAGCACAAAAGAGATTCTGTTTGCTTAACAAGTTTCTCTTACAAAAAAAAAAAACAAAAAAAAAATTGTCATTGAAGTACTTTAAATTAATTTGTAGATATATAAATACACTACAATAAAAATGCAAATGTACACGAATAGAATTATCACTCAAATTTTCACAAACTGTTTGGTTGCTTCAACAAAATATTACAGTGAAGTCAACAAAATAATTTTGTTATTTAGACCACGTTTACATGAATTTATAAACTTAGTTAATTTAACCAATTAATTTTGTTTATTTTAATTAAACGTCATTTAGCCAATAATTTCGTTAAATGTACAACACACCGTTAATTTTAACGAAATAGTTAGGTTAATTTAACTAAACATTGTGCTTATTCAACCAGATATTTTGAACAAATAAATTTTAATAATTGAAGAAAATTTTCTTAGACGCTATATCAACCAGATTTTTTTTGCTGTTGTTGATGATGATTTAATAAAACATTTTTTTTTTCTAAACAGAGATCGCTTGAATTCATAACATTTTCTCGTCAGTATTAGAGTCGTTTGCATAAGACTTACAACCGATTTTCAGTATTTTAACGCTTTTTATTATTATAGAAGGTCATTTCACTATCTCATTTGTTGATTATACCAGATGCGTATAACTGCACTGGAAAAAAAAGTGTTTTATTGATTCAACAAAAATTTGGTTGGCAGTATTTTATCTGAATAGTTTCATTGAACGAAGAAAATTTTTGTTCATTGAAAGAAATATTTTGTTAACTGATTTTTTTTTTTTTTTTTGAGCAACAAAATTATTTGGTTGAAATAGCGCCAGTCAAGCTTTTGCTGTATCAATAAAATTTTATTCAATTTAACAGAACATTTTTTCCGTGTGTTGAATATAATGTTTACTGTCAACTGGATATTGATCCTATACTGTGCTACAGTGTACCTATGCTAATGTGTTCAAAACCTTTCCGTGCAAAATGGGCAGAAAAAGTGACCTTGCATAAAGTTGAATGTTTTAAACATGAAATAAGTTCGATGGTTAATGTGATTTGACAACTCTTCATCAAGCTGACAATAAATTTACTGACTTTAAGAGAAGTGGTTGCCCAAGGAAAACGAGTGCAGACAGTCGCATTTAATGAAATTCTGCAAAAATAACATATTGGCGAATGTCTTGAAAAAGTTTCTCAACTGATATTGGGGACCTGTGTAGACAGAGTAGGTCTAATCTTATTACAGGGAACTGTTGAAAATCGCACAGCCATTTTTCTATTATATAATTATTACTTGTACTTGTTTTTCGAGGGGGGAGATCTTATCTTAAAATTCATAAATTTTCCAGAAATCTTAAATTTGCTGGCAGCTTAATTAACAGTTGTCTAAGTCATATTCACAATTGAACTTGTTTCACGTTCAGAAAATCTAACTTCATACAAGATCCATTTTTCTGGCCTTTTTATAACAGCAAGTAAAGGTTTGTTTACAAATTGCTATAATGGCACAGCAACGCTGTCTACTGTAAAATATAATAAAAAAGTGGCAATAAAAGAGACGAACACCTTTACTTATAGAAGTAATACTCATTCGACTTAATCAACCCATGAGATGATGCGTTAACGTACTGAAAATCGGCTCGTGGTATGAAAAACGAATGTAATCTGAAAACTCCACACGGATCAATACGTAATCAATAAATCAAAATGTTATGGGAACATTTTGGAAATGCTAAGACTACGTAAAGAGAGAGCAATAAGTGTCCCGTAGAATGTTTTTTATTCATGCATAACTCATTTTGCGCACCAGCATGTAATACAGTATCGTGTTTGGGACTTTAATGTGAGAAAAGGGGAAGTATGAAATGAACTTTTGTCCTGGGATTACTTCCCTTCTCCCTAGGGTTTCGCGAGGCACGTGATCACGTGACTTCACTGAATTTCTAGAAGGCATATCTCTTGATCACTGCTATGGCATACGGACTACCACGGAGCACGTGCCATGACATCCATGTTCACGTGCACCAGTGATGCTGACAAGTGGCTATCGAAGTCTGTAATTGTGGATAGGGTATGTGTAAGAATTGCCGGGTTTCATGATATTTTTCAGTTGCAATAAATTATTTAATTTATGGATGAATAGTGCATAGGTCTTATTTTTAGGGAATACTTATTTAAAACTATAAAACGATATATTATGGGTCCAGTTATCACATTTTGAAAATAAATGGGAACTGTTTATTAACAGCCGTTTTAAATCTTTTAAGACTGTTTTAGTCTTGTTTGAGTGATTTAAACGTCATAATGACTTAGGGTAATATTCAACCCTAAAGTAAAGTGTTTCGCCGCAGATTTAAAACTATAGTTGCTTTCTGATGAAATTAGTCTATATTGTTTTAGAAGACATATTTCAAAATCTCTAAAACTGAAAGTCCATTTCAATAAAAAAACAAGTTGTATGGATTTAGTGTTTATAAAAAGTAAGTTCTAGCAGAACTTCAGCTAAAACATTTTGAATCATTAATCATCTTCGGTTGCAAAAATTTTCTTTCAACTGTGTACAATTATGATACCACACTCATAAAACAAGTGAGGATTTTTTTTAACAAAGCATTTATAAACTTGAAGTTTGAAGTGTGAGAGAGAGAGAGAGAGAGAGAGAGAGAGAAAACTAGTTCATGCTGTATGAGTATAGAATCTGCGGAGAAACACTTTACTTTAGGGTTGAATTTAACCCTAGAAACTTATGAGGTTTAAATCAGCAAAGCGGTATTCAAAAGATTTGAAATTGCTGTTAATAAATAGTTCACATTTATTCTCAAAATGTGATAACTGGACCCATAGTATATCGCTTTAAGAAACTGAATAATTCATGTTTGTTCAGATTCAGCAGACACTTTAAGTAAAAGGAAGCGTGTGTACTTTGTGAAAAACACGAAGAAAAAATTAACAATGCTATCAATAATTAACCATATATCACGTACCTAGTTATCTACATGGAAAATCGAAAAAAATAATTGTTGATGTAACATGATTGTCCTACTTTCTTCTTGGTTTAGTAACCAATATCTCATGAAAGGGTGGATTTCTTAAAACAGCATATTTTTTAACATTAAAATTTCATTTTTGAGTTGTTTTACTGATTGTGACAACTTTGACTTTGATTTAATAACACTGGGGGGAATGATGCCCATGACGCAAATTTACGTATAAATAAGAATAAAAATAGGAAAAGAAATCAGTAGAAAGTTTTCCCTCCCCCAATATATTTTATTATTATAATTACTATTATTAATTGTTGTTGTCGTTCTTAAGACAATATTTCTGGAATAAACATTCCTGTATGAACATAACAGATTTACTCATGTGAATTTAAAAATGCATTGCCTGAAAATTAAATCAATAAATACTATTAAAATGGTCCTTTTAGCCGATAATAATAAAAGCACTTTTTAATATTTTCTCTTCTTTTATTACAGCTCCTACCACTACTTACGCAAATTAACAGAAACGTGACGAGGAGTTATTCCCCTTTCCCCCTTTTTTCACCCCAACACATCTGTTGAACTGCGATATCATCTCTGATCCCGTCTCACAACAAAGAACCCACGAGTGTTGGTCCCTGAAAATAGAGCAGTTGACAACTCATTGCTCTCGATTGACTGCGAAAGTCTAACCATCAGTGACGACGGTTCAGCGATGGAGGGAAGAGTATAAAGCGAAACGAAATTGAGTACACATTTTAGATCATTCATTGTAATATTAAGATATTTTTATTCAGATATCGAACTAGCTAGGAAATGTAGTACTTTGAGTCTCAACTCTCAAGAAAGAAAAATCTGTTCTCTCAAAAGTTGAATCATTTCTTAAAAAAACAGTATTAAAATCGGTACCGCATATTCTAGCAGCAAGTTATAGGATTTTTCGAGAAAGCCTTAATAGTTTATAGAACATTCTCGACTTGAAAATAATTGACTTGAAAATAATGACAGTGAAAATAATTTATAAACCAATACTTTTTGACTAATTTCCAGTTTATATGTCTTCAAATTTAAACACTTAATACATGCCGGAGAATAAGTTAGATTAAATGAAAGTAATTCAGTTAAACTAAAGAAAGTATATTGGGGAAAAGAAAAAGCGGTAATTATTCTACATCGTGAAGTTGCAAATCTACGCCCATGAGCTATTATTATTATTTTTTAAATATCATAAAACACACGTAGCAGTAATAAAAACTAAACGTATGTTTCAAGAGGAACATATGTCTATCCTTCGTCAGCAGGAGAATTTTTGTCCACTTGCACGTAGATAGAAGAACAACAACAAAAAAAAGTTTAACTCGGTTACAGTTCAATTCATTTTTAACGTCAAAATATTCAGTTCTGCTCAGTCACTAGCCCATTGGACAAAATCTCGCTTATACGTTAACAGGCTATAAGCGCCATAAACAATCTAGTTCTTTCAAGGACGTTATGATCGAGTCCAACTCTATTATATTACATATATTCGGTTTCTTGTCCAAGCGTTGGTTGCCAAATTTTTTCCTGCTGACGAGAGATAATTTTAGTAGCCGTTGAAATATACGTTAAAACTTTTTATAACTTTTACGTGTTTTATACGAAGCATAATTTTTAAAATTTGATTTTGCCATCAGTATTTTTGAGTGCTTTTGTAGCTAATTATTAGTTGAGTCGGGGCATTCAGTGTGAGTTGCACAGCTGACATCAAATGAAAACGGATTTGCAGCGTGGGGATAAGTTGTTTTCTCTGCCTATCTAGGGAAATAGGAGATGAACTGTTTAGTACATGAACTAAAAAAACTTAAGGATGTCCAGAATTTATCAAAAGCTTTAGTACGACATTTTCTAAAGCAGGTCTCAATAAAGGTCATACTCAAGGGGGTGGGGTTCCAAGGACTATTCATTTCCAGAAGTTCGGATTTTTATTGACTAAATAGCACCAATGAATTCTTTTGTGATAAATTTTGCTTTCGGGCATCCCCTGAAAATTTATCTAGCTACGCGTCTGATATAAATATTGCTTACTGTAGATAAAATATTTTCAAAAACTTGATGATTTCCAACTTTTTACGATTCAAAATGAATCAACCTCGATTCAAAAGAATTGTTTAATCTGTTATTAGTTCTCCAGATGAACTTTTGATATTGGAATGTATGTTCTTTAATATCCGATGTAAGAGAACATTTTTCAAGATTTTTTTTTCTACTTCTGAAATAGAAAAATTAAAATCCAGAATGTCTCGTTTCATTTAGTTATGTAGAGTAGTATATGCAAAAGACAAACCTATTGTAATTTTGCTCCCGATGAATTTCAATTGATTATTTCTCTTAAGTAGTATCCGTTCTGTGACTTCCTATTTTAAACTACTGTAGTCATTATTAAACCTATCACTTTGTAAAATTTAAGAATTCACGTTTGAAAAATTTTTTACCGTAACGTCATTTAGGCAGTTTTGGATTATAAAGTATTCCGTTTTATTGATTATATGAGTGTGTTATCATTATTGCTATTGTAAGAGCACACATTCATTTACTCGATAAATTCAGGCAAAGTAAGCATAGTACATTTAAAATGTCAGAAATTTTTGCACGTATTCTAGAACTAGAGTTGTTTGAAAAACATTACTATTTTACTAAATCATTTTGAATAATTCTTTATTTAATTACTTAATTTCAAAAGTGCCGAACTAATGAAAATTTATATGATTTAATCACAAGAAAATTAATACCTTCTTATCCCATTATTACTTTTCTTTGGGTGGGGGGACTAATTTAATTCAAATGATCAAGGAAAATTAACGAAAACTACTATCTAGTTAATTAGCAGACGAGACAGGGAACATATGATTGTTTGAAAGGCATTATTGGTTGGCGTAGCCAAAGGTGGAGCTAAGCTTTGTGATTAAAGTTTGCTAGATTTCTTCGATAACTCCTACGAGACCATGAAATCTTGACCAAATTTGGCACTGTGATAGTGGCCATAACATGGATGGTACTAAAGTGAGATGGTAGTGATCGGTCATGTCGCTGAGGAATAATCACTGAAAACATTTCCCTAGACTTAAAATTATCTATTGTTTTGCATTACTGAAGCCTCACAATAGATTTTTTTTCTCTCATAGGGCAAAATTATTCCTTGATTCACCTAAGGGAATAAGCAAGTAATATAACTACGCTCAGTAATTCGCGATTTCGGACCGTCGTTGAGTCAGCCTCTATAGTATTTTAGTTTAGTAATAGTATACCAAATAATTACTGGCCCATCACCGCAAAGTAGTGCTGGCGCGGTATATTTTAAACAGTGCCATACCGTATTTTAAATATACTTTACCTTTACTGCGCTGGCGCATAAGTATTTTTCAGACACCGGCACTTGTAAGAAATATCTGTAATTTTACCACACATATTACTGCAAAATAATACAGCACAAGTGCTGCACCTTTGAAATACAGCAGTGTGTGTTGTAAATCCACTCACGAGATGACGCAATGACGTTGATAAGCCAATGACGAAGAATCTTGTACAAAAAAATGTCACAGTCTTTACATGACAATGTGTTGGCGTTGCGTTTACCCTCATGTTGTGATGTAATCAAGATAAATATTTTTTGCAGTGTACAGTTCCATGTAGTTGCAACAAATGTACCTTGTTCCTGACACATTCCACTTTGCTGGTATGACTAGTGTCGTCAGGTTACGTTGCCGACATTAGTGTATTTTCTGGGTAGTCTGTGAAGTGTCGTTGAGATGTTGAGAAATAAACGTTTTCTTAATCCACTTTTGTTTTTTTTTAATTTAATCCTATTTTAAGGAATCATATTTTTCTATTATTTCTATCGTTAGTAAATTTCTAATGTAATTTTTCGTACTTCAGCTCAATATGATTTGATTTGTTAACTCGTTTGTATGCATAATGAATACAAGATAAATGTTTTTGCTTATTTTGCCCAAATGAAATCCAATTTCAGTACTACTTGCATAGTGTGTGCGCGCTTGCCATTATCTACAAAACATATACTTATGAAAGTAATGGTCTTAAAAAGCACCGTGATTTGAATACAGTGTTGAGTTCCTCGTGAGGTAATGCCGTTGCCGCATTACCTATATTTTATTTAGGGTTTCTCTGAAAATTTCGTAGCAATTAGATGCATCCTTTGCGCATCCTCTGGTTGAATTAGTCGTTATCTTTGAAAGTGGCGTAAGTACATTTTACATTATATGGAGATCTTTAAGGCTTTGTATTTTTTTTTTTTGTAATTTTATTAACCACGTAAATTTATAACAATAAAATTATAAAAAATTTTGAAGGGTTTTTATTTTTTCTTTCTTTTTTGGGGAGGGGGAGGGTTCTATTTATAGATAAAAAAAAAGCGTATTGCATTTCTTCAATGTTATTATTGACTAACTTTTTGTAAAAAATGGACTCTCACCACTTTCAAAGAAAAGGGTTCAAATATCAGTTTCTTGTGCCTGAAACACGTTACGTTTATTACTCTATTTATAAATCATAAAGCGCTATTCTAAATAGACCTATTTCTTCAAAACATAACTTTAATCACTGTCTTACTTAGATAGCAAAGACATAAAGTACTCCCAAAGATTCCATCATCACCTGGTAAAACAATGCAAACAAGGAGCTGTAAAAAGATCATAAACATATTTCCAGTTCATTTCCCACGAAGTCCCAAAAGCGCCCTTAAGTGAAATTAGAGAGGCCCTTTAATAAATTCTAAGTGGTTAATTAGTTATTTTAATTTTATCAAGTACTAATTGTTTATTCAGCAGCCTTCTCAGGAAATCGAACAAAAAAAAAAAAAAAAAAAAAAAAAACAACAACGTTTCAGAAAACTTACTTATCTCTGTACTATCACCTTAAACTTTTAGTAATTAATATGAATTAGTTTCTTACTATAGCTTTCCTGTGAAAGATTTTTAATTTTATCACACAGGGCTTATTTTCCCATACGCTGTGCATTTATTACTTAACTCACTCCAGAGCCCGAATGGAGAAAAAGGAAAATAAATTTAAAAAAAACAAAAAAACACAGCACCTTCCAACAAAAGAAACTCGCATGCCGAAATTATGCGGCATCTCCAGCATCCCCTATTCCCCAAGCATCTTCCATCATCCTTCTCTCCCATCATAAAAGCATGCTGTCGACGTCAAGGCACCTCGTTATTTATTCCCACGTCCTTCATAATGAATGCAACGAAATCGCTCCGAGAAGATCTCAAGGGGGAGGATGGAGTTCATGAATAATCGAGGAGTGGAGAGAGATACTAACGAAGGCCCTAAAGCCAGGGCATTTGCGCCCTTCTTCGGATTGCGGCTGGTGCTTAGAGGAACGACTGCCCCAGCTTTGCTGTTTTTTCCGGATCACAATGAAACAAATGCCTCGATGAAGAGCTGGAAAAAGCACACAAGCACCATTTTTCTTTTCCTTGTCATTGGCTATATCATGCGACTGAGTTTGCTCATAATTAATTGAACCCATTAGAGTGACAGTCATTCATAACGATTCTGTAAAAGGCATAATTAACGTAATTTTCGGCTTTTTCACTGCGTGTATAAGATTCTCAACAGTCCACTGTATTTCAAAACAGTTACGCACAGATAAGTAAATAAAAACCTGGAAGCCAGCAGTGTATTATTCCCTTATTCGAGTTGCCACTTGCTTTGATTTGCCTAACTTTTTGCATTTTACACGTAGGGATGGACGCGAGACGACTTTTTTGCGAGACGAGACAGAGATTTACAGCTTTTTTGCGAGACGAGACACGCATTTTTAACATTACGATATAGGGATTTTTGCGAGACGAGACAAAGCTTTTAGGCTATTTTGCGAGACGCGAGACTCCTATTTTTCGTCTCGCATCCATCCCTATTTACACGATCTCAGTGAAGCGAATGCAAGCAGTTGACTTCATGAGTAGGGGGAAAGAGTACAAATGCTTGCATTCTTTCAATTTTCCCCTGTCCCTTATTATTATAAATTTATATAGAGATCTCTATTAGTTAACTGAACCCAATTGAGTAACAGTAAACCATAATGATTGTATAAAAGATTACATTAACATAATGTTTCTATATTTACTTATAAAAACTATAAATAATCCATGAAAACTTCAATTTACTTACTTTCGCATAATTAAACTGTTTGTTATTTTAATTAAATAGCATTCTTTATAGGAAGTGCAGAGAGAATTCAAGAATTTACATGTACCAACAATATATATAGATAAGTTTCATTTATAAAATTTTCACAGTTTGCACAACTTTTAACATATTTGTTTAAATTTCCCTCTAAATCTAATTGAAGATTTTTTCTCTATACTAAGTCGAAATCTACACGAGCTTGGGTGCGGAAATATGTGTGCCAACTGCAAGGAGAGGGAGAGAGTTGCACAGGGACTGGCATTTTCAAATAATCGAAAATAGAAAATATTCAGATTGTTCACTGTTCTCTCTGAAAATTAAAACAGGCACTTTATCTTTTGTTAAATTTCCAGGCTCGCTGGATAACTTTTTAAAGAGGTAAATAGCCTCTCTGCATTCCTAATACTTAAAATTCCAAATATCGGAACTGATGTGCTAAGGTATTGATGCACAATTAAAGTATCCATGTGTATTGATGCACAAAGCATATACAAAGGAAATACTCTTAAACGACTTACCTTAAGTTTTTAGAATTTTTCAACTACAAATCTATCCATGAGCGAAATTTTTAACGATTTTTTTTATTGCTTAAACAAAAGTTTTCAAGCTAAAAGGCATCGTACTGCAAACCGCATTCTTGTATTCAAATTCTTTAATTTTACACAAAATTTGAAAGCGTATTAAGCATATTTGATTCATCCGATACATCGAATTCTTGATTTACTCCTTCAGAGTCTCATCGCAGAAAAAAAAAATCTGGAGTGACTCCACTCCACTTTCCGAACACTTACTATTAAGATCATTATCAACCATTTAAATAAATTTTAATCGATGAATAATTCAAACATATATACCAAATTGAAGCTCAATCGAATGCGCCGTTTAAACGCTAGCGCACTTTTCAAGAATTTCTCCCCATATGCCATAGTGTAAAAGAAATCTTTGTCGTAGCCCTGTAGAAAAACTATAAGTCCTATACACATCAAAATCAATACGTTCTTACGATGGTGGTTTATAACATGTATACCCAATTTGAACTCAATCGAATGCCCCGTTTAGGAGCTATCGTGTTCACTCACATACACACACATACACGCACACACGCACATACATACATACATCTCGAAAAATAGCAAAAAGGAATTCAGAAGACACCAAAACGTGTCAATACACCAAAATCTCGAAGTCGAATTTTTTCATGATTACAATACTTTCCTTACATGGTATATGTTCGGAAAGTAAAAATGAGGCTCAGTGAGTGCTGATTTCTTTCAGATGAAACATTGTACGCATCTAATATTTTCATAAGACTATAAAAAATCCAAGATAAGTATGTAAAACTTGTAAAAATGTTGTACATAAATAGGGTATATTTTTTAATATTTGAAGGATGCAAATTGTAAGATATAGGTTCTAAAATTTTAACGGTAGCAAAAATTCTGCTGTTCTTAAAAAGGAAGGTGTTAACTCCTCATATAAATAGGATAATAAGATACCATAGGCCCAACAGTTGTCTTAAATTTGCTGTCTAAAAAAAACGCTTTGACTCTGAATTTTTCTACTATTATTAAATTGCTCGAAAAAAGATACCGCATTGGCTGTATGACGTTCTTACTAAAAATGTACACATACATGCAATATTAGATAACTGCTTTTCCTTTTTCCCTTGAAAGTGCTTTTAGATAGTAAATTTCCTCTTTTCATACGAAAGATATTTAAATTCAAACACGAATTTTCAAAGTTCCTTTGTTTACGTTACCATTCAAGAGAATGACAGCGCAGTAAAGTTAAAAGATTTTTTCATTCCTCCCCCCAAAAAAAGTTTCTAGAACTTATCCTTATTAAAGAAAAGAGAAGTGAAAACGAATCCCCCCTCCCTCCCTCGTTATTGAAAGCATCGGTCGAATAAATGGTTTGAAGAATGTGACTCATTTTCTAGGGAGGCAACAACAAGTAAGAGAGGATGAGGAGAAAAAAATTGAGGAAAGGAAGTAGTCTAAAATTGTAAAAGAAAATCATTAGATTCGCCAAATGGAACTCTTCTTTCGACTTCTTTTTCCCATTATTTCCAGTTTTCTGCTCTCTGTCTTTGTCCACGTCTCCCATTATGGAGAACAGTGGACATAGGACGTCAGGGATGAGATGGGGGCAAAGAATGATTGGAATGGAATGGCCATTTCTTGGATAAGTGGACCTTACCCCCTTTTTCCCACTTTCCGAGAGTGGACAAGCTTTTTGGTGAAAAGGGGTTCTAGTGGACGTTGAGTGATGCCGACCATTTTATAAATTTGATTTGGCGCCAACTTTTTGGCGACAGTTCGGGAGTGTCTCTCTGATGAATGACTAGAAAGACAGATTTCTTACTCCCCTTAGTCATGACTGAATAGCCCTCGGGAGGAAGGACAAACTGCAGTCGCTTTTCCTAGATTACACAAATGACATTTTCTGATCAAGTTTACAAAACAGGTATAAATATTAAATTGGCCATGAGCTTAAACACAGATCTCAAATTATATTTTTTCAGAATATTTAAAATTGCCATGTTATACTGTTTTATTCAGTATTTTGTATTTATTTGAAACTCAAATATCTGTATGCTAACTCGAGTGAATGAGTGCACAAAGTAATAACCCTCTATTTCTATTTATAATTTGTTTTTAATACATTTTCTGGATTTGAGAACAAACTTACGCAAGAAAAGAAATAGCGGGTGAACAAGAAAAGAAGGGAAAAAAAATAGTGAGTGCTCCACAAAAGTTTAGCAACTGATTAATTAATGCATTTATAGAAAAGAGTGATTTTATTTATACTCCTTATTCAGCTAATTAATTCGACATCCTTTATAACACCCTAATTTTACAACTTTTAAAAAGGTGCGTGACACCTTTATTCGAGAAAATTTATAGTTTTTTAAACTTCAATTTATAGCTTAATATAAATGAAAGCATTACTCTTGTGACATTGAATTTAATTGAAATACTTTTATTAAAAATATCTAAAAATATACTTAATGTTAAAATTTTTAGACAAGAAAGAAACTACAAAGTGACATTTAAATGTGCTACGTACCACACGATAAAATCTTTTATATATTTAATTACAATTACTAATAAATTAAAAGTTTTATCATCATACAAACATAAATTATGATTAATGATAACAGATATGCTATACATCACTAATCGTTTTACCAATTAAGAGCTATTTTTCCTTAGAGCATAAACATCTACATTTAATAAATACTGCATTAACATAGAATGCAAGTTTGGGGTACATATACGGGGTGACAATTATTCAGCTAGGGTAGGTGCACCAGTAATTGACACTTTGCTTGATAATTCATTAAAATGAGCTTTTATTTCAAAACTTTAATCAAATAATGCCATATCGTGACAATTTAGACATTTATCTTTAATTTTAAATGTCCAAATGTTCACTAGATGGCATTATTTGATAAAAAGTTTGAAATGAAAGCTTATTATAATGAATTATCAAACAAAGTGCCACTTACTGGTGCCCCAACCCTATATGAGAATGAAAACAAAAATTGACAACTTTTGAACCGTTGACAAGATTCAGTTAAAATTTGTCGGTTAAGTGCAAGGTATAATGGATTTTTTGTTTGTTTGTTTCTTTTTTTTTTCATGCACACTCTAATTTTTCTTGTTAATATTTTTAGTAGAATTGTCGAAACATCAAAATACTGTAATTATGAACCTATATCGATCAGCAAGGCCTACTATATAGACCGTATGAGGATCAAAGGAAATTTGCGACAGAGTACATGCTGATGGAAAATTGGTCCAAGTGTTACAACAATCAAAAATTTGATGAAAAAGTTTGAGAAAATGGTAAGAGAACGCTCGATATGTCAGCGAGTTGTGCAGAATTTTGCTCTTCGTTCAATCATATGATTGATGGCAAGCATATAAAACGTGTCATAAGTTAAATAGGAATATCTTTAGTTACTTTTAAAATGTGCATTAAATTTTTTAACTCATTCGTTTTTGAAAAAACTGTTTTTAATTCCATAATTTCAATAATTTTTAGCCGAGACATGCATAGTAAATTTTATCAATATTTAATGCCTTCTTGTTCTTTCTTTTTGCTTTAGGGCTCTCTCATTTCTGCTCTGGCCGGACCTGCAACAACTATTTTAAAACGGACATAACAAGGATTTGGTTTGTTTATTGATTGATGGCAACTTGTTTGAGCAACATGGTCCTCACGCATTTTGCATTAATAACAACCAAGCAGCGCCAACAATAGATAACACTTCGTTTTAGTCCTCCCATGAAAAATCTTTTCTGACTAGAGGACAGCGTTGTTTCTGAAACTATCCTAACTTTAAAATCTGTAAAAACTGTCCTTACGGGGTCAATTTCTGGTATAAGCATATGTGAAGTCTTTTCATATACTACACTCATTGGCAAGCCAGCTGGCTAGTGTGTGAGGTTCACTGCTGATTCGTTGGGGGAACGTCTTTCTTGAATTTTGTTTGAAAATAAAAGGCTTATCACTTGTATTTTTCCAATTTAAAAAATAAATAAGAAAAGAAGAGATAAATACAGTACATTGAATGTATAGTATCTCTAGCACAGTGTCAGGGCAGAAGAGCTCGATATGGACAATTACTTTTTACATGCAACACACATACACATATATATGTGTCAAGAAACCAGGACTCTAAATAATTACATCTCCAGTAATAGCATTAATATTTCTGCTCTCGAGGAGAAATTGATAAGTATGGAATGCAGGAACGGGACACCGTACAGTCAGAAAGACGATTTTATTGGAAAATCATTATAGCAGAGAAAAAGATCCTCTACGCTCAGGGAATACAGTTAAATACTTCTTGGTCTTTTACATCTTTGTCTACAGCATATAACCTGTATGAGGCTAGGGATGTCAAGGGAGAAGTTAATGTCAGAGGCAGTCAGTCTAAAAACAAGAAATCTATAAATTAGCTTATGTCCGAGAAAGCAAATTTACAAGAAAAGAAACCTTATTTGAAGACAAAGTAAATTCGAAGTACACCCACACAAAACTTAAAAACTATTGAAGACTGTTTTAAAATATAATTGTTAATATCGATGTGTGACTGATACTGCTTTGCTGTGCATTCCAAACTGTTAAATTTATATGGTAAAGTAATACAGTAAATAGAATTAAATCTATAAATTTTTGTGACAGCTTTTCTGTGCATCTTCCTCTCGCACAAAGGCTGCTTTACGAGATTTTTTAAGGAGTGGGGTGGAGGGTTGATTTCCTTGCAGTGCCTGTAGGTAAAATTTATGTTTGTTCTTGCAGTTAGATATTTTCAATAAATAGGGGATGCTGATTTCTCTTCATATGGATGTTTTAGAGTGTTTTTTCAATGATTTGTTTCCATTACTGACGATTTGATTAAATTAAGCATCTGATTTTATTAACCAGCGAGTTTATCAAGCGACAGGCATTATGTTTAATAATAGTCTTAGTATAACTGTTTCACAGTGATGTATCATATAAATTGGTAAAGTCCCGCACTTTTTCGTACCATTTCATTTATTAAAAATTATTTTCATCTTTACGGTGATTTTTATCATAAAGAGCACGTGCAAAAAATTCACATATTTTTTGTCACATACGCGAAAAAGTCTTCGCGTGATCAAAGCAAGAAGGGGAAGAAATCAAATCTTGGAGAACAAGATATTTAAAAGCTTCACTTGTGAGAGAGAACCTTCATATTTTCAATAAAAATCTACATGACTTGCGAATTAATAAAGGTGTAGATTTGAAAATTTCCATGTACAAAACAGACAAATCGATCATCTGTGCGAATAAAATATGCATCCCCATTTTGAACATTTTTAAGGTACTGTATTTCCTTGAGCCACGTCAGATTCTAAATTTTTGAAGTCAACTCAACTTGGGTTTAATCAAAACAGAAATGTTGATTGTTTTCCTCACAAATTGATTATATCCCCCTCCCCCCATTTCTCAGCACGACTTTGATAAATCTTTTCGTGAATGAATGTACGATATGAAAGTGCTCTTCAACTGGTAGCAGATGGTACACTGTTAGCTATTTTGACAAAAAGTGAACTTGGATAGGTCTTCCCTCTGACCCTTCATATTTGTTGAACGACACCTACTACTTAGGACCGTTTCCATCTGTTCTGCGATCGGAAAACTTTAGGTACTTATCGAATTGGGATATTAGTGAGGGTTCATTCGATGCCTGCGATTAACAGCGCTGTTGCTGTTTACTGAGTATGGGCGCTCATTTCAATGCAGAAACATGTGCATAGTTGCATAATTTCCTGTATAAATCATTTGACACGTTTTTGTAACGCATTCTAAATTATTTTAAAAGTCTAATTTCATAAAAAGAACAATCAAATTTATTCACGAGATTTTGCTGAAAGTGCTTCTCATGTTTAGCAAATGTGCATGAAAAGTGACCATACAAAGACTATGTATACTGATGTCCAAAGTTCCAAACACAAAATCCGCGATAACTGAAGAAATATTAGGTTTATTGTAAAAAAAATTGGTACGGAGATATATTATCATAGGAGAAAGCATATAACAGCATAACAATATCAAAAAGAGGTGAGTTCTTAGTTAATATACAGGTTGTATCAAAAACAATCCAATCATGATCCGTCATATCTCGGAAAAAGTACATCTCATATGGAGTGTGGTGACCGTGCACTGCTATCCGTCATACTGTTAATACGGGCGACGAGAAACGCTTGCGGCAATAAATCGCATTTTTCCAAAATCGAGGTTTTTAACACCTGTAGAGTCCTGGAAGGGGCGTGAACGCCGGGGAATAGTTTTACTAGATCAGGATTGAGATCCGCAGACTTCAAAGGCCAGTTCAAGCAGGGAATATTCTTTTATTGAAGAAGATTATCAACAATGTGATCACTGCGTGGCCCCACATTATCGTCCATTAAAAGAAAGTTTGAACCTGCAGCACCCCGGAAAAAACCTCACATATCCTTCAAAAACATTCTCATAGCGCTGTGCACTGACGCAAGCCAAATAAAAGTTGTGCAGTGGAGTACGGCTGCCCAACTGGATGCAGTACGAGACAAGGATTCCTCTGCCACCATATTGGTCAATTTCCCTAGCTTTGGAGGAATGATATTAGAGCTCCTCATTTTCTGAACGTGAAGACTCACCGAGACTCACTCTGTGTGCTGAATCTTCACTCACCCAAGCATGTCCCAATTCTTAGTGTGTCCAAGAATGGCGTGTTCGGCTTCACGACAAGCGGGCTCGCGTGCGCCTTGCGTTCCAAGAGAGACACGCTATTGGACGCCAAGCGTGAAGGGCCCTCTCTGCAAGCCCTTAACATGAAAACTCCTTAGCATGTCCTCTGTATACTGTTAGCATGAAAATTCTATACCGTACTTCCTTTTTATGGACGATAATGTAAGGCCATACAGATATTGCATTGTTGATGATCTTCTTGAATGGATGATTCAGAGAATATTCGCTGCATGAACTGGCTTGCTTAGTCTCCGGATCTCAGTCCTATAGAATATGTTTGGGATGGTCTAGGAAAGTCATTTCTCGGCGTTCACAGGACCTGACAGGCGTTAAAAACCTCGTTTTTGAAAAATGGGATTTATTGCCGCAAGAGTTTCTCTTCGACCTCTTAACAGTATGAGGGCTCGTTGTGAGGCTTGTATATCAGTTCACGGTGGCCAAACTCCATCTGAAACGGTCCTTTCCCGAGATAGGAGGAATCATGACCTGATCGTTTTTGATACAACCTTAATATTAACTCAGTATAGCAACTCATTAGCCTAAAATTTGAGGGTTTAAACTCTTGGAAACTGTAGCGGCACTTCACTCCACAAATAAAAGATGCATGGGACAATGTGGAGAATCAATTTAGAATTTTAAAATCAATTTGTATCTGCTCCACTCTTCTTATCTCCGGTTGCATGCCTCTTGACGATTGAAGGCTTATGTAAAGATTTATTTGGTGAAACACAGAAAGTAATGTCGTTTATTTTATGAATTGATGGGAATAATTTTAAATTGATAATAAAACAATTTTGAAATCCGAAAAGCCCATGAGCGTCGGTAGAATATTTTTCAGGCTATCAATACTCGAGGCTGTCAATAATTGGCAGAAAATACGCAATCATGCGGGCTGTCCATTAATAAGCTGTCAGTGGTGTTGCCTAAGTATTACGTAATAATTAAATGCTTTTTTGTGAAGGATAGCCAAAGCATGTTCATAAATAGACTGTTACTGTAACGGAGATTTGTAATCTCCGCGCCGTCGATATATCCGCCCCTGGTGACGTCACTTTTTTTTATATACACCACAACAATTTAAAATATTTTAATGATAATATTTTAATGATAATATTATCGATAATTAATTATAAATTACTAATTACGAGGAATTATGTTATGAATAAATATTATTTTATTTCTAGTTATTATTTTATTCTTCGTGGAATTTATTTACGCTTTATATTTCACTAATCCAATTTTGAGCAGAAGAGACAAAAAACAATCTTTATGCAGCCCCTCGTTCCTCCCTCTTGTCAACCCCTCATGGAAGATTCTAAATATTTCGATTATGGTCAAAGACGGTCAAAGAATTACAATTAACGACTAATAACATGTCCAATTTGGTCAGTTTGTGTAAAATGAAAAGAAAAATACAGCTAATAACACTTAATCAAGTGCAGCAAATATACTCCAGTAACATAAATTCAGCAAAATAAATAATAAGATAAATAGAGATATTAAATTTTTTTAAAATACGGCGTCCCGGAGAAACTGCGGCCTCTTTACCGAAATGGCAGTGCGGCATCTATCCCCTTTTGTACGGTACCGACGTAACACACCACAGTTGCTTGTCCTCGCAACGGAAAATAGCATAACCATATACACAGTACTCTATACAGGTTCTACACTTAGTTCTGACTTCGAAATCATACTCGGATTCAGTAATTAGTGTAAAAAAAGTACTTAAGCATAACGTGTTTAAAAGTTTTTATAGGGAAATCATGCGCTTATCTCAAAATAAAAATTCTATAATTACAGGTAAAACATTAAAAAAGATTCAAGCTATACAGTGGTTAAAGAAATCTTACTTCACACCTATATTGTGCGTTTGACTGCTATCTATCGGCAATTACAATAAATACAGGGGGTGCAGCATCTGTCCCGGGTGCGGCGACTCTACTGGAATCACCCTACATGCACTGCGGAATTCACGGCAGAACTGTTGAAGCACAAATTTAAATGCAGTAGAAATATCACACAGATATTATACTTTGAAAATTACGTAAAACTGTAGAAATAACAGTGTATAGGCTGTAGGAATTTAGCAGTGCTTACTTGCGATACAGCAATAAAAAATAGTGGGATATAATATTTTACAGTAAGCTGTTCATTAAACAGAAAAAGCCAGCACCCTGATTTGCAGTATGCGTACCGTCAATATGACGAAAAACTTATGGTAGTGTACAATCTGTTCTTATTGCTTGTAAATAAAACATAAGAGGCGTCTTTCTTTATAAACTCTAAAATATTTGACCCTTCAAAATAAACTAACAATTTGAAATGGTATTTAAAATACGCGTTGCCGCGCATTTTACTTGGATCTCTGTTTCCGATACATTATTGAATATTTGAAGTAGTTGACATAAAATGTTTCCGCCGTTATCCGTTCCTCAATATCTTTGGCAATATTTTTCCAACCATTTGGTCTCTCCTTTTACAGGAAAGTAATTATTACTACTCATTTGACTCCACACGTTTAACATTCCCTTTTGGTCAATAATTATTAAATTGAAAACGGGCACAGATTTGGAGTTCAAGGACGTGTATCGAAAATTATTATATAAAAAATGTTTAAGTAACAATTTAAATAACTCTCTTTCAAAATACGTTACTACAGAAAGGAAACGGAAATTCGGAGTATAATTAGCTAATTTATTTCAAGAAAATATAATTAACCAAATTAAATAATTTCCATTATCCTTTCTTCAACAATTTCAGAGAATGATGGATTTTTTATTATTTCATATTTTATAATTGCAGACAGGGGGTCCCCTAAAGGTGGTAACGGGCTTTAATTCTCTATTAGAGTTAAGTGGCCAAAGTAAATTGAAAAATTGTTCAAAATGAGGTCGATAAAACGATTAAGCTACGAAAAATCCCCTTTTGTTAATTTTAAAAAAGTTACACTTTAAATTTTTATACGAAGCCCGTACAAAAAAAAAAAAAAAAAAAAAAAAAAAAAAAAATTCCAGTCAGCAAAATGTGCCAGACACACTAATGAGGGGATGTACAAAATAAGAAAATTATAATCTAAAAAGTGTCAGAGATATGCAGATAAATATAGCGCTGACTTAAACCACTTCACGACGGCTCTCGAAGGGAAAATCATTCACGTCGAATGATCGCATTTCAGGGGTCCTACAGAAATTACGAGAATTTTTTTTTTCACTTTAGGAATAGATTTTTATATTCAAAATCAAATATAGCCTCCGATTACCTTATTTTTAAAGATATCTCTGAGACGTTTTATAATGAAAGGCTCAAATTTTGTCCAACACGACATTAGCGTATAAGGCTATTTTATTAATTGGGATTTTTTTTACGGAGGAAGTATACAAATTTAAAAAGTGCAACTTTTTGTAAACGAACGAGAGTAACTTTTTCTTAACGGACTCTTACTTACGACCAAAAGAATACGTTAGGAAAAACTTCATCTCGTTGATTTTTAAAAAGTTACACTTCTTAAATTTTTATACGATCCCCGGACAAAAATATTCCATCCACACACACAAAAAAAATTCACAATTAATGAAATGTGCCCCTATACACGAAAATGGTGATGTACAAAATTTCAGCTTATTATCATAAAACGTCTCAGAGATAAGTTTAAACAGAGATAATCAGGGGCTATACATGAATGTGAATGTGAACATTCAATGCTAGAGCGCAAAAAAGAATTTTCTTTCGTAATTTCTGCACCACCCCAGAAACGCAATCACTTTGTCCCTTTTCTTTCCTTTCGACAGCTATTGAGAAGTGGTTTAAGTCAGCATATATTTATCTTCATATCTCTAATACGTTTAATGATATACTTCTGATATCACCTCGTACGTCATTAATATAATAGGGCACATTTTACTAATTGGGAATTTTTTTTTTTGTAGGGGGGGGGTCGTATAAAGACTTTTTTCTTAAAGGAATTTTTTCTTAATAAATTCGTTTTTCCAACCTTATTTTGATTATTTTTTAAATTTACATTGCTAACTTATCGGGAATAGATAAAGAATCAAAGCTTGTTACCCTCTTTTTGGCATACCCGGTATATCTAGAATATGTTTTGGTCTGTGTCGGGAAAACATGTGGACGGCGCGGTCATAACATCTTTATTGACCGACTTCTGGGAAATTATCTCTTTGAGACTGGATTTTCAAATAAATTTAAAACAAATAAGTCATATCAGACTTCTAGATCCCCCAAAGTTGCTTCCCGTCATGTGTCCCGGAAAATCGATCTGCGACCTAGCAATTGCGCAAGCACAACATTAGGCAAAAACCTTGCGTATTTTAACCCTTTAACGCGCAGTGATCCCGCTCTGGGAACACCCAACTCTGACGTTTTGACTGTTGCCAGTCACGAAGAATGGATTGGATTTCTATAAAAATAGTTGGGGGTGACATAGCTCCACGAGAATCCTTTACTTTTTAGCACGTCCTTTCCCGTCAAAAAATTGTCACGGTTATTTATAAGCAGCACTGACATCTGCTGAAAAATGGAAGAATGCGACAAGAGCTGGACAGATTGCCCAATGCTGAAAAAAGGGCAGCCGTTGCCATCGCTCGACTTAACTACCAGCAAGATGGCGGACGATCGAAACGTTCATCGCGTGCCACATATCTAGAGACCCTTTTTTGACCCTTTTTGACCCTTTTTTGCTGGTAGTTAAGTCGAGCGATGGCAACGGCTGCCCTTGGCACAGCCAGCTGCGTCAAAAAAGGGTCTCTAGATATGTGGCACGCGATGAACGTTTCGATCGTCCGCCATCTTGCTGGTAGTTAAGTTGAGCGATGGCAACGGCTGCCCTTGGCACAGCCAGCTGCGTCAAAAAAGGGTCTCTAGATATGTGGCACGCGATGAACGTTCGATCGTCCGCCATCTTGCTGGTAGTTAAGTCGAGCGATGGCAACGGCTGCCCTTTTTTCAGCATTGGGAAAGGGTTGCGCCTCAAAGGGTTAAGACACTTTTTAACAAAAGTAAATGAACTAGTTTAAAACAATAACTTATTTCATTACTTACTACGACCATTTTCTCACGGCTCTAGGACGATAAAGGGCCGCCAAGAAAGAGAGTATCTCTATGGACTAGCCTGGATTGGCTCAGGAGCCATCTGACAGGTAAGTAAAATGGGGTAAAGACGCGTTAGGACTCGCATTTGAAATCTTATCATTTAACTCAATGCTGAGGTGGTTGTATTGAGAGTACCACGCGCTTACTCTGAACTTGTTGCGTAAATAGATTAGGAAAATACTGAAAGAGAGTCTTATTCCGTACTGCAGGCATGTAGCGAGGAAAATGAAATGTGTTCTTGTTAAGAAGGCAAAAGGTGGAACAGTCAATATTTGTACCAAAAATATTTGATTTATATCAACCTATACTATTTTATTTTATTTTTCTTTGAAGGAGAAGCAGAACTTTGGAACTACTTTTTTGGTTAAGTGCCTGGCATTTGGAGTCTATCCAAGCTGTATCAGTGATATCTAGTATTAGATGAACAATCAATAACGAGAACTATTATAACTGATACTGTTAATATACAACTGAGCAAAATGTTAAAACGAGTTGATTCTCTGTCATGCGATATTAACCTGTGGTACATAATAAATATGTTAAATTCAAATGAATGAATAAATAAATAAATAAAGCGGCCTTGTGTGCTTTTTTTTTTATGCCTACACGAAAATTTTACGATGGGGCGACAATTACTTAATTAACGCAGCTGTAAATTATTTTTTGCAGAAAAAATATTATTTAGTAAACCCGTCAATGTATAAAACTTTATTGATGCTCCTACGTGTACACTGTACATGCCACTAAAAATGTCTCCGTTCTGAGTAAACCCAAGCGGAGATGAATGGCATTGTTTTTGCTGTGATAATTATCTTTACCTTTCGGAACCTCGTTTTTCTTTTTCTAAAAAGCGCAAGTCTTTCTTTTCTTTCTTCTTACTGAGTGGAGTCATTATCACTCAGTCAGTCATCATCAGGAAAATTAAAATTACTAAATTTTAATATAATAATTTTTTACGAATGTAAAATTTAAGAGACCTTGAAGTGCTTAGTGAGCAAGTAAATTAGATTTTAAAAGTTAATTTTTTTTTAAGCAATTATGCGGCAATTGTATCAAAATTGTATTAAAAGGAAAATTATAAACAAATCGAAATGTTTGGTAACACATTAAAAAACTTAACTTGTTCTAATTAATTGACTTAAATTTCTCATTTTATAATCCCAGGAAACAAAATTTGTCTCAAAGAAACCTGTATTGTCACCTCCTACAGGAAAATTTATATCCATTTTCCACAAATAATTCTCTTTGAATAAGCATAATTCATTCCCAGGTAAAACTGTACCAGGTATTCTAGGATATTCTTGGCCGCGAGGCCATAATTAGCGACAGAGTAACCTATTTTTTCTTCGATGGAAATTCTCTTTGCCAGAACCTTAGAATAATCATTCGAGTTCATTTATTTCAGCAAAACTTTTATAAGAAAAAAATGTTTGCTCATTCAAAAATAAATAAATAAAAATATTTGAGCTAGTTTTTTTTTTTTTTTTTTTTTTTTTTTTTTTCGTCTTCTTCTTTTTGGCATTGAGCATATTGGTTAAAATAGCCAACCAACCTAATTATTATTATTATTATTATATTCTTTTTTATCCTACAAAACAATTTTTTACGTGTGAGAATGAAGATAATCACGCACTCATTTCAGATATTGTTTAACAACAATTTACTGCACTTCTACATTATTTTGCTCATTTAAAGAAACAAGTTAGCAACCCTTCAAAGTTACACATAAAACGCATTGAAATGACAAGCATTACACAATTTATATTGAGTGGATCCAGTGGCGTAGCCAGAAATTTTTCATGGGGGGGGGGTACGACTACTGCAACTCACATATATGTGTGGGTGATAAGCGAGTGAAGAATATACATTTTGTATGACAAAAAATTCTTCGTGGGGAGGGGGTTGTTACCCCCCCCCCGTTCCGTTGGCTACGCCACTGTATGGATCTAATGTGTTTTTCCAGTAGAGAAATTCTGCACCAGAGATAGGCATTACAGACACTCTGTCTTATAAGTAATACAATTTTTCATTAATAGTTGTTTTTGCAAGACAAATTTTTCTTGGAAAGCTATTTATTGGATGCCATAAAAATTATGTCCAATAATTTCGCATTAAAAATATGTTACTGTGGCACAGATGCGCATACAGGATGTGGGACACTGTGCCTGGGCTCGTCTCAAAATTTTTGTTATTTGGATATCAATAATCAAGCCTTTTTGTGATAAATTCTAGCTTTTCCACCTTTTGAGCCCTTGTTTTGTCTAGCTACGTACCTACTATGCCAACTGAAATCAATTACAGTTCAGTTTCATTTTTGTGTAATACATAGTGATGGACGGGAGACCATGCGAGACGAGATATAGCTCAGGTCTCCTATCGTCTCGCACTTTCGCATAAAAGTGTCGTCTCGCGTTCTCATCTACCACCCTAAGGTATCCTCTCGCGGTCTCGTCTCGCACTCTAAGGTATTGTCTCGCGGTCTCGTCTCGCGCCCTAAGGTATCCTCTCGCGGTCTTGTCTCGCATGCGTGGGTCTCGCGGTCTCGTCTCGCATCCGTAGTTATCGTCTCGAGGTCTCGTCTCTCGCGAGACCGGACTCGCATATTGTCTGACGCCCCAAAAGCCTTTATTTTTATTTTCTTGTAAGAAGTAAATAATGTACAGTCGTACTCACGTTTATCGTGGTTCCACATATTGTCTTCATATCAATGGCGGATCAAGATTTTTTTTTTAGTGGAGGGGGGGGGGAGGTGCAAAACTTGAATACCATCAGAATTGCATGAAATATGCCATTGTCAGGTAAGAAAGTCATTTTATCTATTGTAAATATATCTCTCTCGGAGAGGACGCACGACTCCTGCGCCCTCCCCTTGGATGAGCCCTTGCTTCAAATTTACTTCTGGGTGCGAAGTATCAAAGTGTAATTGCATGCAATGGAATCTCATTGCAAATTACTTTTAACACGAACTAAGGATGGTACTTCTGGGTGCGAAGTATCAAAGTGTAATTGCATGCAATGGAATCTCATTGCAAATTACTTTTAACACGAACTAAGGATGGTACTTCTGGGTGCGAAGTATCAAAGTGTAATTGCATGCAATGGAATCTCATTGCAAATTACTTTTAACACGAACTAAGGATGGTTACGAGACGTACTTGAGAACAGGCCCGGACTGGGGCATCGGGCCATATTAATTTTTAATTGGTTATATATTACCTAAAATTGCTGGAATCATTGTTTGGATTACTTAATTCGTAAGGTTAGCTATTTTACTATATTTTATATATATACCGGCCCGGCGTTGCCCGGTTGCTTATTAAGTCTTAGGGCTTAACTTGCCCCCAAAAATTATTGTTTGCTTTGCTTCCCATCGTTGCAAAGACGCAAATGCGGCAGCTCTCCTTCTGTATCCATCCTTGTTTCCCGGCATAGGCCTTTGAATGCTGCAGCTGCAGTGATAACTTCCTTAATAAATGTATTTTACCTACACTCGGCACAATATCCGTGGAAAAAAGTTTCAATAATTCACTTAAATACTATTTAAAATTCAGTATTAATTTTTAAAAATATTCACCGTATAGAAAAATTACAAACTAATTTGCAAAATTATTTTTAATATAAGGATAATGATTAAAAATGGCCATTTGAAAGTTAATTCTAAAATTCAATTTCCTTGGAGTACTGACTTGTAAGGAATGCCTTATACGCTTGAGGTACTGAGTATAACCATATTTGCCTGTTTTAGCACGAGACCACGAGACTGGTCTCTTCTTCAGATCTCGCGGTCTCGCGCGAGATCTAACCCGAGGTAAAGTCTCGCAGTCTCGTCTCGCGGTATCGTCGCGCAAAATTGCGAGACCGCGAGAAGTCTCGTCCCGTCTCGCGGTCTCGCGTCCATCCCTAGTAATACTTCTAATGACTTTATTTGTATTTAAAACAGATTAAGAACTAAAATACCTAACTGTTTCTTTTTCGATTAAAGATTTTGTTTTTGCTGTTCTGTATTGATGCATATATTTATATATTTAATGCAAAACAAGAGATTATTACGGTTGCATCTTGATAGACATTTAGCAGCAGGTGAAGAATGCAGTTCCATTTTTCAGTATTTTAAATAATTAATTGCTTGGCGTTTGATGAGTGCAACCATATAATAATTCTTTCATATTCCATTTTTTGTTCGGTACATCTAAAGAAACAAAACCCCTACTTTTGGAAACAAAGATTCGAGCATTGTTGTCTCTAAAGAAACAACTAAAAGTGCATTGTTTTTAATACTTAATTACAATAATTTAAACACTTTGTATCTTAAGATATGACATAGGTCTTAAATTTGACGCACTTTGTACCCTGAGGATCTTCCACTCCACCCTCGCAGTAATTTGTTGAAAGCATGGAAAGATGAAAGATGTGTTCTAGAGCATTTCTAATTAACATATTCCGAATATCTAAAATAAAGTACCCTCAGGAGCTGCACCCTTTATTTGTTATAAGTATCGATTTGTATTTTCATTATTTTACAAACAAGCCGAGCCTGTTCGTATATGCTTATTAACATACTTCATATGTTACACCCCGGGCGCTAAAACCCATTTCATAAAGTGTTACAGATAATATTCGCTACCTTTTGCCAGCAAGAAAAATTAAAGATAGCAGTTATAAAAGAAAATTTCCTAAACACGACAGCAGTTGTTTGGGCGAGATTTAGCATTGAGCAGAAAAGTAGTCTATGTCACTGCTGTTAGTAAGAGCGAATTTAGTGCTTACTGCCCCCTTCCCTCCTACCCTCCTTACCGCTTTACACCATCCCCAAGCAATTGTCTTAGTGCTACGCCATCTTGATACAGGGGCGCTACGTCACTGGAAAGAAAAAGGACAGCTTCTTATTGGTGCATCGTTTCGCTAATGCAAAGCACAAAACGTGGCTGCCTATTGGTTAACTGGCATTCAAGCCACGCCGACCCGGGTTTCCATGACAACCTAGCATCTGAGGATGACTGTCGGAAACTCAGCTTAGAAATAATGGCATCAAACATTTATCTCATATTGCAAAACATCTAGTTCTTTCATAGTGTATATTCTGAAAAACAAGTTTTCTCACTGAACAGTTATGTACAGAACTCAATTAAGACATCTTTAATATGTTGAGAATTCGATATATCTAAATTTCGTGCTCTATTTTTTAATAAATGCTGTGATTATGTATAACTGTTATAAAATTTGTTGTTGAAAATATGAAAAAAACCGACTGATTTCACGTAAAGTCCTATTTCTGCAAACCTTCAATGTTGATGCTTTTCATTTACGTAAAGCTCTTTTAAGGAAGTTCAACTTGACGGCTAATGATTTCAAAAAAGTATGGTAAACAAAATACAGAGCTTTTAAAAACAAACAGTTCCAGTATTGATCTTTAAAAAGAATTGATGTTTTCAAATAAAATATTTTGAAGATATGTTTTTGAAATAACATGATATATATGCATATATTCTTGCTCATCTTTTAAAAGAATAATGAAATTGATAGTTTAGTGAAAGTAAGTAGTTCATTTTTAGTACATATTTCAATGTAAACAAATGTTTTTATAACTAAGATTTTTTAATTGATTGTTTTTATGTTTGTACTAATGCTGGTAATATTGTTTTTTCAAAAGCGTTTCCTTAAATTGATTAACAGATCATTTGATTATGAAGAGTGGATATTCAAGGAATTAAGAGTGCATGCATAGCACATTCCACGTTAAAAAGCAGCCTGATTATCTGTTTATAATTAAATTGGCTATTTTTACGTGACGTCTAAATTTGAAAAACTAAAATACATATTAATAATTATTCTGTATTTATATGTTGTTTTGTGTTTATTGTAATTGCGCAATTAGTCACAGTAAAGTAAACCTGACGTTGTAACAAATTTTAAAAAGATTTTGGAAAACAAAACGTACGCATTACCAGAAAATTTATTTAGTGAAAAAAAAAATTATAAAAGGATGCAATGCAAAGGATGATTATTAAATAATGAAGGAAATCTAATGCATACTGTCTTGCGTTCACGTGAATAAAACAGCACAAGAGAAGTTTAAAGTTAATGTTGTTGAAATAAAGAATCAAATAAAGTCTGCACATCACTTTAAAATATTTAAACATATTTTCCAGCAACATATTAAACTTCCGCTAAAATTGTCTTAATATATATATAAGAGGCTTATGAGAAAAATAAATAAAGCAATCACGTGTGAGAGGAAAATAAATTAATGCAATCGAAGGAATTCGTTAGTCAAAATAAATAAATAAACAAACAAAGAAGAAAAAATAAAATATGTTTACGAAATTGAGAAAGTCTATTAAGTATTTTATGAATTTCTTTTAAAGCCTTTTTCAACACACACGCACATATATGCAGAAAATTTTTGGTATCACTTTTATCCTTTATTAAAATTAAAATTATTCATATTACTTGGTAAATGCCTGTCCGTTTTTAATGCTTATGAGAAGACTCATCCACTTCTTTGATGGGCAATTTCGTCAACATGGAACAACATAATATTTTTTCTCTTTAGTTTGAGCGGCTAACTTAATATTAATGGAATGCGAAAGTGAGTTTGTTCTCGAAGTGTGTTTTAAAAATTTGTCTTACCATCCCGTTTCGTAAGTGTCTCTAAGCAAACGACATCCTTAATTATATGAATGCCAGCGGCCGCTGTACAGCGTGCTTTCCTGCATTGGCACCGATGGAGCATCGCAAAGCAGCCCAACAGGCTGTCGCGGGAAGCTTCGGACCATTAGCTGCGCCGCGCGCCACAAAAGGGACCCGGACAAGCGACCTGACATTTTCCCCTAATTGGAAAAGGACAGACAGCCCCTTCACGGGAGCGGAGAGGGCGGCGGGCGCGCTCGCTTTCTAATTAGATTAGGCGCCGCTGTTTTGAATGGGCCCCCGATTGACGGCAGGTCCCGTCAAGTTTGCGTCTTGCATTTCTCGACAATTTCTTCCGTATTTTGCAGGATGTCCGCTTACTCCAGAATCACGGGAGAAGAAGGAAGCCTGCACGCCGCTGCCATGGACTATTCGTACTTACAGCAGGGCACTTTCGACGGGAGTTGCTCTTTGTCGCCCATGGACCTGCCCCCGAGTTGTCAGTTACCGGCCTCCGCGTACGGCAGTGGAGAACTGGGCAGCCCGTGCTCGGGGACCGGGGGTTACCGGTACTCCGTGTCCCCGATGGCGCGCTCCTATTCAGCGCCGCCCTCGGGCCCTTCCTGCGGCATGATGTCCGCGAGGCCTCGCTCTCACCTGCATCCAGATCATCCCACGAGCATGGTCGCCCATCACGCACCTCCACCACCTTTCCCCGGATTACAAAATCTACCAGGTGAGTCCCTTTCCCTTAATCATTTTTTTTTTGCTCCCAACTAACAGGAGACAACGAAGTCCAAGAGATCCAGGATTGCGTGGAAACACCTGGATGTGTCTTCAAATATCTCACCGATCCTTTACAAAGACAAGGCTTATCTTCTTATCACACTGAAAAAAAAAAAATGTTTTGTTGATTCAACAAAATTTTGGTTGGCTCTATTTCAAAGAAATATTTTTGTCGAATCAACAAAATTTGGTTGGCTCTATTTCAAGATATTTTGTCGAATCAACAAAATTTGGTTGGCTCTATTTCAAAGAAATATTTTGTCGAATCAACAAAATTTTTGTTAATTTAACAAAAATTTTAATTATTGTAATTTTGTTATTGGTTTTTAACAAAAATTTTGTTAAAAACCAATAAAAATTATTCGGTCGAAATGGCGCCAACCAAAATTGCTTAGGGACAATAACGCCAAACATTTTGTTCAATCAACAAAATTTCGTTGAATTCAACAAAATATTTTTTTCTCTGCATTAGTTATCATTTAGTGTCCATTTAGTTTAAACTACGACAACAAAATAGAAAAAAAAATGTGTAATCAAGGAACGTGTAAACAGTTGCAAAATGCTATCGTATTGATCTTTTACTATATTTTTTACTATGGACAATTGTTTTTGTAAGTTACTCCTGAAAAAATATTAAACTTACGTAAGAGAAATACCTTCTCTTTCATGGGCTAAAAATATGCGTTTTGTTAATCGTTTATGTTATCACGTGCACTTCAGAAACGCACATGCTTATTGTTTTTGTTTACTAATTTGGAGCGAGGTCACGTGAGAGGGACTGAATAGTTTTTATAGACTAAGATATCGATTATTGTTTTACCGATATGATTTAATATATTTAAAAATAAATATAACAAATATTTTTCAACATATTAATTTTAGAGCCCCTCTGTTTTTGAAAATTGGAAATACGCGTAATATGGATGTTGAATGAAACTCCAACTCATATTTTGAGGATTTCGAAGAAATATTATTTTGCCTTTTTCGCAAGAATCAGCGTGCAAGTAATAATTTTTGATACAAATTACCACATCTGACATTTTAATTGTTACCAAAACAAATAATTAATTGTTACCAATAGAATATTTTTTTATTTTTAAAAGTACACAAATGAATCACGTTTGTGTATCCAACACAGCTCTTTAAATTTCAGGAAAAATTTTTTTTAAGTATAAATAGAAATTCTTAGAGCTCATTAAATGAAATTTTTGACAAATCATAAAATGCATTATAATAATAACAAATTATCAAATGCTGCAAATTGGGATGGATGCGAGAAGAGACAGGCGTTTTTATCATTACTGTATAAGGAATTTGCGAGTTGAGAAAAAACTTTGTAGCTGTTTTGCGAGATACGATAGGCTTATTTTTAAATCGCGCAATGCATTCAGCTCTATTCCCTAGCGTATAACTAATTCGATGTGCTTTAAAATATGTTTGTTTGTGCACTTAGGAAAAAGAAATTAGAGCATGATAAAATGTCCGTTTGAACTTGAGGCTTACAAGCTCGGACATTCATGATGTCAAGTCAAAAGTAATAGCATACTTCTAATGAATAGGTAACATGGGCAAATCGATTATGTACTGAAACATATTCAGAAAACAAGCACACTGCAAAAAAAGTCTGTCAAATTTACAGAAAAAAACTCTCGGCCTGGACGCCAGTTTATTTCCGTTTCTTTCACAGAAGTCTTCCGTAAATCTTACAGATTCTCAGTTTATTTTACAGAAATCTTCCGTATACGGAAAAAAATACGGAAGACTTCTCTAAAATATACGGAAAAAAACTGGCATCCTGGCTGACAGTTTTTTTTTCTATCAGTTTAACAGACTTTTTTTTTTGCAGTGCGACAATAAATATTATGCTGTGCACACCTATAGAAAAATTTAAAAAGTAGTTTTCAAATTATTTATACACCTGATGCCTCATAGATATATACTGTGTGTCCAAAAGGATTGAAAATCGCTTTAAATCTTTGTTAAAGGTAAATGAACAATGCAAATTTTAAAAATGTTTAAACCTAGGTTGGAAGTTATATTATATTAATAAAATAGTCAAATGGTCCTTGTATTAATTTCTGAAAGTTTCATTTTTGAATTTTTATACGAATACTTTACACAAATTTGGTCATTTAGAATATTTTGTTAATTTTAATGTAAAGAGATCGTTTAAAAAAATCCCCAATGCCTTCTTTAGTCATATGATTTACGATAAAGAAAAAAAATCTGACTGATGTCACTTTTTCTTGCCACGTGAAAGGCTGTTTCATCAATAAAAATTACGAGCAAATTGACGATGCAAGTTCTTTACATAAAAAATCCGCTAGTGCCTGTCAACATTTTTTATCGCATGAATCTAAATAAAATATTTCAGACAGAGATCTATAAATTACGTGTACTCGCTAAGTCGCCCGGTATTTGTGTTCATTTAATGCATCCGCACTGTTCAGGCATACTGTGTATACTTGGTAGAAGACCATTGATATAGAGGGGGGAACTTACTGTACAAAATCCTAGAAATATAATTCACAAAGATATCTCAAAATATTTTCTTATCAACTTATGCATAGCTTAACTTTTCTTAAGAATGCTTCTGTAGATATTTTGGATTTCATCCCCATTAATATTGTTGCCAGGCCCGCACCATCAATACGTGGGAGGTCGTGTGGCGCAGGCCGACGCTGAGTCAAATAGCGCCGGGTCTATCCTTTGAAAATATTCCAAATGGGGGGGGGGTAGAAATATTTTCCTGCAAAAAACCTAAAGAAACATTTCACTATGCCTTATGATGAAATTCTAACACTCATTAAAACAAGCAGTCGGTCTCCCGCGAGAAAAATTTTTGTCTTGTTCTAACTTGTTCACACATGAAAACATGTGATGCTGATAAATATACACCGAAAAAAATGTTCTGTTGATTCAACAAAATTCTGTTGGCTATGGTTCAAAGTAATATTTATGTTAAATGAACAAAATTTTTGTTAATTCAACGAAATATTTTGTTAATTTAACAATAATTTTGTTAGAATCAACAAAATTATTCAGTTTAAATAGCGGCAAACATTTTTTTTTCAATTCAATAAAACTTTTTTTCCGTGTATGCTTGTCGACGATATGTCGCAACAACATAGTAAACAACATATCATTTAAAATTTTTATACAAAAATGTATATGGGTATTATACAGGGTGTATCACTATTCCCTCCCGGGCTTGGAATTTTTATGAAAAAAAGTTCTGTTTCATAAATGTTCAATGCGTGAACCTTTCGTGATGGGGCAGATATCAAGTCTAAAGTCAAATTCTTCCCTCCCCACACTCGCTTTGACCTATCGTGACCAATGGTCGCCAAAGGTTGCAATCCTTTGGCGTAAATCTTTTAAATCATGAGGCATAGAGGGCACGAACACAAGATCTTTTAGGTAACCCCATAAAAAAAATCGCTTTGAGTTAGGTCCGGAGAACGAGGGAGACACGGAAGAAGGCGATTATCGTCGTCAGAACCTCGACCAATCCAACGGCGAGGAAGCTTGTTATTTGTGAAACAAAACTTGTAATGTTTCTTTCTCCAGTAAAGTCAGATTTGTTGTTGTATTGGCAATACATTATTTTTTATAAGCCTTCCAAACCCGGGAGGGAATTTTGACACACCCTGTATATATATGTATGAGAAGGTCGTTAGTTCTGAAAAAAAAACTCGTAATGTTTCTTTCTCCAGTAAGGTCAAATTTGTTGCTGTATTGGATAATATTTTATTTTTTATAAGCCTTCCAAACCCGGGAGGGAATTGTGACACACCCTGTATTAAATTTCTGATATATATAATGGCATTAACACATATTAATAATTACGCAGCCAAGTGTACGATTATGCTTCAAAATATATGATTGTGGTGTACAAAAGTTTTGGATATCAAACCTAGAGCATTCTTCATCACCTGTCGGAATCATTGCTGGAACTTTTGCGTAAACGACAATGCGATAAACAATTTAGTCGGTATAAAACTTTTTCGACTGTTCAAGAGTTTTACTATCATTTATCGATGAAACTAATGGCTTGCCTAATATTAATAAAGTATTTTGTTACAAACACACGGGATTTAAGTTTCGGGGTGTGTAAAGGGTTCACCTTCCTTCAGCTGTAAATAGTTCCGATTTCCACTCATTCAGGAGAGTATTCTCTTATTATCCATTTATACCACTTGCAACCTATGTTCTGTACTATGTTTTATGTATATGTGTTTATAACAAAACAATTATTAATTTTGACATTCAAACACCAGTTATTTTACTGTTTTATTTGTTAATCGTTAGTCTGTTAAAAATAGGCGTTTTTCACTAAAATCTTTGTCAGAAGTGGGTAACCAGATAAATGCAATAACAATGTTTAAAGTTCAATTAGAAATTTTTTTTTTTACATCCTCTAAGAACTGACTGGGGGAAAGAATGAAAACACCACAAAAACAGCAGGTCACAAAAATACTAAAAATTAATTTTATATATTGTACCGTAGTTTGTAATTGTAATTTAATGTTTTTAGCAACATTCTTCAAGCTAAACTTTCAATATTTCTAAGGCTTCTGGAAGTTAAAATGCTTTCTGAAAAAGTATGGATCACGTAATACTCTCAATAATATACTTACGAATAGTAAAAACAAAGCATCTTCTTCAGTTGTTGATACCAAAAAAAACACGGAAAATGAAAGAAAGAGAGAGTGAAAGGAAAAAAGAAAAACCACGGAGCCTATACAGAACAAAAAGGCGAATTTTAAAGTTTTCTTTTTTTTTTTTTTCTTTTTCTTTTAATTTTAAATGTGTCAATGCAGTCTTTAGGTGAAAAGTTTGATCTCTTTTCTTCTCATTAAGAAGTTTTTAAAGTTTTTGTGGAATATTTGCAAAATCATTACTCACTCTAAGTAACATCAACTCAATGTATGTCAAAAACTGGAGAAAGCATTAACTGATAAAAATCAAAGCCATATAAATAGCATAAATAACGTGGAACTTATGCACGAATTACAGTTTTTTGAAAAAAAATATAGCATAGCCTTTTTAAATTCTTAGCTGTATCGTTATAAACAATTTAACTCACTTCTTTCCTAAAATATTTATATTGCTAAAAAATGCTAAAAGCTAAATGCTAAAAGCATTTTATTAACAATTACAGCCTCAGCGGCTACAGCAGAGAGATCGTTTTCAAAAATGAAATTAATTAAAAAATACCTGAGATCTGCTTGATATAAGATATATTGAAAAAAGTATACTGAAATGAAAGTAATTTTACAGAAACTAGACATTGAAAAACAACAAACAACAACAACAAAAAAAAATGCCCGAGAAGTCCAATTTCAATAATTTAATTTAAAATGTAGAAATTATTTTGCTTAGAATTACTTCAGTTTATTTGTTTATTATAAGTATGGTATACGCTTTCTTAACACGATCGAACAAAACATATTTAATTTATTTATATCATTTAATGTTAATAAATATTAAAAAAATTCTTTAAAATTCTACATAAAGTATCTTTCTTTAGTTATACATTTATCATATATTGAACATGCTATACATTAGTAAATTTGTTTCTAATTATAGGCTGATAATTTTAAGCAGTAAATTTAGTGTATTAGATGTGTTTAACATATTATTCGTTTTGCTTATTGTTACTTTTTTAAAATACAGGATGTCTAAAAAGTATGGCTATACTTTCAAAAGTCATTTAAACAATAAAAAAATATATTCACTTACGGTTTTTTATGTTTAATTAAGTAAATAGTAAAGATTTTATTTTTGCAATGTTTTATTGCACGATTTCAATGTGCTTTAGCCGCGCATAGCATTAGGGATGGACGCGAGACGAAAAATAAGCGTCTCGCGTCTCGCAAAATAGCCTAAAAGCTTGTCTCGTCTCGCAAAAATCCCTATATCGTAATGTTAAAAATGCGTGTCTCGTCTCGCAAAAAAGCTGTAAATCTCTGTCTCGTCTCGCAAAAAAGTCGTCTCGCGTCCATCCCTACACAGCATATCGAGTCGATACGACATTTCTAGCCACGTACTATATATCAAGCACTACAGTTGGCTGTCATTCGACTTTTGAGTTCATCAGCGTCACGAATCGGAGATTGGTAAACAAATATCCCCATAAAAAGAAGTTTAAAGGTGTTATGTGTGGAGATATAGATGCCATCGTATTGATCCTAGTTTACATTTCATTAAAAGAAACTTTCATCTTTCCTTTATGAAACATAAAAAGCCGTTTGTGAAAACCTTTATTTATTTATTTATTTTTTTCATTTTTGAAAGTGTAACCACCGGCGAAAAAAAAAAATAGGCTCTCATCTAGAACGAACAGATGCTGTTTTCTGTGTCGCAAAACTAGAATAGGTCATAGAATTTTGCGTGTTGGTAATACACAGCTGGTGTAGACGAAATGGTCAAGAATTTCTAGTCCGTAGTATTCTGGCTAACAGTAGAATGACTAGTTTGTGTAACGAGAAATTATTGTCCGATTTTTCGAGCACTAGAATTACCGTTTGTGAGCCTACTCGATAGCGTATACAGCAATTTACAAATATTTTCATCTAGGTACAAGCAACTGCTTATAGAGGAGAGATCTAAAAATTGGGTAAGTGGGTTCAGAAGTGTCTCGTTCTATGATCTAGTATTTATAGGGAGTACATAGACTCATAAATTCTAGTTCCACCAATTATTTTCTAGGTGGCAGTGTTCATATTTTTTTTTCAGTGCATACTTTTTAGACACCCTCTATAAATATCTGTATAGTTTTCCAATAAATGTCTCTGAATATCGATTTGAAGAACTAAAAAATATTTTCAAATTAAAAAAAGGAGGTAAAACGTGTTTTCTTTTTTATTCACATTATTTTTAGGTACACAAGCACGTTAAATGTATTTCGGTGTTTTGCGTTATGGCAAGCCTACACGAGGGGTATCTGCCTGAGAGAGGGGCGAGGGTGCATTAGGCAGAGAACTTTTCAAGCACTTTGAAATCTGAGCTATATGAATATGAAACATGAGCAACATAACAAGCAATGTTGCCAGTCGAAACAATGAATAATAAGAAGGAGTACTTTCAAACAAGCTTACATGCAAATCAATAAAAGTCCCACTGATGAGATAGGAAACCGATAGAAAACAAACTTAAAAACATAATAAGAGGGCAAGAAAAGGCACAGAAAAGATGCAACGAAGATTCATAACTTGTATTTTCTACCGGATCTATATTTTTCAATCCAGATGTCAAAAATTAGCATGATGTATTTTCCTCGAACTGCTTATCACGACTAGTTTCTAAAAATTGACTAGATACAGTAGAACCTCGATCTATGGTTTTTCAAGGGGTGCGTAATAAAAAACGATGCATGCGGGTTATAGTCAAAATACGAAGAAAACAGTATTTATGAATACACACAATGAATACTGTACACCAAAAATACTATATTTGTTACCAAACTGTAAAAAAAAGAAATTGAAGTTGTGTAGAAATTAAGGGATATTTATTTTTAAAAAATCAGTAATTTTACACTGGGTTTTTCATTAATCTTTTAATTAAACAAAGTTTTCAAGATTTACAATATTCTTTGGTCTTTTAATGTGCATTCATGTTTGTATATAAAAGTAATACAATTTCAAATACTGTTATTGCGTAGGATAAACTGGTACTAATGTTGGCTCAGTCTCACTGGCATGAATTCTCAGCTTCTTCGCGATTATTTTCCTTTTTTGTGTCACATTTTTTCCATTCTTAGGATACCGCACGTTGCTACTTCTAAATCAATGGAAATATAATCACTGCATTTCACGTCATACTCATCCCTGCTAGTTGTAAGAACTCTTCACCTATGCCATCATCAACCCAAGATATCATACCAGGAAGTAATTAGATTTGTAAGCCATAGATGCACTTGATCATCAATTTCATTTCGGCCAGAAGAAACATTTTACAACGATGAACACGGGAAAGCAAATTTTTGACGTACGATACATGCGGGTTTTGTTAACGTTATTTGAATACAGTTTGTGCAGGGACTATAGAAATAAAACGATCAATTCGGGAAAACGATGAATGCGGGAACGATAGATCGGGGTTCCACTGTAGTGCCTAAAAGCAAAAATAAATTTTATTTTCAGTATTAGCCAATGCTTTAAATACATGTATACGCAAGGCCGTACCCAGGGGGGTGGAACAGGGGGTCCGGTCCCCTCCCGAAATTTAAAATTTTGTTAACAGAATAATAATGATGAAGTCTTTTTGTGAAAAATTCAGCCTTTTTCTCCGTTTGGTCCCCCTCCGAAATTTTTTCTGGGTCGTCACTGTAGTATACGGATATATATATATATATATATATATATAGATATAGATGTGTGTACAGGGTGTCTCAAAAGTTTTTTCAAAAACTTTATGAGTATGTTCATGACAACCCTTCAGGAAGACCCAAAAACATCGCGACTAAGTTTTAAGCGGACATTCAATGGGCTCATAAGGATTGAAAGTTATGTAGCATAGCCATCTGTATAGAAATAGCATCGATGAAAATGTACGATGTATAGGTACGGATGTATAGAAAAGTCATCGCACGCCACTTGGTGGTTGGTGCTTTCAACGAGAGCAGTGGAGGGGAAAGCGAAGATTTCCCGCATTCGTGCGGTACTCAGCATACGAAGAGCATGCAACGGCATGCGAACAAGGAGTGGCAAACATACACTCGTGTATGAAATAGCTGATTACAAAGGACGACCCGATAAACGCCATTCCACCTGACAGTCTCGGAGTATTGGATCTTTATGGAACGGGTTCTTCAAGGTCTACTTGACAATGTCCCAAAGTGAGGGAAACAAGTGCTTCTAACAGGATGGCGCGCCTCTTCATTATGGACTGGCTAATCGTGCGCATTTGAGCAGGCTTTTCTCGCAGCTATGGATTGGAAGGGGCTTACCCATTATCTGGCCTACTCGCTCACCTGATTTATAGGAAATTATTTCTTCATGTGGGCAGCACTTAAAGATGTCATTCTACTATGGATCTCGTCCAAGAATGGTACACGTTGCTGCCAGAATCGAAGGAACTTCCGGCGTGTTCGAGCACATCCGGCAATCAATGTGCCGCCAGTGTGAGGCATGCTTGTCGTCTGATGGTTCAAACTTCGAGCATTTCTTGTAATTTTAAGAACTGCATTAATCTAGTGTGTCATTTGTATTTTTGATGTTCAATAAATGTTTCCAATGAATCAGCTCTCTTGTGTCATTTCAGATCTTCTACCACCTTCCCCGGACGTTTCATGTCATGAGTTGCCGTAAAATTCTCAATCCTTACGACCCCCTCAAAGTTTGTCGCAGTATTTTTGAGACACCCTGCTGAGTTTATGTAGTGGTTAATATTAAATTTAAAGTCTTGCAAGTTTTCGAAGTATACTGAAAGAAAATAACTACTTTTTGGGGAACAGGCAGTTTAAGAGTTTTACAGAGTTTCTGAAATAAAAATATCCGCACACTCTATGTTTCTCCGATATTTATACTACTACTTCCTATGTCAGAGCAAATTGAGGAAGTGAAAGAAAAAGAATATTTTTAGCAGGATAAAGCTACTTTCATTTTGAGGAATTAACTTTCTATTTTTAGATATTCAATTGTATGATTCAAAAAATAATAATATGCTTCTCCTGGTTACACACAGCAACGGTTTGAAATACACGAGTGTTTGAAGGTATGGTTTGAAAATCTTGGAAAATTCGTAATAAAAACTTTCCATTTGTCCCCTGTATAAACAATACAGAGCTGTAATTCTATATGGTGTATGACTTTTCTTCATTTACATCAGTTTTCGTTAAATTGCCTTAAATTATGAACAGTGTTTTGACACAATTTATTAATATGACAGAAACACTCGCAAGTATTTAGCTTGCATCAATCATGAAAAAAAAAAATCATCATGAAAAAAAAAAAAAAAAAAAAAAAAAAAAAAAAAAAAACTTTTCTTGCACAAAATTACAAACACATAAAAGCAGACATTTTTTTTTTTTTTTGTTTTGAGGAATATTAATGTGGAGAATTTTTAATTTAACATTTTAGTATATTTTTTTTGAGAATTTTCCCAAAATAAAATCATTTTCATACAAATGCACAGCCCCCACCTCACCCCCACAAAAACTTAATCAAGCTGGAAGACAGCAAACAGTAAATTATTATTTTTTACAAAAAGAAACCTTTGCTTCCGCCCCTGAATACATTTTATAATATCTTTTTTTTTTTTTTTTAATTTTCCCCAGAAAGAGCTGATTTTTAATGAAGAGCACAAGTTCAAAATTAGTCGCTCTGAGAATAATAATAATAATAATAATAATTAAATAAAAACAATTAATCGTAAAGTAATTTTTAATAAAACGTTATTGGTTTAAATATGCTCTCATGTTACAGCTCATAAATAATGGATAATAACGTAATTGTACTGACATCCAAACTGTTGATTTAGATTAAAATATTCCTAGTTCCCAAAATCAGTTTCTGTTTTCTCAAAAATTTCACCTCTTCCTGAGAAACATAAAAACCTACTACAAACGTACAAATCCCCCACCACCAGTGGCATAGCTTGCTGAACTGGGAGACGGAAGGTGCCTGGCTCAAAACTAAGTCCCGTCCGCCGACCTAACCGATCGGAGTTTTCCGTGGTTTTCTCCGAAACGTAGCGTAAATACGGGTTAGGACCTCTTACTAAGACCACCAGGGAGTGCACCCCACCCCTCGGCCTAGAGCCCTCGTGTAGCTAATTGGCCGTAATCCCACAACCAATATAAACGTACACACTCATGCAAATCGTCTTCTTTCAACTCAAATTTATATCAGTAAATGAAACACCATTACTCTTTATTATTATATTTTTTTTGAAAAAACAGTTATAAATTATGTTTCAGGGTATGGAAAGAAAGCTTTAAATAATTTACTACATTGGCAGCTCAAAATAATTTGTTTTTCCGTGTCTCTGATTACATTCTGTATAATTTTGTAAAAATGAGAGAAGTAAAACTTTAAAAACACAATATCTATATTACTTATACTAGAAAGAAATAGAAAAATGTATTTTAAATACATAATTCACAGATCATTGGCTGTGCCCCCACTAATTAACGGATTGGCAAAAGGTGAATAGTAATGTTCATGTGTGCAAAAACCAATTTTCTTTTGGCTTCCTCTTCGGGCACCATAAAATTGGCAAAAGTTTAATATTTCTTTTTTCAACGACAGACGGAAATATGATTTGCTTTATTTTATCTTTTTAAGAGAACGGATAGGAAGGGGACACTTTTCACAAAAATTTCTTACAAATAATTTTTTTATTGGTAAAAGATTGAAACTTTCAAAATAATATCTCGAAACATTTTAAAATTCCTTAAAAATATCGATTTAACATCGATCGTTTTATCGATAGTTATTAAAACGTTAGTTTATAAGTAAATTAATGTAGAGCAAGAAAATTTTTTCATCATTTCTCGATTCCTGGGAGGGATGGGACATGTTTTTGAAAGTTAAAATTCCTGGATAATTTTTTTAAAATGACAAATGCAGCGTGCTAGTTTGTAACAAAGGTTTGCTCAGTAAGGTATAGCTGTGTAAAATGAGTAGGTATTACATTTTGATTAAAAGAAATAATTTGTTTTTAAATAATATTTCTATTTCAGCATATATATTTTCAGACACTTGGCAAGATTTACAACCAAGAAAAAATTTATTAATTACATATGGAAGCTTTGCAAAGCTTTTATCTACTTATTGGATGCATAGGGTCAGATGGGGGAAATAGTGGTAAAATTATGTATTTTTTTAAGGTCCTAAAATCAAGCTGTTAAATTTATGTTAATTCAACTAATGTATATTATATACATTTGACTTACATATAAAAAATATAGCATTATATTTTAATGTAATTCAAATACTCTTCTACAGTATCATTTTTAACTAGGCAAGTATTGAAACCCACATTTCCCCCAAACTGTGGGAAAATGGGGTAGTGCAAATGTAACTGCATATTTTTATTAAAAGTCATATTAATGTTACGAGTGAAATAAAATGCACCAAATTCAATGTATTCTTGAAAATACCAAAAGAAATGATGCAGAGCAAAAGATTATTGCCTAAATTATTAGCTGAAGAAATGATGTCTAGGATTATCAAATTCAGGTTCACTCAGTACGTGGCAAATGTTACTTAGTTCCACCAAATTAATTTATGATGATAAACAATAATTTTAATAATAACTATTGGTTCAGGAACATTTATTAAAGGAGAAATGGAAATGTCAGTATCATATAGAGCTTCGCTAAGTCTAACCATACCACCATTTTACCCCACCTCAGAAAAACAAATTCTTAAAATAGAAATTTCAATTTTATTCTTATCTTTTTATATAATCCAGTTTTCTTGATGTCTCTCTACTAATATGTATCAAAATATAAACGCTTTAATCTAAATTCTTCTAATTTTAAGGTATTTAGAAGAAAGTTTTCAGTATCACTTGTTGATAGGCAGTATGTTTACAGCAAAACAAGAAGTTTTGTACATATTAATGTTGAAAGATACTAAAACTTCATTAGAAATATTTTCACGTTTTTAAAATAATGTAAAAAAGGTTAAAAAATAAAACATCTAAATTTTTATGGTGAAAAATGGTATTTTTCAATACACCCCCCCCTCTCCAACCTGACCGTATTCTTTTTTTGTGTCTCCAAAAAAATTATATATGTATATAGAGAGATAGATGGATACAATAAGGTTTGTTAATATCATGTTTCCAAACACTCCTAATGAACTTTCTAATGAGTATAAATGCAGCCTACTAATGTCTGAAAATATGAGGTAAAAAGTCGTTTAAGAGCAAACTATTTAGATTTTTGATATAAGAAAAAAGCAACCCTACTCACTTTACCTCAAAAATGCGGAGTTCACCGTGCTACAATGAGGTGTCAGAATATGTGTTTACCTTGAACTAATGTCTAACGGCTCTGGACATAAAAAGTAAAATAAAAAAAATGAATAATTTGCAAGTCATTATAGGAAATAAATAAAATTTGATGATGTGCCATTACATTTTTTTTATTTTTTTAATGTATTACCATTTTATCCCACCTGCTACCCATTTTACCCCCACCTTCATGGAAAAAACGGCGCTTTTTTTTTCTCAACTTTTCCAGCAATGTGTGTAACGGAAATCTGAAATTAAAAAAAAAAGCTAACCATAAGATAATAGTTAAAGATAAATTTGGTTTAGACTATTTTCTCCAATCTGTGTTTTAGATATTTTTATGCACAGTTTACATCAGTATGAGTACTATCATCAGACCTATTTTTAGTATATTTATTATAAATAATGCTGTAACTCCTAAATTTCCATAAAAATCAAATTGGAAAAACATCTTAGAAGTTCCTATAAGTAATAATTCTAATTGAAAAATTCAATAATTTTACTTCTTACACAAATTAATTCGAAACAATGAAGTACTAAAAAATTGCTAAACCAGCCTAATTATTTGTCTGGGAGATATCATAAGGAAGGATGAGCCTCTTTGACCTATCCTTTCCTTTGCACAACTCTTCAATAAAACAACTTATTGCAAAAACTAATGAAATTTATGATAGTAAGCCTACAAAACAATAAATGGAATTATGTTAATTATAATAAATCAGGATGAAAACTTACATCGAAAGAATAAGAAGTTACTCGATTTCTTTTGTAGAGAAATTGGGAAAATGTTTTGAAATTGTGTGAAATTTGTAGTAAACAGAGTATTATTAGGACAGTTAAAACACAGGTAATTTTAAACTTATAAGTACTTCGAATTTAATCAAAAGGGATGTAAAAAACAGTTTTCCTAGAGACATCAGACATTATTTTTTAACGTGATTAATAATTGTTTTCTTCTTTCAACATAAACTGATCTTTTTTTATGATTAAATTGTTTGCCCGTGGCTAAAGAAAACTACTAAAAATGAAATCAGTTTATTTCGGTTACAACTGTAATGGAGGCATTTTAATTTTCCCGGGAGTGAAAAATACTTTAATTTCATCTAATTAGTTAATTTATTTTTTGTAATCATTACGAAATGATTTCTGTTCGTGTATACATATTGTTCCTTTTTTATAGTTAGCCATTTTTATATAACACCTAAAAACTTTTTAAACATCTTTTATTTTCAAGACTGCTCTGTTCTAGCCAGTGTCGCGAGATTCACCAGATTTAGTTCGAGCATTAAAATAATTAACAGGCAATTGTTTACATAAAATACTTTAACTATCATTTTATAAAGCTGAAACATTTATGCGAAAGTGTTTTTTTTTTTATTCATCATCAATTACATGTTTTATTCGAAAGAAAGTTACACACACACAGATTACAATAGTCAACAAAACAAAAAGTTTTCCAAGTTTCAAATGCATTATAATTAAGGAACGTCTATCCCATAAGCTATACTTTCTTCATCCACTTACAAGTACTTTTAAATGACACTCATTATGTAAGAAAAGTTAAAATAATATTTTGTTCAAATTTGTGAATAATATAATTGCGTAAAATATTACATATTTCTTAACTTATATTTCTGACGAAGTAAATTACGAATTTTAACAAAAAATTACTTTACGAAAACGGGTGCAGTATATTTCCTTCCCAGAGGAAGGAAATATAGACTTTTAAGTGATATTTTGAGCTCTACTTGTTAAAAGAAGTACATTTAGACAATCATTTACGGTCTAATATTTTATAGGTAACTAAAAGTTAAAGCCTGTTGTGGAGGCAATTACAACAGGCACTAAAGAAAATATTTGACGAAAATATGTCTACACTCAATATAGTTCATCTTCTCCACCTAAAATAAATAAGTTCATATTCAATTTTTATTATATACCCAAATCGAATTTCATGCTCTTCTGGAAACGGGCGGAAACTTAATGGCATTCGAAAGATTTCGTTTTGTGTACACAGCCATTCTTGTATCCATGCGGACGATTTATTTGTGAAAAAAAAATTAAACTATGTAATCTCTGGAAAAACTATTTTAAAGGAATTTGAATCCCATTTTCCTTTCAAAGCCTGCTGAACATGATGAATATGACGTCATGTCGATTGCAACAGCTCATTAATGATTCCCTTTTTTTTTTACTCTCGGAAATAAAAGGGAGCTGAAAAGAGCAAAAAATTTTTAAAAATGAGGGAATCGGCGGATTTTCAGATTTTTAAAGTAGCACAGATTGTTTTTTATATTTTTATACATAATTATGAAATTTTTCAAGCGGATCGTGTAAGCGGTGTAGATGTTATTACGCTTTTTCTGTTTTTTAAACTTTTTGAACTTTTTACTCTTCTTGGAGTAATGGCGGTAAAATATTTATATTGTAGTGGTTTCCCGGAATGGTTACAGAGTGAGTCAGGGATCAGCGTAACTATATAGTAGGATTGTATGGATTTCATCGTTTTGAGGGGGTATCAACATATTTATGTTTATGTTTGACTTAACTTTGAAATTTTCAATACCAGTTATTATTATTTTATTAGATTACTCGATTTATTGAATGGACCTGCTGGTTTGCTTCAATAACAAGTTTTGTTGCTGTGATGGGAAAATTAAACAAGTTAGCGATCATGTAGGTAACCCCTATTACGCGAAAAATAATACTTTCAATAATAAAAAACATTTACTGAAATAATATTACAGCTCTCTCTTGTATGCACGCTAATTATATCACTAAAAATCGGTTTCTTTTGTATTTCATTTTTTTATTAGGTGTGTGTATAAGTGTGCTGTGTGTGTTTGGGGGGGGGGGAGAGGAGAGGGAATTCTGAACATTACATGCTAGGAAAATCTCACAATTCTGCAGTTATCAGTGGGAATAGTCTTTTTTATTCCTCCAAAATCATTTACGATGTGATGTATAATAATATTCATCAGTATTGGTGTTTTACAAGATCATAGGATTTAGCATTTATGAATGATAGTACACTTTTTTAAAAAAGCTTTTTTAGCTCTTTAATCCTCTTACTGCAAGGAAAAGAAAATAAAACGAGGAAATTTACAATTCAAAAACATTTCAACTGGATTGATTGTGCAGAGAGAATGAATAACAATGGTTTTTTTTTTAAAACAATTTCATAAGCAAAAAAGATTTCAATAAAACAACTAAATTTTCTTGAAATACTTTTTTCTCTCTCCATTTACTCAGGGGAGTTTTGGTAAGGAAAATTTGTTCTAAGAATTCATCTACAGATTATAAAATATAAAAGCATTTTAAAAATTTCTAGCAAGAAGATGACCTATTCAAAATTCATGGTTTCATAAAAAGTACAATTAGGCGAGTAAAATACTTATAATATTGCATTAAAAATTATGCTGTCAAAAGCTAAACTAAGAAAGACTAATTTTATCTCATTTAAATTATAGATCGGTATTTTGGAGTATTTGATATTAGGACAAGAGAAATATAGTTTAAAAAAGGTTATTACCCGAAATATAATAATTAAGGTAAAATATATCTAATTACAAAATACAAATGTGTTAAACTTGTATATATATATATATCTACCAGTGGCGTATCCAAGGGGGGGATAGGGGGATCACAAACCTCCCATGAGGAATTTTTTACCATACGAAATGTATATTCTTCAGTCCCTTATCACACACACGTTTACATATATGTGAGTTGGAGTAGTCGTAAACCCCCCATGAAAAATTTCTAGTTACGCCACTGATATCTACAATTGTTAAGAAAATTATAGTAATAGTGGTAATTTTTCCTTTATATGCTCTTTTATTATTTTCTTTTATTACGCTAAATTTACATGCGGGGTAAATGAAAGAATAAATACACATTAGGTGATTTTATACGAATTTTTAAAACTGTTTAATCGGAAAAGAAAACATTAAAAGCTCCGTGCGTGAAAAACTGAAATATGTGACGTCATACTGAATTCCAGTTGAGTGAGGGATGAGCGCTTTGTTTGTGATGAAGTTAAAGTAACGTCGTACGCGAATATCAATAGATCATTTCGATGTGTCTTGTTACACGTACGTCACATCCATTGGGTGACACAGGACTTTTCATCATTCTGAGTAGATTCCGACAATAAATTACTATTGCAGTAAACGCAGAAAAATTTATTAAAAATAATTTTAATAAGCTATCTTTCACCCCTTCAAAACATAATAAGAAGCAAGAAAATCAAGTCGAAGTATAGTTTAACAAACTCAATTAACTGCAACCACATCACCAAATTTGAATTTAATATCGCTTTTTGATGTTCAAAAATCGGGTCTCTCCCTTTAAAATACGTCATGAGAGAGGCTTGTTTTTCACTCTATCATAGTTGCTCCACCGGTTGCAATACTCGTTGAAATGTTCTACATGGTTGTTACTGCTATGGTTGTTTTGTGCCATAGCAAGTTAGTGCAGAAGAGTCAAATATAACCGAAAGTATCTAAAGCAGCCCTGGCAAATCAATAATCTTCAAAGAATATAGGAGCTGTTTATCTCGTGGGACAAAATCAATATAAAAGAGTTTGGTGAGAATAGCAGGGCAGTCAAAGATGTAAATAGGAAAAAGTTTGGTACCATGACATACGGCTGCTACAGAAAACACTTAATAGACTTTAACCCGTTTGTAAATTTTGAATGATGTTTTTTGTAATTCGAAATGATGTAACTTTAGTGACCATTCATAGTAATATGAATTCTGTGCTGCCGAAGTTGAAATAAAAGTAAATTACCTTAGACAGGATTTAGTGTCACTGAAGGAAGTCTGAAACTAGATTCAATCACATCGATCTGGTAAGGGGGGGGGGAGAGTAATATGGAAAAAATTCGCATGAAAACAGGCATTTTTTGTTTATTAGCTGTTTCTGATACTAATAATGTTAAAAATACCATATTTTGTGCTACTTTCTTTCAATGCATTCATCCCCTTCATATCTGAAAAGATTTTATATATTATATTAGTTTAAAAAGTAAAATAAATAAACGATGCTATTAAAAGAAATAAATAAACGTTATTAACATCTGTTTTTTTTTCTTCAAAAAATTGAGGTAAAATGGGAAGCAGGTGGTGTAAATTGAATATTAGATTAAAAAAGTCAAAAACTTAAATATATAAATTTTATTTTGTTCCTATCACGACTTAAAAATTACTCAAATTTAAAATTGTTACGGCCAGGGCTGTTAGAATAAGTAGGGGTCAGAAGTATTCTGAAAGAAGTATTCTGTCGGTGAAAAGAAGAAAAGTATTCTGTCGGTGAAAAACCTGTACCGTCTCAGTGTCGGTACCGGTTTTTCACCGACACTGAGACGATATGTTTTCTGTCCTAACTTTTTCTGTTTGTAAAATTTCTCAATGATATAAATTAGTAAAGTGTATCTTCAATCCATCTTACATAGTGCACAACTAATAATATGTATGAAAATTGTTAATTAAAAATATCGAGCCTGAATTTGAAAAGTTTAAAGCAGAAGTTTCGAGAAGATTCAGTTTTTCCAAATTTTTGTTGAAATTAATCGTCTTGATAAAAAGTAATAAAAAAACCGCAATACTTATTATGTAGTTACATACCTTTTTGCTTGCCCTCGTTTTGGCATGGAGTTTTGGCATGGAGTGAACAAGGCTTTCTAAAGTGGAACAAGGGAGTTTTGCTCATTCCGATTAAACACCCTGGAGAAGTTTTACATTTGAAGAATGCTTCCGGGTCCCGACTTTTCTTCCGATGTATTCCCAAAAGTGTTCAATTGGATTGAGGTCCGGTGATTAACACGCCAGCCCACAACATTAAGTTTCTTAGCTATTAAAAAAAATTCCACCATTCTTGAGGTGCGCTTTGGATTGTTATCGTGTTGAAACATCCATCCACGAGGCATCTTTTTGCGAGCATGAGGCAGCATGTGATCTACGAAAATGTTTCTTTAACACTTGGATCCATATTCGAATGAATGTGAACGAGGGAGATGAAGCCATCATAATAGAAAGCTCCCGAGATCTGTTTCCTATCCTTACTGTTGAACTTTGGTACCGAGGATACATTCTGGAGCGTTTTAGACAGCCAAGATAAAACCGGCTATTATTTTCAAACAAACGGAATTTGGATTCATCGCTCCAAAACGTTTTTGACAATTTTTGGCTGTTCACATTTCATGCTCCCTACCAAATTTCCCTGAGATCTTCTGATTCTTTGCCTAGATAAGGGTTTTTTTTTTTTTCAGGGTACCTTGCGCTTGCACACAATCAAGAGGTTTGCACGTTGTTGTATACTACTAAAAATGCCTTGCATATGCATAATTCAGCAGAATAATGATTCAAAGAATACATAAAAAAATTAATTTACTGCTAAGAATATTAGAGTTTTGGACTGGCCGAGTCAGTCACTTGATCTCAATCCAACTGAACACTTAATTTGGCACTGGCTTTAGGTACACTTAATCGGAATGGTCAAAACTCCCTAGGTCCACCTTAGAAGGCCTTAGAGCAAATTCCGTGCCCAGACGATGAGCTGCTGTCCTCAAAGCAAAATGATATACAACTACTGTACGTACTAAACATTGCATTTCATTATACGTATAATGTTACAATAAATTTAAATGATCAAGAAATTTTGTTCACAGGAAAGTCAGGACAGAAAAGCATATAAAACTTCTACGCCCCACTGTATGTTTTAGATCAACATTGTATTCCGAGATCTCATTGTTGCACGGCTAGGTTGGGTAAAATAAATAAGTATATCTTCTTGAAAAAAAAAATAGTTTGCTTTATGATTTTTCTTTTTTAGTCAATATTTTCAGACATTTGTAGGCAATATTTATACTCATCGAAAATTTTACTAAGAGTATTTGGTAACATGATATTAAGTAAGACTTACTTACCATCCATTTCATCCCACCACACTGAAACATGAGTAGAAAGAAAAATATTTTAAAAAATTCTAATATTTTACTGATAATGAGCTGTTTAGACACCTTTTCTAACTGGAAAATAATAACAGAAATTCTCAAAATTTCAGGAATATATTAAGATTTTTGGAGACAAGAACATGGATTCAATAAGCAGATGAAAGCAAATATCATGTTTCCAAATGCAATCACATAAACTTTTTAATGAGTACAAATCTTGCCAACAATTGTCGCTAAAAACATATATATCATTTAAAAACAGATTATTTCAATTTTTGATCAAAAACTAATATCTACCCATTTTAATGGGGCGAAGCAACTAAGTAAGCTCCAAATATGCGATAAAGTGGAAACTAAACTTTTACAAGTGTCAAGACTAAAATTTAATGCATAATCACTTTCATTAAAGAATTTGTGATTAAATGGATTTGTTTCGAAATAATAAATCAAATCCATATCACTGGTTGAGTATAATCTAAGCAAATAGAAACACAATGGAAAACATAATACTTAATTTGTGATATCTTCTGCCGACAGCTTAGCTTAATATACTTAGCGTGCAATGCATACTTGTTTTTCGAAAATAAGTGTGGCTAAATCGTAAGTTCTGAAATTGAATGTGTTACAGGAGAGTGACAAACAGAAAAAGTCATAAACTTAAGGCTTTGCCTTTATTTAAAATTGTCGAGCGCATTCTTTTACTTACATACATAAATCGGTATCAGTACAGAAATCCAACATAAACTTTAGCGTATTGCATTTAAAATTCACAGTAAAGAAGTTCTTCGCAGATTTTTTAAAAAAATTATAAAACGTAGTAATATTGTTTTTCTTTAGATGCAAAATATTTTTTTAAACATTCCACATTCAACACAATAGAAGCACTATTTTAAATTTACTAAAAAGAGTAGTTTTATAGTAGAAAAATTTATGTCTATTATATTTTCCCTGAATGTAATAATTTTAGGGATGGACGCGAGACGACTGTTTTGCGAGACGAGACAGAGATTTACAGTTTTTTTGCGAGACGAGACACACATTTTTAACATTACGATATAGAGATTTTTGCGAGACGAGACACACATTTTTAACATTACTATATAGAGATTTTTGCGAGACGAGACAAAGCTTTTAGGCTATTTTGCGAGACGCGAGACTCCTATTTTTCGTCTCGCGTCCATCCCTAAATAATTTCTACTAAATACTTTCCACTGTATCTTAGAGCTATAACAGATAATATGTATTCGTTACTGAGAAACGGAATTCTATATGATTCGAAGAAATGAATTATGGATTTTGAATATATCTCGTTACTATACTCGTCACAGTGTGCGATACCAGTTGATACAAATAGATGTGTTCTATACTGAGTAACGGGTGTTCTCTCGTTACTGCATGAGTTGTCAGTTAATACGGGTTTGAGATATGGTATTTGTTGTACTTGCTACCGAGTAGCGAATATTCTAATGTTACTACTGCATTGTGTATGAGTTAACACGTGTGCATTTATGTTCGTATAATAAACGTAAAATACAGAACATGTTATTTTCGTATGACACGGGGAGGAAATACTGTATCATTTGAGTTTCGTATGATAAAAAGATATAGTACATGTAGGTTGCTCTTAAATAGTTCGGATTAATGCATGGGCACCCAAAACGTATTTTTAGGGTGAATGATCTCTCTTGCATGTGTAAGAGGGGGGGGGTCATCTCTGGCTTTTAAACATTTTAGTACTAAAGAGAGCTGTACGCAAAGGGGTGGCAGTGGCGGATTATTGCAAGTTTGTCGGGGGGGGGCGGTTAGTTAGAAGATTGACATATACATCCATTTTATGGAAGTAAAATAGGATCTTTTACATTAATTTCTTTCTTCTCGGGGGGGGCGGTCGCCCCCTCCGCCCCCCCTTTAATCCGCCCTTGAGGGGTGGGCCACACAGGGTTGAGTCCTCGAATATTTCAGAATGACCGAAAATTAGTGTCACCTTTTTACATTAAATTTAAACAAATGAATTTTCGACACGTTTTTAATTACATGCAAGCCGAGGCTAAACAGAAGATTCACATTTCTTTCATTTTAAAGCAAGAAATGCATAGATTTTTTTTCCCCCAAGAAAGAAAAAAATTCTCGAAGAATAGCTCTTCATGGAATACAACACTTATATTTGAATATGCTATTATGTTCGAATATGATCTTATGTATTGAATGCATAGAGGTTATTTTCTTGATTTTACATCTGATAACTTCTTTTCAGTCCAAAAATATTATAAGATTATTTTAAAAGTTACTTTACCACTTTAGAAAACCTTTAAATCCATTACGCATCTAGTTTTAACATTTTCACCGACGAACTCAAAAATATTTATGTATTAGTCAGTTTTTTTTTGGTTTTGTTTCACATAAATATATTTGATTTTTACAAAATATTAAATTGTGATAAATAATGTACGGACTGATTTTTTTTTTTCATGGATACACTGCAAAAAAAGTCTGTCAAATTTACAGAAAAAAATTGTCAGCCAGGACGCCAGTTTATTTCCGTTTTTTTTACAGATTTCTCCCATAAATTTTACAGATTCTCAGTTCATTTTACAGAAATTTTCCATATAAGGAAAAAAATTAGGGATGGATGCGAGACGACTTTTTTGCGAGACGAGACAGAGATTTACAGCTTTTTTGCGAGACGAGACACACATTTTTAACATTACGATATAGGGATTTTTGCGAGACGAGACAAAGCTTTTAGGCTATTTTGCGAGACGCGAGACTCCTATTTTTCGTCTCGCGTCCATCCCTAAAAAAAATACGGAAGATTTCTGTAAAATATACGGAAATAAACTGGCGTCCTGGCTGACAGTTTTTTTCTGTCAGTTTAACAGACTTTTTTTTGCAGTGTACTTACTAAGAAAATTATCAAGTGTTCATAAAATTAACAAGAAAATTTAATTTTCGACTTCAAGAATCTACAAAAACGGGATAGTGCGATGAAAACTATTAACTTTAAAAGGTTAAAAAAAAAATGAGTGTGATCTAAATAACTGCCACCCTATCCAACAATGTCGCAAGTGTTATAGCTGTCGACATTCTTTAAGTCTTCAGCTGTTTCAAATGTGTCTTACAACGAAGTCCATCGCTTGCCGTTACTGCCCAGGTATCTAGGAGTATCTCGAGCTCTTTCTGCGACTGTTTTATTCGGAGCCAAGCGCCACTTAAAATCACCCATCGTCCCCTTAACTGGGTTAGGGAGGCGACCGCTCTCCAACCCGGATGCTCTCCGCCGCCAAAATTAAATAATTTAATACGGAAGGTTGATTGTGAATAATCTTATTGCGAGGCCTCCGTCTATTTATATCTCCTTAACCTGATTTCGACCGGCCCAAAGTTTTTGCCCGCTCTGTTTTCCCTCTCCCAATCTTTCTATCCAACGGCGTGTGAGATTAGTCCTTCCATCCCGCCCCCTTTGCCCAAACCTCCTTAAGAACGATTCATATTTCTTTGGGGGTCCGATATTCATCATTTTTCTTATTTAGAATTGGACTGGGACGGTGGAAGCTGGGGGGCTAACCAAGTTAGGGTGCGTGCGGCCGAATTACGCGAGATCCCCCTCAGCACACACACGCACACACACACACATACACACTGGACTCAAATTTGATCAAGCAGAGCTCGGTATAAATCTCAAGTAGTAGCGGTCTCTGCTTTCATACGACGACCAAACGTTGATCCAGACAGTTGCTCCCGCTTGCGACAAAATATTTTTAATTTGGCCACTTTGCTGTTAAAGATGAGGATTCCATTCGAATCGAAATTTGAATTTTGAATTGTTACAGAAATCGGAAAATTAAAAATCGTGTGTGTACACATTCATCAGGATTGGGCTCCTGCTATGTGCTCACGCTTATGACCGTTATTTTATGTGGATTTGAATGGATACACCAAAAATATGTGGAAAATGGATTAACATAGGATCAGAAATTCTCGTACTCCAACATTCACCGGTTGATCTACGAGATAATATTTAGTGTGTTTCTGGTATTGAATATTTACGTAAGTATTTTTTTTAATGAAAATCTTAAACATTGTAGACTTCGTATGCAATTATAAAAGTTTTAGTGCAAATCCCTGAAATTTTAATATGCATCCTTGGCACTCCCTTTCAGCTGAAAGAAAAATATGTTAATTTTATCAATTTATTTTACTGTATAAACACGTGAAACCTCTGAGTTTTTTTTTTTTTTTAAACCCAAAATGGATACTGTAAAAGTTTCATGTAGTACAATTTAGATGTAAAATTCTATAGATAGTTGCTGACTATGTAGAGTAGACTACTCGAAAGTAAATCTCGTAAAAATGTTTTATTATGTTAGATTTATTTAAAATGCTCTTTTATATTCCAATGAAATAGTTTTCGTTAAATGAATAATTTCCACTTTAATGCTTGTTTATGCTTACAGTCTTTGTTACATACCTTTAACTGGCGAGTCTTAAAATACATAATATATTAAGTTTCTTTTTCACAAAAAATTTTACTGAACAGTTATTTTACTGGTTTTTACACTTTTTTTGGCATTGCAACATGTAACAAAAATATTTTTAGGTGGTAAAAAGTCCTTTTTCTAACCAATAGAAAGATTCACTACCCACACAGGCAAGAAAGTCTGCCTTTAGTGCCTATGTGGATGGTGGAGCTTTTTGCAACTGAGGAAGAGTGGACCTTTTGAACCACCTGAAATGATCTAATGAACCATTTTTGAAATATGCATTTTTTTTCACGAAATTCCTAATTAATTTTAAGGAATGATGTATCAAAAATTACGAATAATTAAATATAAAAGTATGTAATGCTTTCAAAATCTTCGTAGTGATTTAAAAAATTGTTCGCAACCATTTACTAAGATCACTTCTTAAAATTGTCCGAAATCCAAGAAAATCGATTGAATGGATAAATGTGATTTATAATTTTGAAATCCATTACATTTATTACTCCTTGTTCTGAGTTTTTATGACATGATATGAACACAGGGCAACAAACAATAACAACAAATATTAACGAAATCATTTACATCATTAATACTATTTTATGAGTATTTAATTGTTTCAAAAACTCTTTATCATGCATTCTGATAAGATTAAAAATGATTAATATTTCACTCTTGAATAAATAAGAGAAAGGAATGTGGTTTGCAAAAATATTAAATAAATAATAATAATTACTCTTCCATTTCCTTACATTGTTTTCAACGTTCCTTTTTGCGTGAAGACAGCATTCACATAACTTCACCTCACAGCGTTAAAAAATGAACTAAGCTCAGAACGGAAAAAAGTCACAATATTAAAATGAAGACGAATTTTTCTCCACCACATTTAGCTTATAGCATGTACACAGAAAACTCCTTAACAATTAAAAAGAATACAAACATTCAAGTCTTTCCAAAAACTATTAAAATAATTTACATACATACATACATATGTATGTATATATATATATTAGTCTTTTAACACATATATATACATATATATATTATATATATATATATATATATATATATATACTTACATATATTATATATATATATATAACCATTGACAAAGATTATTTTGTATAGTAACTGCCTAAAATAAGAATAGGTTATTTGTTCAGTTCCGAATAAATGCAACAATAAGTTATTGTTTTATGCTTAATGATTTTTTAAAAATGAACAACTTTAACGGAGAGTGTTTCCAGAACTGCAATTGTAATTTTAAAAGTATAATAAAATATTCATTCGGAATGTTGGAAATGTAATCTAAACAAACACAGTGCATTCACTATTAGAACTAAAATCATGTTGGTAAATATTCATACGTTATATGAAAAAAAAAAGTTTATCTCTTAAGAGTTGGAAGTTTCATTCTTATAAACTATAAGAATGAAATATAATTCATTTCTTAAAATCTGGATATATACAACATGTGTACACCGATACTGCATACACATACTTTTAACCAACCTCAGTTTGATTTCATGAAATATATTCGAAAAGTACGTTTTAAGTAGCAAAATTAAACATTAAAAAATCTATATAAGTTCTTTTTAAATGTATGAATTGCTGTTATATTGTATGTTTCTTAGTTAAAGTACTGCGTTTGCAGAACGTACCTAATTCTATGATTTTTTTCTCAATGCAGAAATGAGATAACTAAAAAGATTAATAAAGCCAAAACCTTTTTTATGTATTAAAAGGAGCACAACTGAGAACAAAGCTATTTAAACAATAAAATTTTTGAAAACAAACATTCAGCTAGCAAAAATATACTTCTGAATCAAGTCAAGTTCATGTAATATATTTCCAAGAAATTTCATTCGAGAAATAAATCTAACAATTTCGCTGGATTTTGTAAAAGAGCACTATTATAAAGAAAAAATTCTTAATAACTTTCTGTATAATGTGAATACAAATTAGAAGCTCTTTCAACACAAGTAAGCTCAGATAATTTAATTTTAATGGAATTTTAGGGAGGAAATGCTCTTTGGATCACTTATAGATAAAAATGTATGCAGATGATTCACACTAAAAACGTAAAATAAGTACAAGTTAAGGAGTAATAAACTTTATCTAGAATTTCATTTAAAATACAAAACACGTTAATTTAAGTTTATATTTCAATTACATTAGCTAAAATTTTGTATAAAAAAGTCGATAATTGTGAACTTTATAAACACCACTTAAAAACAAATATGTCTATGCTTCTGTAACAGACAGATAAAGAAAAGAGAAGAAACTTACTTTGAAATCTTACTTTGAAACAAAATCGCAAATATGTTTTTTCCTGAAACTTCATGAACACCTAAAACATACTTTTAAATAAATTATTGTGTTTAAGCTCATATCACGATACATGACTTTCACAAAGCATAATTTGAATTTTTCTTTTATTATACAAAAATGTTGTAAAAATAAAAATACTGCAACAAGATTTTATTTGCATTCAGGATTTTATCAACTCTAACGAGATGTTAAGCTCTTTTTAGTGAAGATTTTTCGTTAAATATTGCTCATTGAAAATTTCAAAATTTATTTGAAAATTTGAAATTCTGTTTTCTTAAAAAAGAAAAGCTAAATTCAAAAACTATTTTTTTAATGTGAAATTTGAATGCGCACAATTTTTTGGTAGTGTGAGTCAATTTAAAAAGAAAGAATACACTCTAAAAAATCTTTTCCTTACAATAAAATTGGTGTTTACATTAAAAAAATTCAAGATTTAATTAGGTTTCCTACTCACGGGAATACGGTAAATAAAGATCCTCAAGTCACAAGCTACAAATACCTGAAAACACAAAACACAGTACATGACCAGAAAAGATAATTATTTGCAATCATCCTCCTCCTCTCTCCCCGGAAAAAATACATAATTTAACTATATTGAAAAATAAACTAGGTACCCGTATACATTCTTTTATATAAATTTAAAATAGTATTTAATTTAAAATTAGGGGACACAGTTCTAATTATTTCAAGATCGTTAAAAAATGAAGCTGCGGATATATTTTAAATAAACAATTAATTCATTTATTCATAAATTGTTTATATATTTAACGGAAACAAAAATTTTAAGCGCTGTTAAATGTTTTTCTAATTTAGTTCTTAACATCTGCTGCCGATACGTTTAAAAAAATGGCTGTTAAAACTTTTTTCCCGTGTTTCATTGGATTAACTTAAAACTAGTATTGAAATACTAAAATAATAGTTTATTTAAAATGTATCTGGAATGGATATTAAAGATAGTCTTCTTATATACATAAAAGTGGAAAGCTTTATGTTATATGAGTATTGTATTCAAGGCTCAAATTTAAACCAAATATATCTTCGAGAAGGTATACTTAATTTAAATTTTTTCTGAATTTCAAATGTACAATATTATTTTCTTAAATAATTCGGATATTATATTAAAAATAGTTAGAAATTAATGTTTTCTTGGTTGCTTTCATTAGAATTATCACAGAGACAAACCTTAAAATGTATGAGGTATGATATCATTTTCAATTAATAGCTCTTTTGGTAATTATTTATGCTTTCTCTTATATTGAAAATGCTTTTACAATGCTTTTAGGTATGCATTATTCAGATGAAAATACGCGTAAGTTGAAATACGTAACTGCACAATAGTTAAATCTCACTTTAGTAAGAACTTTACTACATCATTTTATCACTCAGTCTATTTTAATACACAAATTTAGCTAAACAAACTACATGATCATTTTATTTTAGACATATTAATGTATTGCGTCGCTTTAAAGTCCATAGAAAATGTTTATTGTTTTGTTTCTTTCAGTTATTTAAGTTGAAGATTATCAGAATTGGGGTATGCAGTTTTGTGGCACACAAAACTGTAAATTGCATAATCTAATCTAGGACAGAATAAAAAAAATTCACTAGGAATTATTCATATCACATGATCTTTCACTTTAAAAATCTATATAAACAAGGAAAAATATTTCCATTTAAATGCTAACTCGTGCTGTAAATGCTTTTAGATAAAAAACTCCGAAATCGTTAGTTAATTCATTTTGTTAAATGATGTTCCATTTTGTCTTAGTTTAAGATGTCGTATGTTTTGATTCCATTTATTTAATTGGTCTTTTAGCGCATTTATTTTTGCGAACGATTGAGAGCTTTAATTTTTATCTAATAAATAGTACCATAATATGAGATTATTAATGCTACTGACTTGGACTTGCTGTAAAAATTTTCACATGAATAGATATGATTGAAGTTTCAGACAACAAACAATTCTCTTGAAATCTATTGAGCAAGAACAATTTTTGCTCATCCGTCGCACATAAAGCTGACAGGGGCATACAAAATGGCAGTAGTAAGCTACTAATAAATTTGATAAAAGAAAACATACAATTCGTTATTTTAGTAATATCTTGTTTTATGTATTAGTAATATTATGAACGTAATAAAACAAAGTTTTCTCAAGGATACCATTTTAATATAATCATTGTAAACGGGATAACTTTAAATTGTTATACGGTTCGACTTGCTTTAACAGTGCAAATGCACTTTTAGAAATTAAAAATGATAAGTTTTATCTGCAGTGACGCTTCCAAATTAAAACTATTTGTGAAAGTTCTTGTCTTAAAATGACTGTAACCTTATTTTAGTAGTTGTGTTTTTCAACGTCTTCAGAGAATGAATTATAAATTAGATTGCTATTTGAAACGCTCGTTCACTTGAAAAAGAGGAAGCCTAGTTGAACATAGTAGTTGAACATTTTTATGCTCTAAATACATAAATAACATAAAATTTTCGACAAATTCATTACAGTAGTAATATCTTACTGATAACTTTTCGCACTGAATCAAAATATTACAAAGAAATTATTTAATTCAAATCTTACTTTTGTTTTCTTCGCAAACATAAAATATGATATGAAGTCAGATTTCAAGGTCAACAGTGAGCTTATTGGCTCAATCAAGGTACTGACTGAAAAGATCGGTTGTTTATATTGGGTATAAACGATTGATCAGAGTTGCTTTTAGTATTTCAAGTAACACATTTTCATGGCATTAGCGCAATGAGCTGGGTGCTTTTTTAAAGTTATTTAAAACTGATGAAATCGCATCTCGAATGAGAATGTAGAATTACTCAAAACACAATGGGAATGATTTTTCATCTGTGCTATTGTTGTAAATAAAGTAACTGAAGGTTTAGCACAAATGCTTAACATGACTATCATGAGCGCACATAAAAGTATTTTTTTAAAATCATTTTTTTCGTTTGAATGCAATATGGTTACAACTAAATGTAAAGGTAGATTGGGATATTTGATAGTACACTATTTTAAAAATGTAACAACGGAGTTGTTTCAAGTAAAACCATTAGAGCAAATTGTTTACTTATGTGCGATTCAAGAAATGATGTTAAATTTATGCTACCAAATAAATGAAACTTGTATTCTTTCGTTAACGATTGAAAACGCTCTCTAATTCCAAAATATAAGGAAAAAATTGATGAATTATATAACTGATTTAAAGTAACATTGCTACATGCATACTTTCCAATGTCTCTTGTTTCTGAAAATCGCATTTGAATAACAACTTAAAAAAACTTTAAAATAACGTTAACTCAATTAAGTTAAAAGAAAGCATTTCAGTTTTTTTTCTTTTCCATTCATACGTCTTAGCCAATATAAAAAAAAAATTATATACAAAGACATAAATGCGCATTCATAAATGAACATTTTTCACAAACAGTGAAAATCCCCATTAAAATATGTTTTTGAAAAAATAATCTCTAAATGCTTACGGAAAGCTTTTTAAAATGCCATAAATACGTGTGCGCATAACATTAGATCTTTATCCGCGCGTCGGTTCGTTTCCCAGCTATTGAAACGGAGAGGGCCGGCATCTTATAGGCGGCCATGTTCCGTCGACGTGGCTGCAGGGAAACGGCGCTGAATCACCGCGACTACTGCGTATTTCTCGCTGGGATAGGTTTGTTAATTAAAAAAATAGGGTGTGCTTGTAAATATATTAACGAGAAATACTTATGTATATACAAATTTACGTACTTAAACACTATGAAAGGAATAATTCAAAAGAATCTCTCTACAGAACTTAAAATATATAATAATAATTAGAAATTTAAAAGTATACATTCCACAAAAATCATTTTCGATTTAAATACTTAGACACTGATTTTCATAGATGATTTTTTAATTTTAATGTGTTAGTACGGCGTATGCATACAAAAACCACTGGAGTAACAATTTTATACGTATTTTAATTATAAATAATGTTACCACTATTTCGCAGAATAAATTGGGGTTCTACCATGGTTAAGTGGATAAAACACTGAGCATGGTAAACGGTTGGAGTGTGAAAGTCCCACGTTCGGGCCTACCGCGATACTTTCGATTCAACACTTTGGAGCTTTGGGCGTTTTACTCTACATGTAACGTGGATATGCGCTAGAACCCCTTAAAAAGTCCCCCGCCTAAGGCACTTCTTTGTAGACAGTACCGTCGTGTAGGCTTTCCATAACACGTAACATTAAGCGAATATATTTAATTTTAGGTAACTTTATTCAACTTGAGATAACTTTAGTAAAAATTTCCGTTCCTTTTTTTATTTGTTTAACGTATTTATGCTCATTTATTTTTTACAAATGGGAAGCTTCATTGCTCTTAGATGAAAAATGTGTGATCTAGAAATAGGGAACTATACAGAATTTAGCTGTACTATTGTAGGGCTTCAATGTGATAATGTGGAGGGTCGCAAAATCTAACATATGATTATTTAAAGCTGGATTTTAAATGCAAACTTTATTTTCGTACAAAAATGTAGTTTTTAAGGAGTCATTTAAAATTTGCGTTTTATGACCTAGAAATTTATTTTACTAACCACGATATTTTAAATTGCACAACCGATTCTGAATACATGAATTTCTGCAAATGCGAAATTTCATTTCTTTGTTACGAAGTATCAACAAATTAGTAATTGGGAGCTGTATGGGTACTCAAATACATTGTTATATAACAAATTGTAACAATTTGAAAATAAGTATAACCCAACATATGGTTCCTTACAGATGATATTTTTCAAAACCATTGGTCAGAATGAAACCTAAATTTATTTTTGGTAGTTAAATATTAAGTTTAATAAACACAAATTTCTTTATGTTCTCTTTTTTCAAATTGTGATTTGATAATTCTTAGTAAGAGGGCCTAATCTAATAAAAGTTTTACCTTTATCTTTGAATTTTTTTTACAACCACCCCTTCAAAATAAAATTTACTATACACAATAACAGATAACATTTAACAGAAGTACAGTTAGCTCAATTCCTTTGGCTGTTCGTCAATTAGAATTGGAGATGTCGCAAGAGTTTTGATTGCTTATTTTTTGTTTGTTTGTTTGTTCTGTACAATATGGTACAATGACATAGTACAATTTCGCAATCACATCCTTTATGGCTTTCAACGTAGCATTATTTGACGATATAAAAACACATTTTTAATACTTATCAAAACTTTTATTTCAGCTTACATCTTTTTTTCCAAACAAAAAATGTAGTTCTTAGGGAGCCATTTACAAATTTTAGTTTTGTGACTTAGAAATTCATTTTAATAGCCACGATATTTTAATACTCACTACTCACTACCGATTCTGAATACTTCTGCAGGAAGTCTCATAAAAAAAAAAAACTTTAAGCTGTGACCATACAAGTAAATCGAGACATAAAAGACCTGACTAACACGGTGACCAAGATACAGGTGCTCAATCCTGCTGGAAGCACAATTTTCAATCAGGAATGAGGAGAATGCATGTCTGGGATCATCTGTTACAGAAACGCCTTGACAGTGAGGCAGTTTTCTTTGAGAAGGCATTTTGGGACATGATAAGGTCCGAATAGACATTTGTTAATTATTCCCGCGAAAACGTTCGTAGAAAAATATAGATGAGGCGCACAAGGATATGAATCTGTCCACACATGTTGGTTCCAGGTGTTAAATACCCCTTCATGTTAGAAGATACAATCATTCACGGAGAGCACTTTTTGCGCGCTCTATCGCCTTTGCGGTTAAATTCCGAATGTGTTTTCTTGGATGAAATGTGTGTTCTATGATCTCTGTAAATTTTGCATTTTTTTTATGAAACACCCCAGATGGGAACGATTTTTGAAATAAGTTAAAATCTAAAATAGAGGATAAAGTATGGAAAATTCGTGGATAACGCATAAACAAATTTTAGTGTACGTTTTCTGTTATATAAAAGCAATTACTATAAAGATTATTTGCTCAAGTTAAAAATTAGCTGAGATTCACCGTAAACCTGAGAAAAAATAAACTATATGATAAATTGAATTTCCATGTTAAATGCTCAGAGTTTGAATTAAAAAAGCATATTCCTAAAAAGCTACTGAATGTTTCTTTATACCTTAAAACGATATAAAAAAAAACAAGCTATTTTATGTTTGTTTGCGAAACTTAAAATTTATAAATACGAAAAATATCCCCCAGAGAATGAACATTAGTTTTAAATGTAGATACATTGTCAGTTTGTGCTTTAAAAATTTGAAGTAATATATGATATCTTGAAGCCGTTATAAGCTATTAGCTTAGTGCTTATTTATTCATATAAAAGTTTATCAGTTTAGAGCTCTTTTTTTTTTTTAATTGCTTTACACTTTCTGAAACACTGAACTTTTTCTACACGATAAATGAGGTGATGACATTATTTTTCATATAATTTAGTTAAATTAATCTAAGAAAAAAAAATAGATTTTAAACATCAAGCTTGTGAATTTGAATGATATTGTTCTAACTAGAAATTTTTTAAATTAAGTGAAGTACTAAAAAGGCAGATTTTAAACACCTTACAGAAACAAAGAAAACTGTACTGCTCTGCCTAGATACATTTCTAAATCAATTTCTCCCTTGTTAAATACTACTTTTTTATTAGTTTCGTTCTAGCCCGATGGAAATTATGTGTCTGCATTTTGTCATTTGGTTTATGTCATTCTAATTTATATAACTGCATAAACTTATTAAATACCTTCATTTTATTTTAAAAAAGAGAATCAATTTATAAAATAAATAAATACACTTAAAAATAATTTTGTTTTACTAGCAAATATTTTTTTCTCTCCTAAATTATATTTTCATTTCGAGTTTCTGTGCATTCTGCTTTCTTTTTTCTGTGTTCCTTTAATTAATAAACAATCCTGAAAAAGGTATTTTCCTTATATCCTTATTTCATATTTTTCTTTCTTTTTAAAAGAGAATACTAAAGACTTTCTATTGGAATGAAATTTAATTATTTTTTATGTTTTTCCTCTTCTCTTATTCGTTTGTTAGAACAATGCACAAAGACAGCAGAAAGGGTCTGCGTGTGCTAAAAATAAACAATGTTTCCAAACTTTCTTTGTTTTTATGATTGCTAGGTATTCTGACACTGTTTCGCGCACACACACTTAACTCACGAGCACACACACAGTAAACTGTACATATCTATTTATTAACAAGATAATATATGCAGGAACAGTAAATTTACGCAAAATTAGAAAGCAAATATAGAAACATTTAGAAGCTTTATCGCAATTCACGCCGCAGTTTTAGAGGCATTAAAGTGAGTTCTTGAATAAGAAATGAAAAGTAAATTTAAGTTTTGATATTCCCACAGTTGGAACCTTCATTATTTAAAATTTTACAAGCTTTCTCAAACGTAACCTAATTTGTTACAACACTGCATATATGTAAATATTTAATCCTTGAATAAAATCTCTAAAATTAAAGGAGCTGTACTTTCTTAGGAGAATGCCTTTTCTAGTTTTAGTGCAATGCTGTTGATTAATTTTCATCAAAAATTACTTAAATTTATTTAAACTGAGTATTAGCTAAAAAAATGTGGTAAAAGTGTCAGATTTTCTAACGTAATATTTTTTGTGTTAGAAATTTTATAGAAATCCTAATGCTAAGAAAACTTCACATACGAGCGAATGCTAAAATATTGCTTCTAATTGCTTTCATTCTCATCCTACTCTCGTGAATTTTTTCCCAATTTCGTTTTCAGTTTCTCCCAATAGTATGAAAATTTTGAAAGAAAAATTATTTCACACATTGAGTAAAAAGGGCATGTACTAATTATGGATATATTTTCAATGTATTTGTTTTTTCTAAATTTAGAGTAGTACTTTAGTGTAGCAAAAATGTATTTTGTAAAAAAAATTAAACTTTGTTTCCCCCCCCCCCCGTATGGTTAGTGAGGTTTTGATATTTTAAAATGATATGTATATTTTATTTTATCTACAAGCCAGAGAACACAAACTATTGAAATAAATTTTTGACATATTGGCTAAAAAAGGGTGCACACTAGCTTTGAATATATCTCTTCAGCTTATTATTTTTTCTTATTTCAGAGAAATGTTTTATCGCAGTCAAAATGTTTTTGTAAAAATTGAATTTTTTTGGTTTTTCAATGTGGTTAGTGAATTTTTGGTAATTTAAAATGATATTTATTTTTTCAGAAGTCTTGTGTTCAAACTTTTTTTAAACATTAAGATACTATAAAGTACTTTTAATCTTATTATAATTTGAAAAAGTAACATTGAATAGCAATGTTGGATTAAATAACTAAAGCCAATTTATTTATAAGAATGTACTATTGCAAAAAATTATAAAAAAAAACAAACAAATTAAAGTAATGACTTGCATTTTACTTTTTGAATAAGAATTACCCAGATAAGTTCTTACTTAAGCCATTGTATTCATTTAAAGACAAACAATCTTTAATTAAGATTAATATTCATGCTACGAATTTTCATACGAACAAATCAATTTTCATAAAAGTTACAAAATTTAGTCCTCAGTACCTTACAGTAATAGTTAATGAATAATGGCTCTTCAATGACATAATGTTCTTTTTCGTTCTTTTTCTGGACATAATGTTCCTTTTTGTTCTTTTTCTGAAGATAATAGCTTTTATAAACACGTTATCTTTGTGCGAGAATATTGATCAATATTCAGCTACACAGATGTACTCAATTTCAATGTCTGTGATCTTTTGAATGTTTACGTAGCTGTAAAGTGATTTTCTTTTGTTTAGATTGAAACACTTGAAATCATTGCCAGTTGAAAAACAAATTCGAGTAAGGTTTGGATTTTTCACACTTCTTTGCCATCCTACGATAGACTTTTGTCTTTAAAAAAACTCAATGGCGTAACAGGCCTGATGTGGGATAAGGCTATGTTATTGTCCAGGGCCACGGGTGCAGAAGCAAACGTCCTGACCACGTAGTCAGCTTGACGCTGAGCTCCAAGTCTTACACTGAAAAAAAATTTCGTGGTTTTGACCGCACGTTGTGGAGTAGTTTCTAGTAATAACGCACAATGTGAGGGTAAAATGCAACAGATTGTGGTGCAATTAAGAGTAACTACAGCACAATGTGCAGGTAAAAGTAATGCAATTTTTTTTTTTCAGCGTAGTTCCCCAAATCTTTTCAAGCTTGGTTCGAATTTCATCGACGCGCTGCGGGGATGAAAGCCCGGCCAACCGTGCTTAGCTGGAGGATAGAAACATGGACCTATTGCATGACAGCACAATGTGCTAAGCATTACGTCCCATGTCTTTTACCTTTTACTTCTAGTCCTTTTGTTATTATGTTATTTTTTACATTTCTCTTACCGAAATCAATAATCGGTTCACATGCCAAATTATTAGACGAGTGACAGCTACAATAACTGGATTTTAGCTTCTTAGATTCTTTCGACAATTAGAGTTCTTTATCAAAGTATTAAAACGAGAACAAGTACATTATAACATTTTCCCAACTTCATGTAAGGGGACTGATGCGAAAATACAGCAAAAGTTAAACGCTCTATCATCGTTGCACAGAGCAATTTTTGACATCTATTTTATCATAAAAGAAAATTACATGACACTTATACATTATGGAGCAAAAGCCCATTTTAGCAAATTTTGCAGTCCTTGGTGGATGTCATAGGAATGGGATCAAAATGTTACAGATTTCTTTTTTTGTTTGAGAAAAATTATGTTATTGAGCAAAATCTAGCATTTGATTTGAACATTTAATTAATGGATGGTTTTTTAAGTAAATCGTAGGTAAATAAAAATAAATTCAAATCTTTTTGTCAAATACAATGCATTTGCTTTACATACAAATCATAACATCTGAAATAAATCTGCAAATTACGTCAATGATTACTAATATAATTGTTAAATTTGCTGTAAACAAGAGCATTGAATTTATATAAATGAGCTCGAAATTAAAATATGAATTTTTACCCACGTTATGTATGTAAAAGTTTTGGCAGACTCATATACACGCTGTTTCTTTGGATTCTTTAAACAATAATAAAATACATTTTATGGATTATCTCATGCATTGAAGAACACAATGTAAATGTTAAACTTACTAACTTAACTTTATATATATACATAACTATATATTTCCGCGAGCGAATTAGCCTCACCATGGCACAGTGGTTTTATCACTGTCTTTAGACAGCCGAAGTATGAAGGTCCCGGGTTCGGGCTCCATCGCGCGGCTGTCAATCTAACGGTCTGGAGTTTCGGTAGGTTTCCTCCAGGATGTAACGTGAATGCGCGTTAGAACCCCTTAGAAATTCCTCATATCAAGGCACCCTCCATCGTTGGAGATCGCCCTAGCTTAGCGTTGCCATAATCACACAAACAAACAGCGAGAGAACTAAATGAAATAGGGTGCCTGTAACGTAGTTTTCAAATTTAGGAATATATAAAACACAGGTTCGAAAAGCAGATACGTTGCGAATAAAGGAGAGGAAACTCTAGTGAGTTAGCTTCTTCATGAAAAATGTTTAACAGAGAATTAAAAGGGACTGATATTTGTTTAGAGAATTTCGATTTAAAAGATGCATGTGAATAAAATTTAATCATTATTTTGGATGTCAAAATTCATTCATTCAAAATGCTGCTAAAATGCTTATTCACATAAACAGAAACACGTTTTTTTTTGCCCATTGAAAACAGTTTAAAAGAAAGTACATAAATATGTATTTTTCAGCATCAAAAATTGCCGTCTAGTTGTCGCATATCTTAATTTGCTTTATTCATTTAGTGCCATTCAAATTTAAATACCAGTCGAACTTCTTAGTGAAGGGATTTTTGGTTCGTGTTAAAGGGGGGGGGTGTACAATATTACATAATATTATGTCGGGACCAGAGTATTATTTTGCGTTAATCTACTTCGTGTCAAGCGTTTTTGAAATGAGTGTACAAAGAAAGTGGGAGGCACAGGGACACTTGCCATCCCAGACGAAATAGGTTTTGACCATAGAGGTTTGACTTCTTTTGTAAATTCAAATGCATTCATAAAGGAAAAGTATAAAATGCTGCCTCTTCTTCACGAGTTTTTCTTGGATTCGCCACTGAACGTATTTCACTGAAAATATGATATTTATATTACCTTATCGACTTTGTTGGTCTGATTATGGAAAGTATATTGGATGGAATATGGTTTATTATTACAGCGGAATACACAGGTTTTAAAAGTGAAAATTTAATGCAAGAAAACTTTATGTTGGAGATAATAAACACCAAATACAAAGCTAATGTAGTTTTGGGCTCAATCAAAGCGAATGAAAAAATTGCATGATTAAAAAAAAATGTTTTTTAGGTATTCGTGAGTGTTACCTTTAACACTATGAATTTTATGGATGTCATATTTTCTTTTAGATAAAGAGAATATGTGAATAAAGCGTTTTGGCCCCTTACACCTCACAGGTTACGAATTTTGGAAAATGTTTGTAATCTAGCATCTGCATTATATATATATATGCCTAATTACTCATAGTTTAATTTTTCCTAACGGCGGCCACTTGCCGTTAATAGACGTTGGCCACTACTAAAACTGAGAGTATTGGTTACTTTATTGTGGAGGCACCTAATAGGTAGACCAGCATTGCCTCCTATGAAGGAACGGGCGAAATGACACCCAACCTACGCCGGAATCGAACCCGGACCTATGCTGTAGTAGAATGATTCTTTAGCCACTACACAACCTTGGAGGCATTTTCGGATTCGGCAGTTTTCGATAGGTGAAATACTAAGATATGGGGGAAGAAAAGACATTATTTTTTCGGTAACCCCGCATATAAAATGCATGAGTTCAGGAAGTGATATTTCATATATATTACTAATAAAAAGACAATTGCTTGGAAGAAAAAGTAAATAAATATGTTGAAAGCAAAAATAAGGCAACAGAAACCATGAGTGAATGTATTTATTTTAAAACACTGCTTAACTAAAAACAAAAATAACTCCAAATAAATATGAACCCTTTGCTTGTGGAATATATTTGAGAAAAACGTGCCAAAAAGGGAAAAAAAAACCTTTAATTTTGTTAATTAACTCAGTTCAGAACGGGGAGGGAGATCAGTTCTGGCCAGAATAATGGTGATGCCGTTTTTCGCAAAGAACACTCTTACAAGAAAAGCGGAATGGACTGGCGCCTTGTCTTGATGAAGCGTCCAGGACTTTCTCTTGCACAAACCCAGTCTGTGCTTCGCACTCGTTCACGAAGTTTAGTGAAAACAATAATGGAATAATGTTGATTGGATTTCTGACCTTTGGGTATCCAGTGAATGTAAACAATTCTACGCTTGTAAAAAAAACAATCTTCATGGTTTTGAATTTTGATTTGCTCATTTTCAATTTTTTGTCGAAGTGAGCTTGAACTCTTCCGATGCTTTCTAAAAATTCTGGATTCGTGTCATTGTTTACCGAGCTTGAGGGGGCAAGATTGGACAGTGTTGAAGATGTGAAAGCAAAAGCGTGTGTGTGTGTGTGTGGGGGGTTCTCGACAAGCTATCAGAAAGGAACTCTCAGAACTGTTTTGAACTGCGGTAAATTCGTATAAAGCGTTGGATCGACAAGGTGATAAATTGTCTAATGTCATTGGCGATCAATAAAAATTTTTGTAGCACCACTTCGGTTATTTACTTGTCACACTTCGTATAGCTGTATACATATCGCAAAAAGTATGGAAATTACTAATAGAGTGAATATGAAGATGAATGAGTACTGGCGGGGGATGAGTAAAATTTGTAACAGACACTTACCACATGAAATAAGTACACTGCTGGCCATCGTAAATGCAACACCCTGAAGGAAGCATGCAAATAATATGAAATTTACAACATGCATTAGCTGAGGTGAGATATGCAAATGATTAGAATTTCAGCGCAGACGCACATCAAGCGCGCCTGTGGCGCCACCTCAAAGCGCTATTTAAGGCTTGGAGATTTCGACGGTTTCAAGTACAGCAATTGTGTTTTTCTTGCTTTTTTTTCAAAAAAACGATAAATTATGCCTCGTAGGAAACAACGATCATCTTTTGATCAAGTATCCGAGTTTGACAGAGGAAGGATAGTGGCATACCGAGATTGTGGGTTATCTTTCAGGGAAATCGGTCGTCGTATTGGACGAAACCAAACAACTGTGATGCGGATATGTGATCGTTGGGTGCAGGAGGGTACGACGGACAGACGTGATCGACCGCATCGACCTCAGTGCACCACGTCACGTGATGACAGGCAGATTGTACGCATGGCAGTGACGGACCGCTCAGTCACATCACGAACCATATCACAGCAGATTCAGTCTGTAACGCATCATCCAGTGTCTGCGCGTACCATTCGACGTCGTTTACAGCAGAATGGTCTGTCCGCAAGACGTCCGTTGCTTTGTCTACCTCTGACGCGGAACCACAGACGTCTCCGCCGCCAATGGTGCGATGAAAGAAGGATGTGGACGACAGAATGGAATGAAATTCTCTTTACTGACGAGTCACGCTTCTGTATGCAACACCACGACGGTCGGATTCGAGTCTGGAGACACCGTGGAGAGAGGATGCTGAACAGCTGCATTATGCACCGTCACACTGGTCCTGCACCGGGTATTATGGTATGGGGCGGTATCGGATATCTCTCTCGCACTCCTCTAGTACGCATTGCCGGTACTTTAACCAGCCAGCGCTACATCTCCGAGGTGTTGGAGCCAGTTGTCCTTTCTTACCTTCAGGGCTTGCCAACAGCCATATTTCAGCAGGATAATGCACGGCCACACGTGGCACGCATTGTCCAAGGGTTCTTCGTCAATCACCAGATTGAATTGCTTCCCTGGCCGGCGCGCTCTCCGGATCTTTCGCCGATAGAAAACATGTGGTCCATGGTTGCTCAACGACTGACCCAGAGTTCATCCCCAGCTGTCACACCAGATCAACTTTGGCAACGTGTGGAAGCTGCTTGGTCTGCTGTACCCCAAGAACACATTCAAAGTCTCTTTGAATCAATGCCGAGGCGTGTGGCAGCTGTGATCTCCAACAACGGCGGCTACTCTGGGTACTGATTTTGGCAGGAACCACGCTTCATAGAATGCTGTAAATTTAATCATTTGTTACTTGGTCAACATGTTATCTACACAATAAATTTTGTTGTGATATCTCTTGTTTTTCTTGGTGTTGCAATTTGGGTGGCCAGCAGTGTATATTGTTTAGAATATATAACTTATATTTAGAATATTTAGAATATGAGGTAATACGTGCAAGCTTCTGGGAGCAGTAGACGAATTACAGAGTAATGAGTAAAGCTGCAAAAGATGGAAAAATCTGTTTATTCAAGGAAACAAACCGTTTTTTGAGGGAGAGAATTTTTGAAAAATGCCAGGAGTTTTCAAATAATTTTTTCTATACAAATCATTTAAACACAGAATATACAAACTGTTATGTTTTCTAGATTTACAAATTATAAAATAAAAATATCAACAAATGAAACATATAAATATTACTGCTATTAAAAATATTTAACACTTATCCATAATGTAAACAAACAAAATCTACGTATAGATCTAAAGCAAAAGTACAGATTTTACTATGTGTTTGCTGCAGTATCATTCTAAGAACCCAATCATAATTAAATTTAGATTTGCAATCAAAACCAGAAGCAAATGTTCTGATCTGAATTTATACAAAACGAGAAGCAAATGTTCTAATCCAAATTTCCTCAGTTAAATTTTCAGTACCTTCTAATAAGTAAAAACACATAGAATTTCGAATTTTCTTCTTTAATACAAAATATAAAATCCAGAAAACAATGAATGAAAAATAACGGAACCCAATTTGGCACCCTAATTCAAGAGCTTAAAGTATATAATTCTAAATATTTAAATTATTTTAAACAGAAAAGAATTTTTGAACATAATGTAACATAATGCAGTTTGATAGCCTAATACGAAAGTTCAAAGCATGCAACATTTTAAATATTTTAAACACAATAGAATTTTAGATCTGCTACCTTAATACAAAAGCTTTGATGAAGAAATTCCTAAACATTGTAATTTATTTCTGACTATCTCCTTTTACTTATACAATTAAATTTAGTTACAAGCACTGTATTCAAAGAATATCTGGCACTCACCTTCTCTTTTTAATTATACTGGTTTTCTTTTCCTCGTACCCATCTAGCTACTGTTACCACCTCAATTTTTACGGCTGTCATGAAGCAAATACGTAATTATAATTAACACATTTTATTAAACCATTTACAGACATAAAAAGTCATATAATGTTATGTTAATTAAGGTGAAATGTTTTAGTGAAAGAATACATTCAAAATTATTATAATTAATACAAAGTACGTCATATTCGTTTATATGCTACTTATTTATAATATGCTTTATAAATTATATATCAGCCCCTAAATTGAAATTGGATAATGGATTGTTTTGTTTACATTCAAAATTCCCCCAATATTTCCCGAAATCCCGGATTTATTTCCCAAAATTCCTTGTTTTTTTCCAACTTTCAAAAACTGTGGGTTTTTTGCAACTCTAATAATGAGTGATCACAAAAGTTTGCTTCATTTTCATGCAATTAATTATTTTGAAAAAGTGCTTCAATGCTCGTCTAATTTTCTATCATAGGATTAACAGTTAATCTAGCGTATAAATGTTGCACTCAAATGAAGGCAATTTTTTTCTCGAAAGACCAATTAATATTTAGAAAACTATACTAAAATGTTCACTATTACTTCTAGTCTTAATTTGGAATAATTTTTAAGGGTGAATGAAAGCTCTGTTCCGACTCTTTATTACTATGTAATTTCGTTTCGTCTTTGAGTTATACTTACGCCTTACCTGAATATTACGTGCGTGATAGTAAATCAATTGAGTTTGTATAGTAAATTTTTCATTTATAAACTGTGATAACTTCTCTTTGTGTAACATAATCTAAGTTTTTAGATATTAACTTATCAAATCTTATCCAATAAAAGAGTTTTAATACTTATAACTAACATAAATTTACAATTCAAGGAGATGACTAAATTGTTTAATAGTAGATGAGTTTAATAAAGTCTTATTCGGCAAGGAAAATTATCGTTCATTTATTAATAAAAATTATAATCAGTGAAATTTTTTAAGGGAGTACTTTTAAAATATCATCGATATAGTAAATGTTTTAAAGCTTCTTTTTTTAATATACAGTACAGGGCTTTAAACGCCACTTTCCATCGTTACAATTTAGAAAATGTCTTTAATTCATGATTTATAATAAAAAATAAAAATGCATGAAATTTAATGCAAACTTGCGGTAAGGATTTTGATCTTTGACAGTCATTTTTTAAAGATGCATACCAACTTTTCACATTTAAAAATCTGCTACTTTCTACAAAAGTACAATACGTTAGTACAGCTGATAACAACAGACTGTTGGTATATAGATTTTCATCTTTAAAGCTTTCTTTTCTTTAATATTAAGCAAAGGATTTCAAGAAATTTGCCCAATATTCTGTGCGCGCTTTTCACTATTTGCATAGAGAAAATAGAGACATAGAAAAAACAATTTAAATCTAGTCACTGGTCGCTTCATATGAAACTTTAAAAAAATGTTTTGTTATATAATTACTGATATATTATTTCATTTTGGGAAAAAATCTAAAGTTGTTTCTTTTGACGCGTAAATATTTAGGGTAAATACATACAATATTATTAAATATTACATTTCATCTGCTCATCAATTATTTTCAAAACTGAATGCAAACGCTTTGAATGTCCATAATGCAATTATTAATACCTTGTAACGAAAAACAATGAAAATGTATTCTAATAATTATTTTCCTCGAAAGTAATAACAGGACAATTTCTTTGAAATAAACAGAAATTAATTTTGAGTCTCATCATAATCGCTATTAATAGCATTTTGTTTAGAATAATAAAAAATTTGAAGACAGATTCTCTCAGAGATTTAACTTTACTTTTTATTTTAATTACTTTGACTTTATTATTTGATCTTTGTCATGTACAATAACTTTACTGCATAAAATTGAAAGCAACCCTTAGATTTCAACAAGAATTCGAATTAATTCATACATGCCTATGGGAAAAGTTATTGTTAAACTACGAAATGAACTATTTTAAAATTATGTATACATGCAACGAGTGAGGATATTTTTCATTCAATTTTTCATTTATATTTGATATTGGAAGTTTCAGAATAGTTTAATTAGAGTAATATACAGTGTGTCCCAAAAATAGGGCCATTCCATGCGAAATCACCTAATGAGTGTTGCTCCATAGTAACAAATATAAAAAATAACACTTAAAATTTATCCTGATGATATCCATATATATATCAATTTGTAAAGCATTTTGTTTATTATTGGCCGAGATATGAACATTTGAAAAATGGTCATTTTTACCAAATTTTGACCGTATGGCACTTCTGTGAAAAACTGCAATCAGCTTCAGAAATAATGTTTCCAATTCAATAATTCTGGTGCCAATTTGAAGCTATTTATATGAGGAATATAAATCCGGTGTTTAAATAAAATTAAATATATGTTTCAATATATTTTTACATGAAAAATGAAAAAAAATCATCTTCAGAGTTTACCCAAATTTAAATAGCTGTAAAAAAATGGCCCATCATACCTTTTGTCTGAAACGTAACGTGGAAGAAGCACTAATCAATATGTGTCCTTTAGGTTAAGTGTCAATATGTTTAACAAATTTTTAAAACCCAGGATATCGAGGTATGAAACTCCTTGTTGCTGTAATAGGCTAGTAATCGCTTTCTAAAAATAAGTTAGCATTCTTAATTACATAAGCTTAATTTTAAATACTAAAAAAGCACTTACTATACTCAAGTGCATTTATAGCAATAATTTCAAAACTGCATAATCTACAACTAACTCTTAAACTAGTCAATTTGCCATATAATTTCTTGTGTTGAATCTTTGATTTTTACCTGCTTCATGAGAAAACAATTAGAATGAATTCGATATTAAAACACTATTGAATTAGTATTTTTATTACATAAGTAAAATAAATACTTTCAGACTATAGCCAGCTTTAATGAACTGTTAAGAAATTGACAATTTTTTAAGCTTATAAAAACAATAATTTGCACATTTTATGTGAGAAAAAATAGAATAGTAAATATCTCTTCAAATATATATTATACATATAAAATATTTATAAACGGACATAATGCAGTATTATTTTTAAAAAAGCAAAAATGAAGTCTACATATTATTTTAACGTTCGGAAAAAATGAATTGAATTCACCTTGAAAATTTTTAATGATAGTTCATTGAGTTTTTTTCAGCATGTGTTATTTTACATCTTCTTCCAGAGTTAGTTGAGGGAGCAGACACCATTTTCATTATGTGTTCGTATGGAATTCAACCCAAATCCAAAGGTTTAGGCCACGTACACGATGCACTTGAAACATGAGGATGCATCAGCATAATTTTGTAGTATTATATTCATCATAATACTCCACAATTTTTTCAATCTATCAGCTAATTCCAATTTTTTTTAATTCCATGCACGTACTATTTATTCCGGAGAGTCAATGACATAGTTGCGCTTCTTAAAGCTGTAATGAATGTCGTGGTGGGATATGATACCCTGGAAACCAATATTTGTGTTTTGTTTATTGAACCAAAGCTTGATTATCTTGTTCCTTTAATTGCATATGGAATTTGACACCTCACTAATTGATGGTGGGAAATCCCAATTTCAAATTTTTCAACGAAAAGGTTCTGACTCCAATAGTACAATACTTCGCAAATTTATACAAACCATAATATTTGATCTTTATGTGGTTCTTTGGTTTACATGCATTTTATGGTAATACCAATATCATCACAAGCTCTTTTTCCATGGCAAGATGAAAAAAAAAAGTAATTTATTTTCACAACATGATCTTTTTTTGAGATAGATAAAATTTTAAAATTTTTATACTGCGCTGACGATCCTTCATAGAAATACTTTATGCATTTAATGTGTGACACTTAATTACATACTGAACAATGGCTTTTTGGAAAGTCGAAAATGTTGTGTCATGGAACGAATGGTCACTAAGTATAGAGATAGGAACATATTTCCACTCACCGTTAGCAGTGTCTTTTACATATGCTAGAAAAGGATGAACTGTCACCTGTTCTTTCTTCTAATGAACACTTTGGACAGCATCCTGCATGATACAAGTATAGTTTTGAGAAAGACCTCCTAGAATAATAGCATTACCGTCACGGAATTCATCCTTTGTTTTGCTAAAGTACTTACCCTGAGCTTTTGTGAAGAAGTGATGTATGCATACGCAAAAAGTTTTACAGTTAAGTTTTCCGCAAATTCATCAACTGATGTAATAATTGTTTTCAGCTCTGCACCATCAGTTTCACCCATTACTTGTAAGAAATTTCATAATAATTTGAATTTCACTGGAAATCATTAATTCTTCTTTCAGAATTTCCGCAGGTGAACAGTTATCCCATCTGTGTAACCATGCACATTTTGGATTCAGTGGAACAAACTTATTTTCTGAACAGTGATACATGGACAGTCAAAAAGTTCCTAGAAAACCCCCCACCATTATTTTTTTACTACCGGAATTCATAAGAGGCAGTATGTAGGAAGTGTAGCTGAAGGTACCCTTAGAAATAAGTGTGTAGTGATCAGTTGGCACGATGTCGAAATTCAAGCAAAGGGCATGTGCAGGTTGGTAACATGATGGGCCAGATTGGGGACAGTGAAGGTGTTGTGAACCATGAGTTTGTACCAGCTCGACAAACTGTTAACGGTCTTTTTACGTGCAAGTTTTGAAGAGACTACGGGAGGCTATCCGACGAAAATGTCCCGCCAAATGGCAAGGAGGATGGTCACTGCATCACGGCAACTCCCTCTCTCCCACACATCGATTGTTGTGCAGACATGGCTTGCAAAAAAGGACATTCCACTCCTCCACCATCCTCTCTACTCACCGGATTTAGCACCGTCGGATTTCTGGCTCTTCCCCAAGATCAAAATGGGCCTCAAAGGTAACCATTTTGACGCCGTAGAAAACAACGAAGCCACGGCGACGGCTGAACTTCGGAAGATACCGAAACAGGACTTTCAGCATTGCTTCCAACAATGGCACTAGCAGTGCAGCAAATGTGTGTGTTCTGAAGGCACCCACTTTGAAGGCGATTAAGTACCTGTGTATGTACATTGTGGAAATAAAGAGTTACACCAAAATTCCAGGAACTTTTTGACTGCCCGTGTATAGTCACGAATATGAAGAGAATGAACACTATGTTTAATATTTTGATGATATATGCAAACACAGGAAATATCTTTACTTATAGCAGTCGCACATTCTCTTGAGCGTAATGAGCAAAGTTTAGATAGTCCAATTTTTAAGTCGTTATGTTGTTCTTTAAATGCAATTCATAAAGCTATTAAATTATAAAAAACAATCTCTTTTCCTTGACAAGTACGACAATTGCCATCATTATAATAAAATATGGTAAACTTCAGATGGTAAATTTTGCACTTTATTTGAAACATGGCAATGATAGCACACCTTCTGTTGCTTTTAATTTCTCTCTTTTTAAACTGCGTACTCAGTAGTATTGAAATAAATTATTGTTTGCTGAATCACCCATGAATTTAGAGTTAATGTTAGGATTTGTGTCTTTTCTTTCAATGAAGCATTTGAAAATTTATTTAATAACTTTTGCAGCATAGACATACAGTCTAGACAAGTCATGTCTTTTGTTTTTTATGGATTACTAAGGTTATCAACATCTGTTAATGCAGATTCTTCAGTACCAACACACTTACGTAATTTCTTAACTTTAGTTTGCATGTAATTAAGTTTTCTCTTAGAACTCAATCACTTACCTTTATTGGTGATACATCCAAAGCTTCACAGCTTTTCTTTAATTGATCAATCAATCGTGTAAAATCACAGTAACTTTCATTCACTGGCAATTTCCTCTTCAGGGGTAGGAATCTGTCACTCTGCCTCACTAACTGGTGAATGCAATGGAGAATAACAGGAAACACACAGTTGTTTTTTTTCCTGGAATAAATATCGGATTTCTCACAGACAAACTCGGGAAGATTGATTTTAGTGAATTTTTTCCCAAATTTATTGAGATGATTATTGAATGGATCACAAGAAGTTCTGTGATTTAACTCTTTATGTCCCAAATCAATTTATTTTACGAAAAATAAGTTTGAAACTTTTTATGTGGCATTAGAACCATCTCATATTAAGTAATGTTTTTATGTATAACAAACACCATATATTAAATTACATACTAAATTAAAGGAAATTAAACACTTAAATGGGCATTTATTAAAGATTTACGTCCTACTAAGCAATTTTACTCATGGGACTTTAGAGTACCGTCGGATCATAAAGGGTTAAATGGCAACATTTTAAATATTTATCTTTGCGGACTTTGAAGATACTCCCAACATCATAAAGTGCTCATCTGTAATTAGATTAGATAATTTCCTTTTTAATAACTTCAAATCTGTTGCAGACAGTTTGAGCACATAAATAGTTTCATTGCTCAATGATACGCCATGTTTATTGCGTACTAAACACTCACATCTACTGCATACAACTCAACTTCACCACGACTGATAGTAACTCAACATTTAAAAATATGAAAGGGAGTGTGTCTAGCATGATGTAATATTACCCTCCCAATATCTTTTATTATTAAAGGACACATACTGATTAGTGTTTCTATAAGTTCGAGAAAAAAAATATGATCGGCCATTTTTTACAGCCCATTAAATGTGGGTAAATTCTGAAGATGATTGTTTTTCATTTTCCATGTAAAATTATAAAACTTACATTTAATTTAATTTTAATACCAAATTTATATTTCTCATATAGATAGCTACGAATTGGTGAAAGAATTGTTGCATTTGAACTATTACTTCTCAAGTTAGTTGTAGTTTTTCACAGTAGAGCCAAATCCAAGATGGCGGAAATTTCGTAAAAATGACCGTTTTTCAATATGTCCATATCACAGCCAATAACGGGCAAAATGTTTTACAAATTGATATAGTTAATAAAAAAAATCTGTTACTATGGAGCAACAAATTTCTCTAACATTAGGTGATTTGAAACCCATCACTGACATAGGTTTTTATTCCTTAAATGTTGATAATAGAGTAATACAATAAATTACAAAGTTACGTAAGAACGGGCTGATAAATTTATATTATCTATTGAAACATTCAGGAGATTAAATCTAAATGAACGCAATAAAGTTAAACTTAAAATTAAAGTTAATTAAAGTTTAATTATAATTAAAGTAATAATAAAAGTAATAATAGTAAAGTATAATAAAGTAATTAGAGCAAAATTTAATAATTAAATTTGTGTACGTCCCACGTACAAAAAAATCTCAGTTAGTAAAATGAGTCCCATACATTAATCAGGTGGTGACGATAATTTTAACATTTTATCCTAAAAAGTTTCGGAGGTATGAAAATATGTATGAGCTGACTTAAGCCATTTTCCATTCGCTCTAGGAGGAAAAAACTCAAGCCAGATGACTGCAGAATAAATCAAGCCAGAATAATACTTTTGCTATCATTCGTCATTCATTGGATAGCCCTTCACCAGCTTTGTTTAAACATACCTCTGAGCCCTTTTATGATGAAAAGATGGAAATTTGTACATCATCTCATTAATATATTGGGAGTATTTTACTAATTGAGCATTTTTTGTAAGGGGTCGTTATAAAAATTTAAATATTGTATTTATTTAAACTCCTGAAATTTTATTTAATACCATAAATATCCGCTCATTTTTTCCACATAACTTTGTAACTTAATGAATATGTCTATGGTCAATATTTAAGTAATAAAAACCTAAGTCATTGTGTTTGGAACACCCTGTATAATAAAATTTAGTTTTTCAGGTATTCTGTTGACCAAATGTAGTAAAAAATAGTTTAAAGTGATTTACATCAGTTTAAATAACATTGTACTCTTTAGAAAACATTTTAAAAAGAGGCATTTTTGCGTCATTATTTAATTTTGTGTACAGTTATTTAAATCTGTTGTATTTCTGGTGGTGAAAATTCATTAAAAATTTGCGATTGAAAAAATTTATAGATTATATATTATGGAAACCACGGTCTTTCAAAATTAGCATATTTTGTTCCGATTGAATTGACTGGAAAATGAAATTTACAATTAGAAATATATTTATATGAAACAGTTGAAACTTAAGTATGAAAGCAAGACTATTCATGTGGAAATGACTGCTGATTACATTGGTAATTGCATAAATTTAAAATTAATCAGGTGTATTTATTTTACATACACATTAGAGAAACTTTTTAAAATTAGTTGCTTTTTAGGCTGTGCAATAATCGCTTATCGCGATTGGAAATATTTGCCTAAAAAACAGAAAGAAATTTATGTACCGTATACTTAACATTTACCCCTTACTGTTAACATAAATAGTTCAACTCTTAAAAATTAAATGGCGATAAGTTAGTTGTAACAATTCTATGGAAAAAGGTTGAACCATGATTTCATGATTAAACAGATCAATGAAACCAAATCACGGAGAAGCGTTCCTATAGAATTGATGTAACTAATTAAGCGCTATTTTATATTGAGCTATTTTTAGTCACGGTGCAATTTTCAAATTGTTCTTGGCTGCAAGAAACATTTTCGTACAAGGATGTCTTATAAGGATGATATGCATATCAGGGTACAAATGAATCAGAAAATTAGAATTGCACTAACATTTCGGATGGGTAGAACATATAAGTTGCATTATAGTTGCATATAATTTTGTTAATCAATGTCAAAGTATCACAATAAGATATTTTAAAAAAATATGTTTGTTTCACGTTCTTACGGATTATTTCTCAGTTCAATCAAAGTGGAAGCTTGTGTTTTAACAATAAATTATGAATAATGAATGTTGCTTACCATTTTCAGTAATCCATTTGAAAATATAAAATTGAGTGCTTGATACAAAAAAAAAAAAATAATACTTAGTATTAAATCTAGTTTACAAAATTTTCAATTTAATTAGTACAATATAGTGTGATAAATTAAAATTAAGAAAATGAAAAAATAAAAGAAATTGAAGAACACATCTATTTTATACACAGTTTCTAAAAATAAATACAGTAACTGCAACTTCTCTGAACATATTACAAAATTGTGGTAGTTTTCTTTCACCGAATCGATACGGTAAGATGTTGATATTTTTTGCGTGCATTTTTCGAGAGAGGTCTTATAGAAAGCATATTTCTTTTTCTTTTTCCGAATCCCATATTGGATTTCAAAGGTATTATAAAAGTGTTACATCAAGTATTATTTTGAAAATAATAAGAAGTAGGTTCAAAATTAAAATAAATTTGAAATTTCTTAACAAAACGCGTGACAGCTAAAAAAAACCTAAAAAACTAGGTCGTAATGTAAAAATGATGTATACCAAATTGACTTCTTTTTGCAAGAAAATCACAATGTAGCTGTATTTAAAGGGTTCATTTTAATGAGTCATGCAGTTTCTAGTTATTTATGCGAGGAAAAGCTTAGACATATTCTTTTAAATTATTTTTTAACCTATTATCCAAACCGACTATTCAACCGGCTGTCCAAAATGATGATGGTAATTTGTAAACCCACTGATTAGTCCACTGATTAGTGATTGACTCACTGATTAGTCAGATCTTTAACGCAGATTTTAATAAGTTTTGCCAATTCCCGCTGGTCTGAGGGTGAACATCCTTGGAGGAATTGTACAGCAAAATATTGAAAACTAAATCAACTGGCTTCTGCCTCTGAGTTAGTTTTTCGGCTAACACTACTGAGTTGACATGAAGAACGATGATCAACCGGCTTAAGTTTAAAAACTGAGCTTAAGAACGCCTAAAACTAGTTGCACGAATGGCACTGATTAAGCATTTATGAACGGGCCCCTTCCCTAGTAGCACAAATAGTTAAAAAACGTTTAAATTACGTTGGAAACACGTTTTTTGACGTTAAAAAACGTGTTTTAAACGTCTTTTGGACTAATTCTGCTACTGGGATTGCAACATATCCGAAACAAATCTTTGTTTGAGAAGCATTGTAGACACCGAATGGAAGGAAGGGGAATTCCCATAACCGGAAAGATCTTTTAATAGTAGTTTTTAGAATATAATATTTATAAAAGGGATATTATTTTCCCTGTGCAATTCACTTGTAAAATCATGTGTGAGGGGGTAGTTGATACATATCAGGAACAGTAATTTTATTTAGAGGTCTGTTAGTCAGCAGTGGAGCGAAAATCTGTGCAGCCAGGCTTTCACACCATGTGCAATGGACTAGCTTGGCTAGAATTACTCCTACTGTAAATTCCCTTTCTTCCACATATTGAAATTCTTTCTTAACTGCTCGCCAGTTTTGAAGGATTTGGATATCGTGAACGGGAAAACCTGGTTCCCTAGCAGTTTTAATTCGATTAACTGCATTAGGCTTTACTTTTATATTTGAAGGATTTTGTAGAAGGATATGAATCTTTATCAATTAAAATTGCTCGTGATGAAATACTTTTACAGGTGGATCCAAAATTTGCGATGGATGAAACTGAATCACGTAAACACGATTTCTTTAGATCAATGGAAAGTCCAAAGTGTTTATAAAATCAGAGCCAATTATTGTTCTGCTGACGTTTGCAATGACAATGGTCCATTAAAAATATGTGGCGGGCGCGATATTGAAGTTTACGTGATTAATATTGTATACGTTTGGCCCATCAGCATAATATAGTAAAATATTTTCAAGTCCATAATATTAAACAGTTTGAACGTGGCGGTGGTCTGAACTTGGATTGAACTTTTCGAACTCAGCGCTTTCGCTGAATTCGAAGCGAGATTTTTTATCCCGAATAAAAAGTCTGTGGCTACTGATGTGCTTATAGTCACCTTGCACCGAATAATTTAACATTCCTGTTAGCTTTCTTAAACTACTGTAACTACACTATTTTGAACATCTGCGGGCACGATCATCAAATACTATATGGCACCGATACCTTCTTGCAGCGTTAGAGAAAGGCGCCGATGAGGGGAATGATGACTTAAAGACAGTTTACCATTTTCTCGTGTTCGACAAGTGCTTAGTAGTCTGATATTATTTTGGGTATTTAATATTCCATCAAACGTTCTGTCCAATTCGAAACTTTGTTTTTTTATTTCCTGCCCTTTCGTTTCAGTGTCATTCGAATTTATATCGAACTGTCTTATTTGTGTACTGGAATTTCGAGGAAAGATTTTGTCCATCATCAATGCTAATGCATCTAAATGACCCCGGGCAACAGATAACATAGCCCGAGAGTCCTTAGGTAACCGCTATAAAAATTAAGAAACTCCGTTATCTGTTTTGTCAGGGGCTAAATGCTTCATCGTCCCTAATAAATGGGAAGGTTTTTCGTTTGCCAATATTACTTCTGAAAGCAGATATTTTATATTTGCTTGTTCTGAAACGGTTAACTTCAGTAACAGCCACTTTTTAAAAGTAACGCATTTTAAGGAGAAGGGAGGTGTTAAAACGAATGTCTCTGACATGAAGTATCGGCACGTAGTGTAGTAACTATGTAATAACACTTCGTTGTATTCTCAGTAATTTTCGACAAGCGGAATTATGATTCTGTATTTGTGAAACGCAAGTTGTGGTATTTCTTCTGAAATGGAGGTAACACTAAAGGTACATGTCTAATGTCAGCTGTCATTTCTCCGTTAACCTAATTTTTGTCCATCTAACAGCTTGCTCAAATGATCAATTAAGTTGACAGAAAATAAATGAATGAAAGTCTCCACAATGATGAGAAACAGCGGCCGAGTTGGTTTTTGATTACCTTGACGCTTCAGCCTGAAGTCTTAAACACCCTCTTCAGTCTCGAGAAACACATTTGTCGACCTCTCTTACTTGCCTCATAAAATGTAAATCGATAAATTTTATGAGATTTTGACTTTACTTTTAGGAAGATGAAAGATTTTGCTTTAAAAAGAAACCAATACGCAACAGCATCGAGCTGGTTTTATTTATGAGCCTTTAACGTAGGTGATAGATTAAACATCATTTTGCACAGCTCGTAACATATGGGAGGGGGTAGTAAGAGGACAAAATGTCTTTTCACATATCTAGAACAAATCACATATCTAAACTTGTCTTTTCACATATCTCAAAGAGAAAAAAGAGTTAGCTATAAAATTATTTACAGTAAAATACAATACCCATGACTGTATAAAAACTAATTTGAAGACAGTTTGAAATTCGTTCTCCAAGGAGGTACAGTGAAGGTGGTCACCCCTCTTCAAAGAAAAAATATATTATGTGCAAATTTCTTGCTTTAACTTGTAACATATATGAATTCTATGTATAGCACAGCTTGGTTTTAATTAAAAACATGTTTAAACTTTACTTGTTTTAATTTTATGTGGAAAAGGTCATTACTTTCCGGTCCCCTTAATACTAACCCACTAATATATCAATTTCACGAATGTGCTTTTTCCTATGATTTATGACGTCACTGTAAATACATAAGGCCCACGAAAATGTGTTTAAGCTGTTATTATAGCTTCAGGTCTGAAGCGGATGGAAGACTAAACAGCAGGGACAACACTTCGACTTTGCAAGAGACATAGTTTTCCGTTTAACGACTATCGTAGTACATCGTATCTTAGTATATTTCTTTCTTTTTTGTATTTATTATATTAAAACTGCAAAATGTGTGAGCTATAAAGCTTTACCATTCCCCTAGAAAAAATTGGCGCTATTCAAAAATCTAATACTACATTAAAATTTTGAAGTTCCTCCAAAAATAAATGAAAAAACCATTTTCCTCAAAGCAGAAAAGTTCAGAATTTTAGGCTCATTCCTACTCTTAACCGCTTTATTTCGCAAAGCTAAAAAATTGATAAAAACCGCCGGGTTAAAAGTCTCTGAGAGTTTTATTGATCCAATACAAACTGGAAGATAAGGCATGCACACAAGTTAGAACGCTTCCGGAGGAACTAAATGCAAACGAACACTAACAAATAAATAACAAACGCACCAACCAATCAATGCGATGACGGTACATTATTAAAAGTACATTTAAAAGCAAACAAAAAATATTAAACAAATGATACTGTTCTTACATGTAGTCCTAGTCCGGCATTGTTTACTCCAATTCATAACGATATTATTCTATTCCAAGTGGGGTTTTTTTTCTCGCACATATTTTTTCTTCTATTTTTTTTTAATCAGAGGAGCCGAGCCTTCTAGAAACCCCGTGATTTTTAAAATTTCTAAACCAAAACAAACGGAGGGTATACTTCACCACTTGTCGCAATCCGTAAAAGCAACGCCTTGAAATTTTGCGGCTGGCTAAAAAATAAAATAGAAGAGACGTCATCGATGTAATTACATCAAAAATTTAACTCGAAACGAAACTAAATTGAACGCAATCGCAAAGCACCCGAAAAAAAAATTAAAAAATAAGGATATATTGTAGCCTTTCCGTTACATAAACATTTTTAGAATACAGAGTTCTTTTTATTACAAAATTATCGTCATGGCAATCGGTGAAACAGAAAGTTAACTGGTTACCTGATTTCGTAAGTATGAAACAAGAGTTATATGGAAGAAAAAAGAATCCCACTAAGTAACGCAACAGCAGTTCATATTTTTGTAGTCTGGCGTTTCATTTTCAGTACTTTGCAAGTTTCTCTCAAAACAGCAAATAAATCCATAGTGAAGAACATTGGCAGTAATGAAACTCCCGACGGACTTGGGAAAAAAAGCCGAACCTCGAAGAAATTTAAAATATACCGTATTTAATATTTTTTTACAAAACAACCCAATCTCATCCAGGCGTAATTTAGAATTGAAAAATTACTAGAAAAAATGTTAGTTTTTCAAGTTGTATTAGCAACCAGATTTCAGTTGCTACATTTATTGCATAGGCGATTTTCAAATAAATGAGATGAAATCGTTTGTTGCAATTCTTATTAACGTGTACTGTAAGAAAATACAGCAAAATATTAATTTCCAAAGTCAGTAAATTTACATTAAAAAGGGCAAAAGCCAAAAGAAATTTTCCAAACAAAGTGCAAACATGCGCACAGTGAAATAAAAACTAAACTTTACAAAACAAAACTAATGGCCCAATCACGTACAAGATTAACTGGAATTCCTGTTGACTACAGGAGAAAATTTAAGAATCAACCAGGAATTCTATAAATTTGCTACACAGTTGTCACATAAAAACAAAAGTCGTCATGGTAACTAAATTTGAATATTTATTGTCAACTTGGCGGAATAAAGGTATTAAAGTAAGATTCATCCGAACTTCAAGGAAACTGTAAGTGTAAGATGCATAAAATACAAAACTAAATAACCAAAGACACGGAACTTCTGTGTGTCTGTCTCCTTTTCCCTTTATCTTTCTATATCTATGAAATTAAAAATATTTATTTTAAAATTTTCAAAACATGTCCATTTCTGTATTTATGTTGCTTTAATATATTTTTAATGAAGAAATAATGAAAAGAAAAATTGTGCAGTTTAACTAAATTAAAAATATTAAAATATAAAATTATTACGATTTCAATAAATTTTAATATTCTGGAAATCTAATAGATTTAAAAAGGTACAATTTAGAATTTTTCCGCACGATAATTTAATAATATAGTATTATTTAACTTGTCTATAAGGGAATAACGCTTGAGATATGAGTAAATATCTTTCGCAGTTATTCTCGACAGATTTTCTTCTTTGCTTTATCTGAGACACTGTAAAGGCCATTCTAAAAATAAACGTACTTTTTCTTTAAGTATACTTTTGATGAGAATGAAAATGGATTGGTATGTTATCATACTAAATCTTAATTTCTAGCTAAACTGCAATATTCAATTTGAATACAGAAATATTACTTTTCACTGAACTAGGGCTTATTTGTTATATTTTGAAATCCATGAAAGTGGGGTGAAATGACCAAATCGGTATATCTCCGACGCATTCATAAATAGTAGCACCTGTCAAGGCAATTTTAAGACTAGTACTGGGTTAAGAATCCCACCACAAGTAATATAAGTTGAGATCGGTTTGTGAGAAGTGGATACTGAAATATATTTCTTTAATCTGTTTTCATAAATTTTTGACTTCACAGCTCAAGGACTATCCCGATTATGGCACGATATTTTTTTCATAAAATATTTTCAGAATTCAACTTCAAAAATACTATATGCTTTAAAGCTTATTTACGATAAGTTTGGGCACTGTCAAACAACTTAAAATTGAAAATGGCTGTGTGGGGGTAAAATAAAGAGGAGTGTGTCATCTTTTCTTAAACTTCCGAAGAACGAATTAAGTACAAGTCTTGGGGCACATAATCAATGATCCGGCTGAGATCATAATGCATAGAGAAAAAAATACCCCTTGAAAATGCGACTTTTGTTTATAAACCTTATCACCTATTGTTTTAAATTTTGTATCTAATCAAGTTTTTGTTTCATTATGGGTAATTTGTCATTATCATTTCAGTGCTATCTCTCATTTTCTCAGTCTGTCATTATTCAGTCTAATTGAAATTGGTTCTTTGAATTTTTGAACATGAACCTATTAATATACTGCTCAAAACAAAGGATATTGCGTTTTTAGGTGGATCTTGTGGCTGGGAAACTTTTTAGCTGATTGATACATGGTCGACAGACGTAGTAGGTTATATGATAATAAATTACACATGTTTGGCAGAAAAAAAATGCATTTTATTGCGCATTTGTGTAGAAAAGGAAAAAACACAATTTGTGTATATGAGAAAAAAAGGATAAGAAAAGGTGTTTTCTTCAAAGGAAATCATTTTCAGTAGGGGGTATGGTTTCCACGGACGTCCAGCAACGTTGAACACCTTTGAGGCATGGAGTCAATGAGGCTATTAATCACGAGTTGGGGTATTCTGTCCCACTCTTCCAGAAGAGCTCTTTCCAGTTCTTGGAGAGTTTGTGGGAGTGGTTGGCGGCCAGCAACTCGCCTTCCTAGAGCGTCCCAAACGTGCTCTATTGGATTCATGTCTGGAGAATACGCCGGCCATTCCATTCGTACGATTCCTTCCTCGAAAAGGAAATCCTCCACCAGATTAGCACGATGTGGCCTGCAGTTATCGTCCATTAAAATGAAGTCATCTCCGATTGCTGCAGCGTAAGGGACTACAATAGGTCTGAAGATCTCATCCCTATATCGGCGACCAGTCAGAGGTCCATATCGAATGATGTAGAGGTCTGTGCGCCCGTCAATGGAGATGCCACCATACACCAACACTCCCCACCGCCAAAGCTGACACTTTCGTGCACGAACGCAGGATTATTCCTACTGCCACGGTCCCTCCAGATGAAAATACGCCTATTATCAGGATGAACTGAAAAACGGGACCCGTCAGAAAAAAGAACATTGATCGATTCATTTCTCCTCCAGTTCACATGCTCTGTTGCCCACTCCCTGCGGTCGCGACGATGCCTTGATGTTAGCTAACACATATCATCGGTCGGCGAGTATACACACCTACACCATGGAGCCGGTTTCGGACAGTCTGAGTTGAAGCCGTGGTGCCAGTAGCCGAGCGAAGGTGTTGTTGGAGAAGAGTAGCATTTATATTCCGGTGTCTCCGAGCCGTTAACAGTAAATAACGATTTTCATTGGCGTTGTTGCCCGTCTACGACCTTGCCCTGGTCTTCGGCCTCCACTTCCAGTCGCCAAAAATCGGTTCCAGATCCTGGAAATCACACTTTGTGACACTCCAATGGCTTGCGCTACTTCGGCTTAAGTTTGGCCCCCTTCTAACCTACCGACAACTCTCCAAGCTTCTGAATCGGTTAAATGACTTCGTTGAGACATCGTACTCATCGAAACAAAGCAGTCACTGAATGCCGATCATCCTTGTCTTCATTGTCTTTTATTCAGTTGAAAGCCCAATTTCATTCGCTGCCGCTGAAGCGACGTTTTTGACGTCGAACTCAAAATTAGCATACTCCACAGTTTGAAAATCAGAAAAATTTGCATTTGTGATTCTCTTCTTCCATTTTCGGCAAAAAAAAATTTCGCTTATATCTTTATTTTATATAAAACTTACACTATCATTTAATTGTTTTGAGCAGTGTATTATTATCGATTTGTCATCTTACCCTATCTAATGGGTAAGATGACGAAAAACTTTTTTTTTTGGAGTGAGGGAATATTTCACCATCTTTCGAGCGATAAAATCGTTTCAATTTTTTAAAAATATAAAACAAAGGTTCAAAGAAGTTTTCTATAAATTTCTATCAAATTTCAATTAAATGTGAATCAAAGAACTAACGTGTTTTTTATGAAACGCTAATAGATACAAGACTATTATTGATTTTTTCTTTTGAGATTATAAGAGAAATTTTCATTAAATAAATATCGTTATGAGTGAGAAAAGTATTTTCTGGAGAAATGTAAAGGAAAACCCTTTATAAAAAATAAATCTATGACAAAACGCTGATAACATATTTTGATGTTTAATCAATTCTTAACACAGAAACACAATGTCTAAGAAAATATGTCTGTAAAGTGAACCGACCTGTCTATCTTGAGAAAATATTGAAGGGGTTACCAGTTTTTTGGGAAGCATAATTAAATAATAACATTCATTAGCAGTGGTCTTAAAATTTTTTTCCTGAGAGTTATACTGTAATTATCGAAATCCTGAAAAAAGATATTGACACTTTTCATTTAAGCAGGTTTAACATTAAACTAATTCATAACGATTAATATTTAAAAAAATCCGGACAGAAAATTGCAGAATCTTGTAAAGTTTGTTTGTTTGTTTTATTCTGCAAGATTGGGTCATAATCTTCAAAGCATGTTTTTATTGCAAGTCCAAAAGTTTTATTTCCCGTGCAATATTCACGCACCAAATAACTTACATTTTAGAGTTATTAGAGTTTCATTTTATAATAAAACAGATTTTGTAATTCTTCATTTTTAAACATGACTTATTCATACTCGAATCCACTACAGATGCACCGCATGACCAAATTATTGCATATCACAATCTCAGAATAAGTTTTCTACTGGGAAAACTCATCTAGTCATCATGAAGTTCTGGAGAAATTCCCTTACGCGGGAATTCGCTTGCTGTTGCGTTTTGCCAGCGGATTCGATTATAATGTCTAACTTCATTGCTTTGGATCAATAATGCAGAGGATCAATTAGGCGTTTCCCCTTGCATCCCCTATGCCACAATATTTGAGCTCTCAGATGCGGATTTTCATTTCAAAACGGTAATCGAGCGTGGCTTGAGAAATTGGATGAAGACCAAAAAGGGGGGGTAGGGATGTTGAATATGTAATAGTTTAAATGATTTCTATTGTGTGGAACATGTGCGCGCTGTTGTTTATGATTCTCGGGCATTTGTTAAGAGGAGTTTTTGACTCCCTTTTCTCAGTAACTCTACAGTATTCTGAAGCATGTAGTTTAATTTAGCTCCTTATCTATTTCTGAATCAGGATCGTTAATTTTAATATGTAATGAATGCAACAGCATGTTGATGTTATTATATATTTTAAGGAAGAAAATGAAGGGAAGAAAAGAGTGAACAAAGCACGATTTCAGATGACAGAAATATGGTAAGCTTACAGTATGGTTTCGAAGAAAGAAAAAGATACGGCATTCGACGAGTTTTTAAAATTTTGCACAGTGTCGTTATTGAAGCTGAAAATAGTTGTTTTCTCATTATTTAACTGTCAGTTTTGTACTGATAGAGCGGATATCATTAATTTAATACAGAGCGTGCTATAAATGTCAGTAAAATTCAGTTGGCAGATAGTGATTATATGAGCTGCCTGCAAAACTGTAGATAAAAGAGAGAGAAACAATATTAAAACGTAATCAAGACATAAAAACAGTTAACCATGGCATCAGTTCGTGAAAAAAACATTTAATTCAGGAAAGTGGGCAATATTCAAACGACTTCTTATTAAACAGTAGTTAAATCATCAGTCCAATTGCGGTGTACTATTCATACTTTAACTTCAGTATAGAAGCATATAAAGTGATGTTGTTAAAAATTTGTCGCATTTCGTAGTCATATTAGTTTGACCCATTATTCAATAAGTTATTCACAATTCATAAAGCAACACAGACGATTTTTGACAATTATTATTTGAATGCTGTCATCATTCGACTTACAAAAAATAATAATATTTCCTCTTCAACGAAAGAAAAACTATGAGATTGGTTTTATATCCACTAGTTATAATTCGCGCAGCAGACAACAACAATCAGTATAAAAAAAAGTACAATAGACAAATAAGAATATGAATATATCAATATTTTTAGTGTTCTTATAAAAAAATAAATAAAACCCTAACACAAACAATATAAACAACGCTAGTTTTTTATGAGAATATAAGCATTAACAGTATTTTTATTCATAAACTTACACCAATTTCTACTAGTTTTGTCATAATTAAAATTGAAACAACGGATACAATACATGTAATATTGAAAAACGGTCGATTAACCGGTAAACTCTTTTTTAATCAGATTCATATATTCTTATTCATTTATAAAATTGCGTTATGAATAATCGTTTACTAATAAAACCCTCGGACCTACATTTTTCTTTGTTTTGTTATATTTATAGATTAAAAAAATAACATTCAGTTTAAATTTTTTCATCCTCTTACATCGAAACACTTTGTCATAGCAAAAAGTATATTTATCTTTATATTTACCTTTGTGTTTTTTCTCCTGTTATTGAATACGGAAGCCTGACATCCACTATTACTGCTTGTCAGAAAAATTACCTCAAAATAGTTTTTCTGCTATATATATGGCAGCAAACTATTTCCTATTGCTCACACCAACGTAAATTTTTAACGTGATCTCTACCTCCCCCCCTTCTCCCTCTCACATATGTGTATGGATATAAATAATTAAATATACCCATAAATAAATATGCCCATATGTTTAATTGTTTAATACCCATGAAATACCCCGTAAGTGTTTATCCAAAATAAAATACAACAAAATAGAAATACAGAATGCCAAGCTTCATCAGAGGGAGATTGGTGCAGTAAAACTAAAGTTTTCTAGCTTGGTGCCAGGAGATTCATACGTAAAATTTATTGTTTTATTTTAAAGAGCATGAAAAGTAAGAAAGTTTAGTAATAGTGTTAAATCAGCAGTATCACATCTTCAGGCCAACCATATTTTTTTCTTTATTTGTAGAAATCATTTTGATTACAACGACCACCAATTTTCCCAATTGAACTGAGTTTTAAATCCTTCGGAGTCATCCTCGCTCCTCAGGAGTGAAGTTTAGCTCCTATTTTTTAAGCCTGTACTGCGCATGGTACGGTGCTGGTTTTCCAATTATAAGTCAGAATCGAGCCCATAACCTTTCCGGTTACCAGTCGAACACACAACTACTGGGTTAAAGAATGTAAGAATCCCAAACAGTTGATAAATTTCAGTGAACTTAAACTGTCATAAATCGTGACTCTAATCAGGCTCCACGCACGGCGTTATTTAAAGAAAGACCAAACATTCCAGAAATCAGCAATGCGCCTTAGTATAAGAGCCAGAATTTTGATAATAGACCGCTATCTATCTAATATAAATAATAGCTAAGAATTATAATATAGCTAAGAATTTATTAAAAAAAGTTCTATGGATTTTTGTCGTTTTTAAGATTGTATAATACAGATTGAAGGCCATTAATTATTAAAAAAATATTTTTGAATATTAATAAGATGTACTGTTTAACTACCGACTAGATAAAAACGTAAACATCCGGTTTAGAGGAGGAAACGGGCGCGTCCATTGGTTGTTGGGGGTGTCAGGCAGACGTGTGCTTGCCTTTAAATTATTCTCATGCAGTTTTCAAGAAATAACGATTTGTTTACTGCGATGATATTTTTTAGCTTACAATGGCTCAATTTATGCATTTAAAATAACACGAATCAGATTGCTTACTTACAATATTAATTATAAAAAAATATACAACTCCGCTCGCTTTCCTCCTCTTCGACCGGCTCATTTAGATTCACCTTTATTGGCTGATTGCCAATATTCCGCGAGATACGCTGTCAGACAGTACTAAAGGGCAAAAATAAGTTGATTATGTTATATAATTAATTTCATTTTATATTTATGCAAAATAAATAACAGATCAATTAGATTTGTTTCTTCTCGAATCTTTGTAATTCAGAATTTGTACTAATAGGCTATCGATACTATATTTTTATAGAACTGTGTGTAACTGATTATTTAAACATTTTCGTTTCAAAAAAGTATTATTTTACATTTATGAATTTTCTAAAGAACATTTAAATTGCCACTAAAAAAATAAAAGTGAATTATTATACAATTGGGATAATAAATGCTCTTTTTTTGGACGCGTCATTAATTCATCTAAATGCATACCAAAAATTAATATTCATAAAACTTATACACGTGTTTCTCTTAACACTCATATTTGTGATTTACAAAAATGTTCTACCAAGGGAATTAAAGACAGTTTCTCGAAAACTATTTTTTGCTACAGAGATTTCATTATGCTATACAAATCATTTCATTTCATTAAAATTAATGAGTTTTCGCCATGGATATCATTGCGAGTTTTCTTTCAAGTCTTAATAGAGAAAATTTTTACTCACATTATGGTGCAAATTAAATGCTTAGTTTAATGAAGAAAGCGATAAAATTTATGGAAATGAGTGACCTTTTCTAAATGAAACTTGTGAAAGAATTAAAATGATACATATAATAACGCTTTGAAAATTCCAAAAATATTTTACGTAGATGACTACATAAGTCTCCAATTCTTGCAAAAATACAGATTTCCAGTTAAATACCGATATTTCTTCATTTATTTCCGGAATAAAAAAGACGTGGTATCAGTGTGTAAAAACTATTTTGCTTGTTTTAAGTGCAAAACTTGTTCCTTGTTAAAGCAAAGTTACACGAGGGCTATCTGCCTACAGAGGGGATGCCTCGTGTGGAGGACATTTTATGGGGAGCCTAACGCGAATTTACGTTATGACAGGAGGAAATCTTCGGAAATTCCAGACCTTACTATCGACAGCCAAAACCTTATTTTAAGTATAGAATATGAAATTAAATTGCACTTGCATATTATAGTGAATATTAAAAAGAAATTTGTACGTAGTTTATAAATGACTTCCGAATTCTTCTACAGACAAAGTTTTATTTATAAGCAGTCTTCGTGTCAGGTTTTTGTGTCACGCTTCAAGTTTTCTTATTCTGCATAGATAAAAGTTTTGGACAGTGTAGATGAAATAATGAAATGTCACGGAGTCGGCTTCGGTTTAAAAATAAAATCCAGGGTATGAAAATGCAAAATTATCAGAAAACGAATACCATATTCCCGATATCCCTGCAGTTTAATTGATATATTAAAAAGAGACTAGTTTCACATCTTTTATTATCCTGTTTTGCTATTATGTCGTTCCACTTCAAAATTTACTTTCGAAATTAAACCCACTTCCAATTGTCGGATCCGGCTGAAACTTTGCTTACACGCTCTGCTCAGTACTGCTGTTTTTATTTTTGTGGAACTAAATTGTTTTCCTCTAAAAGTCATGTTTTTTTAACTTATTAACTTGTATTCATCAAAATATTGATCGGATATTTCCGATCTTCGGATCACCGAAAAATGTTCGATTCCACAAATTACGAAATGACTTTCTATTTTGTACCTTAAACTTTCCATTTTTAATGATTATTGAGAAATAATTCTTTATCACGTGAACAGTTACTTTAGATATGGTTTTCTGTCGAAAGTTGTGGATAGATTTGGCAGCAGAGTTGTTGATTGGTATAGTGTCTTACTGGCATTCGCACAGGTGGCTCAGGTACGATTCCTGGAGTAGGAAGTTAAATTACGCTTCCATTATTTTTGAAGATGTAGGGTTAGTTGGGGTGATGGAGAACGGATTTTTTACTTTCTTTTTCAATGGGCATTTTCTACTAGAAAAAAAAAGTATTTGAAAAAACAAAAATACTGTATTATAGATTACTGAACTGACATTACAAAACTTTTTTTATAACCCTCTGCTATTACAGGTTCATAGTAGAAAAATATTTCAAACCTCCCTAAAAATTACCCCAAACTCCGCATTTTGGGGTAACTGAGACTAGCTCTTCCTAAGGTCTATAGGGTTTGACTTGTGTACATAATGTGCCAATTAGAAAAATACCTTTTTCAGATATACATACTATTTTAATTGTAGAGCTTCCTAAAAAAATACTTTCGGAGAGAAAAAAATAAATGTCCGTATTGCTAAACATACAAATCCATAGCAAGTAAACAAAATTAACGCAAAATCAAATTTAAACTTAGAAAATAGAAGTTCATGATGTAATTGCCATAGAAAAAGTTCACAAAAATGTTACTTTTTAAAGCAAGACTGAAATAATAGAGTATGGATACAAATTTTTACATGAACTAGGCCTACATAAAATGGATATTTTGTTGTGACAAAAAGAAAATCTGGCACAAAATAGTGATACAATGAACCACGAAATAATACAAACGTACTCTATAAGAAACAAAAACTTCATATCAACTGAAAAACGAATAATGTTTATTGAGTCTACAAATCTTTTAGCTAGAATTAAAGGAATCTAAGTTTAACATTTTAAAAAAAATGTTTTGACCTAAAGGGAAGACATAAACAATATTAAGTTTGCCAGATCTATAGGATATTTGTTTTCATAATGAAACAAAACATATTAGATTGCCCAAAAATGTGCGTTCTCAATTACCCCATTTTGTAAAAAATGAAGGGCTAATTGGGAACTTCCAAATTCTTACGATTGTCTAAGATAAAAAATAAAGTGTAAATGTATTTCTTATCTAGTTACACGTAGTTCCTGCTGCGGAAAGCTGTATCAAAATTCAGTTACTTAGCTATACTGATTAGAACTGGTCCCTCACAAAACTGAACACGTATTTTTTTTCCAGAAAAAAAAAATTCCAGAATAAAGGTGTAAGGATTTATAGATAGAACTATCAACAGTCTACTAGGGACAAGTCTGTAAATTGTTTGGTTATGTGCGAAAATCCGTTCCCAGTTACTCTTCCTGACCCTATGCTTTCAATTGTCAGCATCCAAAAAAAGATCCCTCCAGGGTTACAGTCCCAAAGACAAAGATCACTTATCTAATTACTATCGCAACATGTTACATATGAGAGTAAAGAGAAAAACGCGTTGTGTTCGAGCGGTTAAGACTGCAATCGGCTAGCCATTGTGAGACCTCCGCATAGGTTCAAACGCAACCGACTACGAGCAATATATCTCACCATGACACAGTGGTTATCACCATGCCACAGTGGTACTGGAAATGGTAGACGGGCGAAGTGTGAAGGTCGCAGGTTCGGGTCCCATCGCGCGTCCGTTGACCTAACCCTTCGGAGTTTTCCGGGATTTTCTCCGAACCTTAGCGTAAATACGGATTAGGACCCCTTAGAAAGACTTCTACGGAGGGCAACCCCCTTGTGTTGTCCTTCTGACGAGGATTTATAAGCGGCTTCGCGAAGCCAAGCACACAAATCCGATATACATGTTCACCACAACAACTACGAGCAAAATGCTTTTATATTTATATTTAGTAAGTTAAAAGCTTTCCCCTGTAAAATTCGTTTTTTTAATGTCTTTTTAAAGATTTTTTTTCTAGCTTCGCCAGTATTGTCGTTCTAAATAAAAATTTCTTTCCAACTTTAACTCTCTTCTTACAGCACTTACGCGATCAAGCAAAAACTTTGTATACATGCTGTTAAAAATAATCCCTTGATTATGGACATTTGCAGAAGTACGGGGTTTCAGTCACTGGCTGTTAAATTAGGGAGTAACCGTAATCTGTTCTACCAGTATTGTGACATATAGCCCGTTAACAAGTGTCCGTCAATAATACGTTATTGCTCGTAATCCGAACTACTGCCCACAAATTTTAGAAGTCCAGTGCCTGCAATTAAGCCTGTAATGTAAGCCCTTATTTAACATATTTAGTATGAACACATGGGTAATTTGGAAAAACCTTTGATGATCAACGATAGGCAAATGAAGATACAGAACTTATATAAACTAAGAAAATGCAAAATTACATTATTTTTCACACTTTCTCCAGATAAAGTGGGGTACGTGTCATGATGACTTCCGAGGCTTGAAATCACTTCTTTAAAAATCTCTCGCAGAAGAATAAAAACCAGTTTATAGCAGTATCTGAAAGTGCCTTCCCATCATCACTTCTGGGCCATTATAAAAGTGACTTCATTTGCTAAAGGCAAAATTCTTTCAAAGAATTTTAGGCCTTGTACGTCCTTACGACAAGTGCTTCAGTTTGAATGGAGAAAAAGTGTAAAAGAAATGCACTTTTTTAGTTTCTTTTAAAAATATAAATTCTGCATCTACAAAGATATGACCACCCAAGAGATAGATTTACTAAGTCCTCCCATTGTAAGTCCATAAATAAAAAAAAATACATAACTCGTAAAATCAAGAGTACAATTGATAAAGTACAAATAATTCCAAAATTCACCAAAGCATATAGAAGTAACATGCAGTATACACTAGCATCAATGCACATTGAACCAGCACCATATTTAGAATAAGGTGGGGTAAACGGGTCCCTCCCCCCTTAAATTTCTCTCATTCTTTCATTATAGATGATCTGCTACATTGTTTAGGCACATTTAATCCACAACATATTAAAAACATTATGACATTGTTTTATTTTATGTTTTGTGAAAATTATAAGCGATTTTGTAAAAATTAGACCGCTATTAATACTTTCAGACCTGACTTTAATGTCTTCAGGAAAGAAATCATTACCACACTCTTGTTTTTGCAGATTAGAAAATGACGCCATTTTCGAACAAAGCAAACAGGAAACATCTGTTGACTGCTGTCAAAGCAAAAACTGTAAAGATGTCAAAAAATTAAGCTTCAACTCTCTGCAGTCAGTGGGTTAAAAGTTTATGTTTATGGATTAAGGCCAATTGATTCCTCTGGGCTCCTAGGCCTATAGGGGAAATGTCCTCCGTGGGAGGACTTTTTAAGGGACCCTAGCCCGTATTTACGCGAGGTTTCGGAGAAAAGCACCAGTGGGTTAAAAGAGAGATTTTAAAGTGTATGGCCTTCGTAATGGACACCGAGTCTGAAAGCGTTAAAATATTTTACCACCAAAAATTAAACGCAGTAGAAAAGAACAAGTTGTATATTTATAAAGAGCATAAAAAGGAAATTTTTCTTAAATTTTTTAACTTAGCCTTATTTGAGAAATCCCCTTTTACATCTTTAGGTGTTTTATTATTTTCCTATTTTTTGAAAAAAGTTGGCATAAAATTCATCAAAGGTCCTCAAGTAGTTAATCTTGTGTTTCTGTGGCCCGCAAATTAAAAAATCAAAGACAATCTGTGTTTGTAGAATGAAGTAATTTGTACCTCCAACTTATAACTAAGGAATGCACAGTTTACAGTAGTCCGCTTTGCAATATATTTACGGCCGTATTAGAATGAATAAATGTCAATGGGAGTGAAAGCCTAATGTGTTTCTGTGATTATGATTAAACGATAGACATTTTAAAATTTGCTTTATGTTTGGTCCTGTAAATTAATGATGAAATACTAAAGCACAGCATATGCGAAGAACTAACATACTTTACATTTCATATATTGCAAACTCTCAAATCAAGAAAATGCCCCTAAACACATTATTAAGTTTTTTAGATGCATAGATATATCTTCTAATAACAGTGATTGAAAGAAATACATTAACTTCCAAAGGTAAACACGAAACGGTAAAAGTCGAAACGTTCAGCTTTATTTGACACGAATTTCGACAGGATAACAGCAAATATCTTTAAGCATGAAACAAAGTCAAAATTTAGAAAGATTAAAAAAATGTTAAATTTTGAAAACTTATACGGTGAAGCGTAATTGGAGTCATTAACAAAATGACATTTAAATCCCACATCCTCGTACAAAACTTACAGTGCGTGACTATACTTTTCATGAGATGACACTAGTTGTACTACGCACTCGTAGAAACGAGAAATGTACGCCATCAAAACATATTTCAAAGAATGTTACTTATGAAAGAATCACAATACAAGATGAGTTGAAGCATAACTGATTTAGCAAAATAATGCATGTTTAAGAATTTCTTTTGTATACTCCTACTATACATTTACCATGTACATGACAATATTGCACAGTTTGAGAAATCTTCTGAGTTTTTTGTCTGAATCTGTTGCAATTCGCTAAACTTTTTATACTGTGTATTAGAAAGTCTGGCATTTTGTATAATTTTATGTAAAAAAAATGAAAGAGTTTGTCGAAACTGTACAAAATCAATACCACTGATTATGGATAAATGTATTGATATTGCGTGATGAAATTGTGCACCTACATTTTATCAAAAATAAGACCATTTACAAAATTAGTCATCAAAACGTTTTTGCACATTAATTCTAATAAGTTCTACAAAGATAAGGTTATTTGCACAGTGAAATAATTTTATGGAATACTTTGCTCTGAACTTGATTAATTTTTACAAAATAAAAGTTAGATTAGTTTTTAAACATAAATAAAATTATTAAATAGTATTTGAAAAGAAAAAAGAAAAACATCTTTGGCATTCCAAGTTTTATTTAAGGTCAGGTTTATGTCATGTCAGGTTTCGGGTTTCGTTAAATTTGAAAATTCCTTTTATTTCATCTTCATTTGAAAACTAATCCTATGTTATGTGTCAGTAGACTTTTGTTATGAGGGCTATGGATATATGTTAAAAGATATTATGTAGAGAGCAAAAAAATATTCTGAGCTTCTCTCCAGTGCAGTCAACTATAAGAGGGGTGGGGTTGAACTAGGTTGAACTACCCTTTTATATATGCCAGTGCTACAGACTAAAAGAGTTTGATTGAAAACAAAGACTAACAAAATGCAACCTATGACATTTTATTTTGCACTCATATTAAATGACAACATACTTCAACTACAATAAATATTATTCTAAGCTGTTAAAATCTTGGATAAAAATTATTGTGCAAATAAATTTGTATAACTAAACAATAAAAACTATTATTGAAATCAAAAACAATAATTAAAAATATGCATCAAAAATTAAAAGAAAAAGAAAAAAATATGATACAGCAAGTGGAAAAAATGATATTTTGTACTGGACGGATTTTTCCGTTTACTTTTTTATCCCAAACGAAACAGCAAAAAAATGCTTATAATTTTATTATTTTGAAGATAACTTTACTAATAACTTAAGAAGTGTTCAAATATTGTGAAATACAGAGCCTCCTCCTTTTAATAAAAATTATGTAAAATTATTTTGATAAAAATTAATATTGTTTATACTGAGTTATAAAGATTTAAAAACACCTTCAGATTCTTGTTATCCGCTTCGTAGACTTTAGATTTCTTCTTTTCCTTCGTAATAAACTACTTATAAATATTTCACTGTGTATATTTGCACTGTTTAATGCTTTGAGCATTGACTGAAATAGACATTAAATTTTTATTAGTTAGCAGATTTGTACTCTGAAAACTTTTGACAATAGATTGTTTTTGTCTGAAATTTAATATTTCCTTTCATTTAGTATTCAACAATTTAGTAAAAGGTTCTAATGAAAGAAATACTGTCAATGCTAAAATCAAACTGGATATAATTTGCTTAATCTTTTAGTAATCTTGAAACCTAAATCTTGACATTTCCAAGTAAAAACGAACAAAATAATTATTAAATTAGTTAATTAATCACCCAGTTTACGTGGGATAGGAGCCTTTTGTGCAATTCTTACACTGAAATCCATTTTAAATGGGAACGTTGTTACTAAATATATTATGGCATAATCGACTGTTTTCAGTTCCATAATATTAAAAGTAGCATTGCTCACTATAGAATTTTCAGATAAAAAGAATTAAATAAAGATGCATAAATAATTAAAAGGTAATCAAGGTTTTGAGATGCAATAAAAAATAGGAATAATTTTTGAGAAAATTTTCCAGATCAAACACTTCTTGCAAAATAAAAGTATAACCCAGGCTCACTGATCAGCAATAGAGGTACTTAAAATATTCATTAAATATTAGGCCATAGTGGAATAAGATGACGAACTTAAGCTTAAAATATTTTTCAGAAATCCAGTAAGTGATTTAAAAAAAAAATCCATAAAAAAATGGAACGACTTCATCTCATCTTGGAGGATGCTGAAATATTCCAAAAAACTTTTTTAGTCATGTTACCCAGTGGGCTACTTCGTTGTACTAAGATGAAGTATAGATAACAATATAAAGGTTATTTTTCCAAAATGCTGAGACACAATTTCACTTATATAGTTAATGAAATGACATTCATAACACTAAAAAAAATAATGGAACATCACATGAAACAAAAATATTATTAGATACAAAAATTAAGAAAAACCACAAGTAAAAAGTTCATAAACAAATGTCCAATTTTAAGGGTCTGCCTTTCGCTTCGTTATGATCTCAGACAGATCAATGATAGTGTGCCAACATTTGCACCTCATTCGTTCTTCGGTGTTCTCTTGCTGGCCATCGACGAACACCCCATCTTCATATCTCCCATGACCAATTTCGATTTAAAGTTGTTTATCAGTATCCACGCTTATCGTAATTAAACTAGAAGACACCTTATTTTCAACGTTTGGAGTTGCATTTTGAAAATATTTTATGGGGGAGAATACATAAATTACCGTAATAGGGCAATTTCCTTGCGGTGTGAAGTACAAGAAATTCATTTGAGTCCCCACTGCTCACAAAACGATTTCAAATTACATTACTTGTAGATGGTTTCATAATCCTATGCTAGGAACTTTTGAATTGCCTTGACAGGAGCTGCTATTCATGTTTACTTAGGAGATATACCGAATTCGACATCTTAACCTACTTTCCCTACCTTTTAAAAAAATATAAAATAACTAAGTACTTATGAAAACTAGAGGATTTAACACAGTTAGCACAGCATTTACCGGAAAATTTTGCACGTAGGTCATATTTCAGCTAGGTTGCTGCTTTTAAGCTAAAGTACTTAAAATACTTATTGATGTACAGCTGCGAAAATAAAAGGCCCACTTGTACTTTATTCAGCCGTCGTTCATAGTACAGCAAAGTTACATATACCAATGGTTTACGATTGACGTACACTTTAAGTTGCCATACATAAAAGTTGCATAAGGGGTCGTCGCTATTAAAATTCGCATCAACTTTTTTTTTTAATAGCAACACCTAGATTTCACTTCATAGTTAAAAAAAATTTAGCCCATTTTAACCCCGGATACCAATTTTCAATAAATTTGGACTGAAAATGAGTGAGTTATGAGCACCCAAAGTCGCCCTCCCCCATGTTAAAATATTTTCTCATACTTTAATTCATATCTCATATAATATTGATAATAAGAAGCTGACTTTAATTCGTACTATTGAAACTAAACGACCCAAACATAATTTACATTTATTATAATTTTTAATAATATATTAATATGAATTATGAGTTATTAAATTAATATTAAAAATATGAATAGCAACCAGCCAAATATTGATGGAAATAAATGCAAAAAGTGATTTTAGATGGCTGTGCAAAATTTCAAATTTTTACGTTCAGTAGTTTAATTTATATTAAATAAAATATGTTATTTTCATGAGTTAATATATAAATTTGACCATATATAAATTTATTAAGTGGTAATTTCTTGAAAATTGCGTAAAATAAACGTAAATTAGATTTCTCTTGTGCAAAAACAGTAAAAGATAGTGGTATTAAAAATATATCAAATTGTGAAGCAAATAAATTAGAGGTTTTTACATTTTGATGGTGATTCTATAAAGCGTCTATTGTTGCGTCCGCTACCATATCCCGCCAAATAAAATGTTTTCCATGTATAGAATTAGATTAAGTAGATGTGAACATTCCAATACAATGTCCTATTTCTGAAAAACTAACATCCTGAACATTCCAGGCACGAATTTGACCTTTTTTAATGTTGGAAACATCAGGTTTTTGGACTTCCCCATACTTTATCAAACATTCAACAAACATTCAAAATCACGTTTTTCTATCTAAATTTTCATCCGACTATAAATTAAAATACCGCCAAAAGTCATAAGAATATTCCACATTGCAGACGATAATATTAAATGAAGAATGTGAAATAAGAAACGCAGTGATAATATTGAGTCAGCAAATAAGTAATTGCGTTTTTTACATGAAATTCAAACAAGTAAAGTTTCAATCATGAAACCAGTTCGACCGTAGCTGAGTGACATTCATGATTTAGTCAGAAGAGCAGAGAACAGCCTCTCACTCCTGGCAACATTTCACCTGTCTAACAGAACCTTCAAGAGAACCTCAATACCAATTTCAAAATTAGAAAGAATTTCAAAAACGTGAGCAGTCGTTTTGCATTTTCCCTTTAAATCATGTGTACCAACCAAGGAAGCTATGGACTCACGGGTCATTTGAACCACTGACTAAATATTCTAAATTCTACTCCTGATATTCTTAGTACAAAAATCTTTAAAACTAGAAACAGTTTTTTTCCGTGAAAATAATATTTATTTCTTTTAACTCTCGCGAGCGAAATGAATGAAAGGCTAAAAGTTCGGAACCTAAAAATAGCGTTTCTCAATTTGCAGAAAGTCCCTTAAAATCGCGCAAAAAATGAATCGCAATATCTCCCGATATTATCGTAGAAAATTGGTGAAAATTTATATTTAGGGTAATTTGAAGGTTTTCTTTCGTTTAATAAAGTCAAAGTAGTATGTTGCCATTAAAAAAAACGAACTTGATGCAGAATTAAATATGAAGACGGCCCCTTATGCAAATTAAATTACTAGAAAATTAAAGTATACGTTATTTGCAAACGAATGGTATATATAACTTTGCAGTCCGACAAATAATGGTTATGACCCCCCCCCCTTGGCTACGCCACTGAATGACGGTGAAACTAGCAGTGCACGCCAAGATATTGAGCGTCCACGCATCATCAAAGGAAGAGGACAACGGAGACTGTCCAGCCTTGTACAGCAAAATCGGCAGCAGACAGTGGCTCAACTGACAACCGAATAGATTGCAGGTCCATGTACACACAGTCTCGATGTACACACAGTGTCTGAACCATGTACACACAGTGTCTGAACACACAGTTCAGCGGACCTGATGGGTACGGGGTTGTGGATCAGACGTTCCACTCGTGTGCCTCTGCTTACCAAGCGTCATTGTAACTACGCCTACAGTGGGCACGTGAATATCGAGACTGGACGATGGATATGTGAAAGAGAGTTAACCTGATCGGATGAATCCCGGTTTTTCCTTCATCCCGTCGAGGGTCATGTCAAGGTACGCTGCCATTTTCCAGAACAGCTGCTCCCCTCTTGTACAGCAGGCTGTACTCAGGCTGGTGGCGGTTGTATTATGCTTTCGGGACGCTCTCTTGGGAGGCTCTGGCACTCGTAGTTGTGAAAGAACAGGCCATGAATGCTGCAGACTATCTCAACATCATTGCGGTCAGTTGCACCCTTACATGCCGTATGTCTTACCAACAAGAAATGGAATATTCCAACGAAACAACGCGATATGTCACAAGGCTGGAATTGTGTTGGAGTGGTTCGAGGAGAATAGTGTTGAATTCCAATTAATGTCCTGGTTACCTAACTCACAGGATCTTAATCCCATAGAGCATCTTTAGTATTACGTGGAGTGACAGTTTAGTGATCAAACATCACCATCTTCCAATATCTCGGCTTTGCGTGACCGTTGCTTAAATATTTGGTACAACCTGTCACCAGTTATCTACCAAGAACTCGTGGCGTCCATGCCCAAGCGAGTTGCAGCTGTTTTGAAGGCCAAAGAAGGCGCAGTGCGTTTTTGAGTAGGTGGTCATAATGTTTTGGCTCTTCAGTGTATAAAAATTCTCATGAAGGTCTACAATGCGCCCGTCTTACCCATGGGGCATGGAGAAGATAACAACTACACAACTACTCAATTACATCAAAAACTCACATAATTCCCAATTGGGGTGGGTAGACAAACTACGAAGGATACTAGGTGTACCTTTTTGTTGGTTAGGCTATGGGATTGGGCTGCTTAAGAGATTGTTGTCGATTTGTCAGCCACTTAGATGACGGAGTTCGATTCAGTACAAGTAAAGGCACCTTCAAGGTGAAATTCTTCTCCTGGTGCAGGTATACGATCAGTACACCGCATGGACCCACGACTGGAACCCCCTACGTGCAATGGTGACAATTGCAGCTTAACCCGAAACAAGTCCGAAGATCTCTCGGCCATGCGATCAGTTTTCCTACCTGGTTTACTTCTCATAGAAACCCTAGAGATTCATTATAGTGAACATTTAAGAAACGAAAATATGAAAAATCCAGCGGCTACAAGTAATGAATTGTGTGGCTAGGAAGAAGACAAATCAAGATGCCGTTTGCTGAAATTGCCAGTCCTTTTATATCCCAAATGTTGTAGTTGTGACCATCAGCTAGAAGAATAACTTTAGAGCTAGGCACAGCTCATCTTATCCGAATATATTGTGATTGCTCTCCCTAAACGGTACCTTTTAAAGCATTGCATCATACTCAGCAATCTAAATACGAGGTAGCCGATAATCATGTAAAGTCATACTTTGATCCCCGCCTGACTTAATTCACACGCAACGCTTTGAGCATCCAACCTCACTGTCGTCTAAAACATACGGAATTTTTTTATAATTTAATTATATACATAGAATTTATTTCTTTTACGCAATTTTGAGTTTCCTCAGAGCTGTCCGTGTTTTTATGTCACGTACAACTACAACTTATCCGTTGTGATGTGCACATGTAGCTTCTCCCCACTTCTGTGATCTCTGTGGTACTACCTCGTGCGTCAAATAAGAAGAGTGAAAGAATGCACAGCCTTCACATATGCTTATCTTACAGTGAATCATCTTATATAAAACAAGGAAACGTTTTAAAAATTTTCTATTTTGTTGAAGGACTTTCTATCCTAATTTCATGTAAGTAAACATTAAAAGCTGTTTCGATAATCGATCGAAGATCGGCATTATTTTGATATAATATCTGTGTTGAGATGAAAATGATAGCGCGAATCTAGGAATACAATAGAATCTGTATTACACTTACGATGTATTGCAAAAGTGTTTTTTTTTAAGATCCTATAAAAGGTACTCCATAAAAGAGAGTTAAAAATTTGAAGTAATTTTCTTAATTAAACCCGTAATTGCATACTTTTAAATTAAAAACTAGGAATGGAGAAGAATTTTTATCTATTTTCCGACATTTAGTTTACTAACTACAGGTTTGCAATTACTATCCCACGTTGGCATAGCCGATATATGTTCTGAATGACGACTTGCCTCCCACCTGAAAAAAGAAAACCGAGTGTTAGCATAATTGTGTCATAGTGATATGCCTAAGCCAGTAGAGGACTTTCCACACCTAATAAATTTGACCAAAACAGTGATAGCACTGTATTCGTTGAGTTTGAACAATTGTGTTGAGAGCTGTAGTTTTATCTTAATTCAAATCTTATTATTGGAAATTCATAATTAAAAATAAAACTAAGCGAACTTTATATAAATATAAACAAACAAAAGAGAAAAGAAATTATGACAAATGCTTAAATTTTCAAATCCAAGTGATTCGTGTGATATAAGTTCTCATAACAGTAATTCGATAGTAAAAATGTTAATATTACATATACTAGTTACTTTATCATTTATAAAGCTACATACGTTACTCTACAGACATTATCAATTTCGACATATTTCGGAAATACTACGGGAAAGTTCATTAAAAAATCTAAAAACAATTAAAGATGCATAGTTCGCGACTAAAAGTCTCGTCCGTTTTCAGGATAACCCCATGAATGTCAGGAAGCATCTGAAAAAGTCCACTTGAACCCAGATGTTTTGCTATGACCGTACAGTGGGAGCCTGTACAGACTTTCTTATAAAAAGTATACACCTTTTTTACTTGAGTAATTATTATAGTTTTTCTTGTTCTTCGGAAAAATTAGATATGTGAGTAAATTAAATATACTTACATGATTTATTGATCAATCAGAGCTTTTCGATAAATCGTTAAAAATTTTTATTCCATTCCTCGCTCCATTTCATATGCCATAACACATTTAGGTGCAGTATCTAAAAGTGTCTTAAAATATCGCGTATAAAACGTCTCGGAAGGGTAGGGTAGGTTAAAATACCTGGAAATCACAGAGTTGTGCTGCATAGTAAAAAGTGTCTTCACACTTCAGTTAACTATTCTTAATTTCCAGTCAATTTTTCGACTGCGGTTTGGAAAAAAATATTTTTTCTTTAAAAGCCTTTCACTAAAATTGATAGTCTTTTAGAATGATGCAAATTTCGGAAAACTGTCTTATTTTCATGACTTCCAGTTTTGTGTAAAACTTCATTGAAAATTTTAAAATGTTTTTAAATGGTGATTATTAACTACTGCAAGATTGCTGTTGCAACCAGATACTGCTGGGCGAATCCAAGTCCTTAAGGTCCACATGGGCGCGCCATAGGATCGTTGAGACTCCCATATATAAGATCATTATAAATTTTATTAAATCATTCTAAGATACTGTATGATTGTTTCAAACGTTTCGAATGCTGAATTTTATGAAAATCTCAACATGATGTCAATATGCTTGCTGTGATATTTCTTATTAATGTCCGTTTTTCTGAAAGCAAATTTAACGCAACTTGTATATGAACTTTTTACTTCTTGATACGTCCCGTATGGTGAACCATTTCCATTTAAAAATGAAAATTATTTATTTATGAATAGTAAATTATTTGAAAAAATAATTTTGAGAAGTGTTGCTAATATATTTTTTCTATTTTGTGTACAAGTGAATTTATACTTACGGTTGTAAAATTTTATGTAAGTTACTTTTAAAGTGAAATAATTAAATTATTTTTATTGTTTATAGTATATATACTATAACTATTTAAAAATTTTTAAAGTTCTTTATAAGTTTAATCCAACATTTTCATATTTTTAGTACATTAAAGTTAGTGATTTTGTTTCTGTAGGTTTCTCCTAGAGTTGATTGAGATTGATTGTGTGCATATCAAATTCTAAAAGAGAAACAAAAAGGAGAATATTTCTATTTTTAGATTAGATAACCTGTATTTGAATTAACGAAAAATTTTGATTCAAAGTAGTATAGAAGGGCATATTGAAGTTACTGTAGCTTCTCATCTTTAATTTTTATTTTATTTTTAAACCTCTAAATAAATACCAGATTGGGCAAATCATGCTTACCATGTTCGATTTCCTTTTGAAACTTGCGAAATCACTCTGAGAGCTACCCCTTGTAGCACAACTAGTTCAGAAAACGTTCAAGGTACGTTCAAAATACGTTTTTTTGAACGTCAAAAAACGTGTTTTGAACTAGTTGTGCTACTAGGGACAGTACATGTTTTTACTAAAATGATGGGTAAGCACAAATGCATGACCGGATTTTAAAAAGAATATGTTTTCGAAACAATTACACATATTATAGATCAAGATCCTAGGGCCCCCAGACTTAAATTATTTTCTCATGCACAAAATGTATACGATAGAGTAGTGTTAATACGTACAGTAAACGTATGCAAACTTCCTAGCTTGGGCCGACGGCCAATTTTCAGGTACCACTTGCTACAAGTACGTAAAATTATTACTCACTTTATCTTTCTCACAGCTGATTTTTACTTATGTTGTACAGTATATTGCTACTAATTTTGAATCAATACTGCCAGACACTTTCAGTGGGCGGTAATTATCGCCAGACGCTTTAAAGATAGGAAAAGAAAAAAACAAATTTTTTTCGGAGAGTGTATCTCTCCCTCCTATATTTACGGTCTACTCTAGTATACTGTGTGCGTGCGTATGGTATTTAGCATTTGGTTGGATCTACTCAAAGCAGCTCTCACTTCGATTTCAACGAGTAAATTAAAAGTATTTGTAGTGTTTTAGAGAATATTATGGCAGAGTTATTAAACTGTGTTTTTTGTAATACTTCGCATATAAATTTAGTATTGCTTACGGAAAGGAAGTTTGGGGACTTTTGGTGTACATATGTATGAATGCAACTCGCATATCTCAAAAACTATTAATCGTAAATTGTTGAAATTTTATAAATAAGATTGTTGCGCGACTCTATTTTTGTCCAATCTACTGGGGAGTTTATTTACAGGAACACCAAAAAGAATTTCAAAATATTAGTATCTATGGTCATTCTCACTATATTATGTCTGTAGTCAGCCATTGTTTGGTCCATCCACAAAATCTTCCCATTTGTCATCGACCTTGGCGAGTTTTGCCGAAATATCGCCAAATTTGACGTCAAAAATAATTACATATTTCCTATAACTTTAAAACTGTTTAATGTAGAACGTTGAGACTTTGTACTTAGAACTAGTGTAACATAAAACTGTGCATTTCTTTTTTTTATTATTGCAATCGACTAAGCAATTTATTACAAGGTCAACCAAAAGACTTTCAATACATTAAGGTCTATGGATATCTTCAATTCATTAAAAGCCTATGATGAATCACTATATATATATATAATTCGGCTATGACCAAAATCTCACTATCTCAATTTTGCCATCTTTTTGTGAAATATCGCCCAATCAGGCGCGAAAAGCGAATCTTTCAAATTGAACCAGCTTGCCGATATCTCAACTATTTGGCTAGAAATTGCTAAACCTTACTATTATTGCAGTATTTTATCTCTTTCAAACAAAAACGTTTAGAGAAGTGCCCCGAAAATATTTATGATTTAACAGACGTACAAGAAAGTCATGTGGTGTCCACATCAGATTTCTTTCTTCCGATCTTGAAAGCGTCTGGCGATAATTACCGACCACAGAAAGTATCTGGCAGTATTGATTCAAAATTTGTAGCAATATTCTGTACAACATACGTAAAAATCAGCTGTGCGACTTTTAGTAAAGTGAGTAATATTTTTACGTACTTGTAGCAAGTGGTACCTGAGAACTGGCCGTCGGCCCAAGTTAGCAAGTATGCATACGTTTACTGTACGTACTAACACTACTCTATCATACATTTTGAGAATGAGAAAATAAGTAAGGTCTGGGGGCCCTGAGATCTTGGACTATTACAATAGGTGATATATGAAGCTAAAGATACATATACGAAGTTATTTTTCTACCATCTATCAATAGCTGCAATGAGAGAATGTTAGAATGTGGGTAAGTGAAACTCCTCATGAAATTCTGCAGTTCCAAAAAAAAATTAACCTAAAAAGAATATTTTTGTGATTTGTACACACACACACACAAAATAAATAAATAAATAAATAATGTATGGGCCGTTTTGGGGTGGAAAAAACGTAACAGGTTGTAATTATCTGGACATCCTGCAAATTTGGTTATTTCTACAGCTTCTTTTGTAACATAACGCGAAATATATTCACTTTTGGTGAATTTCTTTACAGCTGCACAATTTCATGTGGAGTTTTCACTTCGTCACACCAACATTACTCTTATCGATCGATGGTGGAATTAAAAACACTTGGTATATATATTTTTAATCTTGTGTATCACTTATTGTAATATGTGAAACAATTTCAAAAGTATAGATATTTGAAATCCGAGCATACATTTGTGCGAACTCTGTGCAATATGATTAAAACGTAATATTTGAGTTCCAACATTTTTATCTGTGTTTCTTTCTGCTTTGTCATTTGCAGAACTACCATTAATAATGATCGAATTCTACAGTTATTTACAAGACTGAGATATCACTTGTTTTATTACTATGATGAACAGTTATTGCTTTAAGATTTATGGATAAGTATTCATATAGGTTTATAAAATAGCATTTCTACAGGCCAGTGGCGTGTCCATACATTTTTCATGCGGGGGGGGTTACGACTATTGCATTCAACTCGCATATATATATATATATATATATGCGCGTGTGTGATAAGGGAGGGAAGAATATACATTTCGTATGGAAAAAATTTCTCATGGGGGGTTGTAACCCCCTATCCCCCCCTTGCTAATGGTTATTTGCACACTAAATATTTTCTTCGATATCCGCTAAAATTTTATGCTTCACATTTGAAACTTCGAGTGTCATTTTGATTCAGAAGCTATCTGTAATGGTCAATTAATTTAGCAATTTAACAGACTTATCTGCCGGAGTTAGAACAGGTTCAAATTAACATGTTACCAATAAAATCAGTTATTAGGTGTACAACTTTGTTTAGTCTTTTTTTTCATCATTTTCATCAAAGTCAAGAAGTATTGGCAAATCTATTAAGTAATGCTCCCAATTCTGCATACTTGAAAACCTCTCTTCCACCGCTATGCGGATCTTTGGCCTGGAAAATCACCATTCTTGAAGCTTGGAAACCCCTCGCGACATGTTCTTTCACTAATAGCTGCATCACCATAAGCATTTGAGAATATTCGATCAGCCTCAGCAGCAGATTTCTTAATATATTGAAGTAGTAAATTGAAACCTCCTGCAAATGATGAGAATTTGGTAGTAAATTGACGAAAACATCTTTATGATGTAGACACAAATTGACTAATTTTTACGATGTGATTATGTTGACAGGTACCCATATTACTGCATAAAGTCTGTGATCTGTTGGTGTTGCTGCTGCTGTGTGTGTGTGTTTCTGATGCCCCCTGAAAACCGCAAACGGCGGTGCCAGATCCCCCCGAAGGGAGGCGATGGACAGAGGAGGTTCGCCTTCCATTTTTAGGGCCCCAGTGGGAGGAAGTACTATTCAGCCCGTGGCCCCCTAATTTTGAACCAATTCCAGAGGAGGGACCAACTTCCTGAAATCGGCACCCTCAGAGGTATCGTTTGACAACTTGAAGGACATTGGAGCCACGACAGATTTTACGTGCACCAGATCCCATTAGCGTACACGGTCCCACAGTAGTCGAGCCGAGAGGAAGATGACCCTCCCAAGCACTGGCCCAGCCGGATGCTGCTTCACTTGCCGTGCTCTAATGGGAACGGAGTTAAGCGCCCAGACCACAGCGGGACACGTCTGTGACCTATATATTTCGATTACTAGGTACCGCTACAGCTATCTATAAGAAAATGATGGAAACAAAGATCTACACGTAATATTTATATATTTCACTTTGTCATATTTAAATGTCAAAATCTTGGATTTTCTTGCTACATTTAACAGCACAGACAAAAACTAATATGAAATACGAATTTTTCTTTAAACAATCAAAGTTTCCTGAATCTTCAAATATTTATATACAAATAATGCTCAGAAACTTGACTGTGTATTTAGAAACTTAAGTGAATCAGAAAATAATTGGTATTTTATTTAAGTAAAGTTATTGATATTTGTTTTTATGCAGCCGCAGGCCTTCAACCCTACAAAGTATATCCAGTTCATGAAGGTGTCCTAACAGAAAAGCGGAAACAACGTCGAATCCGGACCACTTTCACAAGTGTACAACTCAAAGAGTTAGAAAAAGCCTTCCAAGAAACACATTATCCAGATATTTATACGAGAGAAGAAATAGCTATGAGGACAGAACTCACAGAAGCCAGAGTCCAAGTAAGTTCTGTAAATGCATTTTAATGTGTGGGAAAGGTAGATCTGAGTGATTTATCTCACTGATGCGAAGCTCAAATAAGCAAACATTTGTTGAAATCTTTAATTAATTTTTTAATAATATAAGTAATACTTGATTTTCACAGTAATGCATGCCTATGTAGTAGTGCTCACTCAGTAATTCGAACTAATTGCTGCATGAAATGTACGGACTATAGAGGGTGCTTGAAAAAAACGCACACACAGGCTGGTTGGTTCAACTTTTCTTGTAAATTGCAATCGACAGCTGAAATGGGTGAGCAGACTGCCACCAACTTTGGCATATGGACTAGACAAGAATGCGCTCAATAAAGTTTTTTAAAAAGTTTAGTTCAAAAAATATCCACAAGTCGGCTCTGCATCCAGGTCCACTGCATCAAATAACAGCAAATTTAATGACTAACTCGAAATGTGATAACAGCTTTGATATTTATTCAACAGTTTTTTAACATTTATTAACTAATTTTTGTCATTTCTTGAGCTGAATTCACCGGGTTTCCATGCAAAGTGTCACCCAGTGGACATTTTTTGAACTGAACTTAAAACTTCTTTGAGTACATCTCGTGTACAATCTGTTTTCGCTCTAAGCCCACAATCCGGACAGAATTTCTTGTAAAATATCTATACTATGTTTATCCTGTTTCTATCAGCAACAAAGAGATTATTTCCATTTAAATTAAGTGGCCCGTAGAATATGCACTTGTTTTGAATTAATTCCAAAACAACTTGTTTGGGACAACGAAAATTTCCGTCACCTTGTTCCAGAAATTTCATTTCTACTTTTTCCTTGTCCGAAATTTTAGTTAGTTTCTCATTGTAGGAAGGGTCATTATCATAATACACAGGAAAATATTTTTGCTCTTCAAGTACAGTGTGAATTCTTTGTAGCAACTTCTTAACATCTTCTAAGGAGGAATTTATTGCAGCTCTTCAATCTTATTTTCATTGTCATTAGACAGTTTTTTAACACTAAATAGTTCCAAATTAGCTCGTTTTGAATTAGGGGGTTTGTCTGTATCTTCTTGAGGGTGAGTTTACTTTTTTGCAAGCAAGTTTGCTCTTGCTGTCTACTTTTTTATGCCTTGGAATTTCCTTTTTCTTCTTTTCATCTGATTTCTCTTCTATTTCTCTCTCTCTCATAGTTACAAGGTCCAAGAAAGTTTGATTTGTCTCAACTGCCTAATTTACATTAATTTCTCTTCTTATTTAGGAATTCAGTACTGGAGATGTGAGCCTTAATTAATGACTTAGTATTTTTTTAAAGCGGAATTGATTTGCGAGCCAGAAGGGTGTGAAAATTACAGTTAAAGTATAATATAATATTACAGTTAAGTATTAGGTTGTAACGAAAGTTTCCCGCCACCGTAAACATCGTCAGAAAACAGTTCGCGTTGGCGTATTTGCTCATATTTTGTGAAAGGATTTTTGGCATTAGAAAGAAAGAGACTTATTTTATAACACTGTGTTATGAAATCTGTAAAAAAATATAGTTATCATTAAGTACAAGGTGTGTCAAATGGAACTATCACTCTAGAGGATTGGAACCATCATTTACTTCCAGTTGTGTTGCAAAAAGTCAGAATATCAACGAATAATGAGTACAGCTTTAAATACTATTGTTGCATCACGTGACACTGTGCAGGTTTGGTACCGAAAGATCAAAAATAGTTATCTAAGGAGTTAGAAGTTAGTTTTTCAAACAGATTTGGCGGAAAACTTTCGTTACAACCTGATATAATAGTTATATTGGATTGGTGCATAATTATCAGGCGTTTGTAAATTTTTATTTATTTAGTTAAATTATTTAATTAAATTAAATTAAACAAAAATTAGTTAAAAAATTGTACATTTTTATTAAAATATAACACGTCAAAGAAGCGCTTGACTATTATGCACCAACCCAGTAGTAAATACTAGTATTATTTATACAAAAGTAAATAAAAAATGCACCTAAAATATTTTTAAAATATCACTGACCAAGAATTATCCCTATGACCAAAAATTACCCCTGTAAACGAGGGGATAAATGAGCATACTTTGAAAATTAATTCTAAAAATAACTAAGAAAGAGTATATTTACGTATGAAAAGCCTAGACCATTTGTAACTGAAAAAGTACCAACAAAATTGTTTTTTCAAAAATGTTTCACTGGCATGAATCTTTAAAAAAAAATCGCGATTTTTCAGAAACAATCTTTTTTAAAGATGTTTTTATAGTAGTGTAAAACTAGTTTTTTTCTCTTATTTGCTTCATAGTTACATTGTTTTTAACTTGATATAAGAAAATAGAATGTATAAGGATGGCTTGTCTTAATTTAGCTGTTGTGTAAAAAAAAATAATGCTACAAAGTTAATGGCCATTATTTAAACCCGAAAAAAGAGTAGCCCATAATTCCCCCATGCGACCCTACATGGACTGTACACGAGATGCACTCAAGAAAGCTTTTTTAAAAGTTTAGTTCAAAAATTCTCTGCCAGAGGGCTCTGTGCGTGGTGAATTGAGCTCAAAAAATAACACATATTAGTTAAAATTTGCTCAAAAAAATATAGAAATTGTTTTTACATTTCGAATTAGCCATTTCAAGTGTTACATTTGCTATTTTTCCATTCAAAAAGGCATCTAGTGGACAGCTTTTGATTTTTTTTTAAAAGAAATCCCTTGAGCACATCTCTATATACCAAATTCGGTCACAATCCGTTTTAGCTGTAGAACCCTATATGCCATGCAAATCATTGAATATTTCTTTAAAAAGTTCCCTTTTATACTCAGCATCCTTCACTGCTTCTTTCCTCATGGGTTGTAGAAATATTTTCTGCCAAGGCATATAATGCTTACTTGCTCATTTTATGCATTCGTTGAAATTAGACACCTCAGCTGTATGCTTCGCTGTGTCATTGTATTAGAGAAGCTTCAATTTCACTCCCATAATAATTGTTATTGTCAATTTTCACAACGCACTTTACGTTTCATCATTATTTTTGAATGTGAATTCGTTTTTCTCGTGCCCTTCCGTTCATGCTAAAATATCCTATTCATTCACTGCAGTTTCAGGGTTTGTCTCTTCAATCAAACTGCTTAACATCTATACTTTGATATTCGATCAAAAGTAATTCATAGAAATTTGTATCATACAAAATGGCCTTGGTCTTTCGTGTGGAATATTTTATGTTTTCGCTCTCCGAATGTTTTTTCTCTTTAAGTTCAGACTTCTTTATATTTTTTTCCAGTTCAAGTAAATGGAAATTTAGTAGTACCAAAGTTCAAATTTCTGAGAAAGCATGGTATTATGTATTATTAATTAATTGTTTACGAATAAGTCTTACAATTTTTAGAACTTCGATGTTTCCTTTATGCTGTGTATTTGTACTAAAGAAACGATGATCATGTACTTTGTATTTAATAGGCAGGTGTGATTAATGGAATAAACACATAATACAACCATAAAAACTATTATATTCAATTATCTTATATTTTGTAAAAATATGAAACGCTGATAAAAATATTTTTCTTCTGACTCTAACAGTCATGCTAAGTGCCATAATTTTCTCCTAAACATAGTTAAAATCAAAGTATGATCCACACTGTTTATTTTATTAAATAGGAGTCTTTTTCGTTCATTGAATATAAAATTTTCACTGCTTCTGAAATTTTGAAGCAACAGAAATTTGAACAAATAATGTAAACGCCATTTAAACGAGTTGTTTTGTGTGTTTAAAAGTAGTTTTATTTTATTACTGAAATTAATTATGGGCTGTAATGCGTTCCAAATTATTTATTAATCAATCCCTTAACAATTATTGTTCATTAAAATCTGAATAACATTGTAATTTAACAAGCTTGAGTTTTTTAACATTTTCAAATACGGAGCACACAGAATTACGTAACAAAATATTTAACAACTTTATAGGAGAAACTATCTCGTTTCATGCTTATCTTTTACCATCCTCGAATTTTCGGATTTAATTTGTGCTCAGTAGTTCATTTTTTTCTTGCTTTTTTTTTTTTTTTTTTGGTGTGTGTGTTTGTGGTGTTTGCTAAGATTTCTGATGCCCAAATATAATATATATGAACCACATGACTTCTTGTATTCAGATATTTTTGTGCGCTTAATTTTTTACCTATATATTAAATGAACGTTCTTGTTTGTACTTTAAGTTATGGAAACGTACTTCTGTAAAAATTCCAATTGGAAAATGCCATTTAAGAACGCCGATGCAGTTTTTCCCAGTAGAAAATTTTGGAATTTCTTTTAAGTGTGCTTGGATAAACTTTTTCACATATATTCTTAAAATTTCCGTGGCTCATTCAACTGCCAACGTGTTTAATATTCGCTCAACCCCTACTACTCGTCTCTGTACATATATTAACTAATAGCAAAGGTTAATTCAGTCTTAGCTTTTTAATATCTTCCAAAATGTTTAAAATCGCTTCAGTAATACTTTTGGGAATTTGTTATCAGAGAAATTTGTGCTTCTTTCTTTTACTTTACATTCATTTCCTTCCCATTTTGTTTTTGTTCATGCCACAAATCGTAACTCTCTTTCACATAAAGTTTAAGTTGTAATTTTTTTAAAAAAGTAAATGTCCCTGCGTAATATTATCTTATGTAAGGTGTGCTCGCTACTCATCTATTTTAATCAAAATAAATCCATGTTGTAATATGTCTTTCTCTCCCCAAGACAGAGCAAGTACGATGAAGCATTACAATTCCTAAAGCGTTTCCTACCAGACTATGATTACTCAATCATCCAACTAAAAGCAACTCCCCCGCAGCGGAGAAGTGGGGGGGAAGGATCCCGAAAACTAAACCGAGTCCCTCATCCCAAGTAGGGGAAGTTTGAACTCCCCAAGTTCTGTATAATAATTGAATTAAGAGTGTAGGGCTTCCCTCAGCTATGCTTAATCACCAGTAGGACATGGTGGGTACTAACGAGATCAGGCCGATGGATTCCCGAGCCCCTGCGTTGGTGGTTTTTCAGCCGTTTAAACTTCTGGTCCGCCCCTCTAAGCGTTTCCTGATTTAGCTTACAACACATCAGATCCGTCCGACTGATGTTTATACTGAGTGGTTATTGAAGCGCGAGGAGTGTTATGAGTGCGTAATTGGGCAGACAGGTTAATGAAATGGATGCCGCATGAGATGGTTGGATAACCAATATTGAAATAACACTCGATTGAATGAGATGAGATTTTAAAGTTATTCAATTTATGGCGCATGGGGTTTAATTGAATCGATGTTTCATTCAGAATGTTATTCGAATAATAAAATCCTTCCATGTGATATGAAATGAAATGTTTCCGAAAAAAAATGGAAAACAAAGCGCATATGCACAAAACGATGGTAATTAAAATTTGATTATTCAGAGCACTCAGTAGTTTAAAAGTAAAATGGAGATTTTGTTAAATATTTGTAGGTACAAAATTTGAAGGATGCTCAGAAAGAAAGATAAAAACTTTCGATTACAAAGAACATTACATCGAAATAAAGCAACCAAGAAATTTCAAAAAATTGTTACAGACTGTTTAACGATGTAAACTATATTATGTACAATGTAAGTTCTTTCATTAAGGTGTAAAATGTGTAAGTAATGAATAGTGACTTCAACAACTGACCGCACCTGATCTCTCATGCATGCACTTTATACAGTTCTGCAAATCAGCCAAAGTTGCAAGAGTTTCCCGATAGGATACGCTTTTTAAATGGCAGAAATGACTTGAGATCGGGAGAACAGGCTGGTCAATGAGGGGGAAATGAATGACTAATCACTTTTTCATGGGTAAAATGTTGCCGTGAAAACCTCTGCACTCAGATTAGATTATGTAGAGGGCACCATCCTGTATAAAGTGGTAGGCGAGAGTCCTTGCCTGTTCTGAAGTTAAGTGAATACAAATCTCTTGATCATCTCACAGTATTTGAGGACCGTTACAGAGCATGTTAGAAAGATATTAACCGAATTAGAAGAATGGTACTTGGCTAAATTTGGACGTGAACCCTCACCTGAACATAATTTATAACAAACATATTATAATTATGTGGAAAACACGTGAATAGTTTGTAATCAAAATTTGACAACTCTGACTATTATGTTGGAATTTTTATTCCAAGAGAATGGTAAACACACACACACACACAAATAAATAAATAAATAAAAATAATTGAAAAAATATGCCTCGTCTCGTCCCACTAGAGAATGTTCAATGGCCAGGAGTTATCGACTTCTAATTGTACAAGAAAAGTCAGTGCAAAGATAAGAGTCGACCACTGTCAGTGACAAGTAGTTGCAGGCTTTAGTTTATCTTGTACGAAAAAAAGTATTATTTTTCTCAGTACCTTCCACATGATGCATGAAATACGTTTAATGTCGTGATACTGCTCTTGCACAACTGACGTCCTTCACTGACATTCGTCAGCGACTCTTCCACAGCGGCCATTGCTCACTCTGAAAAGACTTCTACAATTAAAGGTGTCCACCCTTTGTCACGTTGAATGCATAAAGACCAAGTTCTTTTAAATCTAGATTTGTTTGTTACACCTTGTGGATTTCGCTCTTAGTTTCTTTTGATATCGAAATTTTCGAAAATATGCAGCAACATTCCTCTTGTTTTTATAAAACATTTTTTTTTTTTATTAACGTATGAGGTGATAGTACAATAGCTATTATAACTAAAAGAAGGGTAGTGACTCGGTCTTTTGTTTTCTCTACCCAGAAATAAAGATCCATCCATTTGCTTCCTTAAATCAAAGGCACAAAATTAACGGTTATCTGTTAGTCCGATATCACGAAAATATATAACGGACCACTAGAATAAAAAATATTTTGGTCCGTCAGACCAGTAACATTTTATTTACACTTTTCTCTTGCAAACTTTTCTCATTTAGTTCCACAATACTTGCCATCTAGTTTTACCAATACGTGGCATGTAATTTGATCCGTTTAATATTTTTATAATAGGTACTTACAATTTTTATTTCAGCTCTTAAAATCAATAACATTGATTTTCATTAAGAGTCGAATTAAAAGTATCTCATATAATTTCTTTTGTTTTTTAGTTATTTTTGAATCATGTATACGGATCAGTGATAAATGTTACGGACTAGAGAAGTCATGGATTCACAGGTCTACTGAGTAAATAGTCTAATTTCTACCCCTGAATAAAGCAATTTTTTTTTTCACTTTTAGTCACACAATTATTATTATTTGAAATGCTTAAAAATGAAAAATGAAAGTTTTAAAAGCCATTGTTTATTGCCTACAATTGTATATTGAACACTGTCTCAAGCATTTCGTCAGTAGTGCGTCCTCTAGCGGAGTTTTTCGGAATCTGTCTTTTCGCTTCTTTTTTTTTTTAATTGTCTACCTGCAAATTTTTTACTCAATCATCATTTTTGTTACAACTGCATTTTGCTCTGAATAGGCCACGTTTAATTACGATCACCTTGCAGAAAAGTACCGTCTTCATTATCGGAAATTATCAAGTATTTGTAATAAATTACAAATTAAGTATTATGAAAGCAAACGAGATTAGTAACAATTTACACTCGATTTTCATACTGTTTTTCAATCCTTAAAGCTAACCGATCAACGTAAATCTTGCGTGGAGTAGAAATTACACTGCACCTCATTGCGATGAATCCTTTCTTAAACTAGAAAGTGAGTCTTAAAAGCATAATTAGTTGCTTTGTTTCTGTAGATTTTTTTTTTTTTTTTTTTTGTTTCTGTAGAAAGAACATTGCACTGGCTGTTCAGCGAATCTAGTCAATGTTTCCCAACTTTTACATCTGTGGATTTACGAAAATGGAAAAAAATACTTTTCGGACCATTCGGCAGTCAAAGATAATAGGCAATATGCAATTAGCTTAAATATATATATATATACAGGGTGACACTGACCTTAGCTTCGCTTTGACCTAAACTTGCATTACTGAGTTCCTACAAAATTTACATTACCTGTAAAAGTACTTTTTCCTTCCTGGTAGTGCTTGTGCTAGGAACTTGCATTACAGCGTTCGTACGTTGGAACAAGATTTTGTGACATTTTTTGAGACAGTAGTAGTAGACTGTAGCATACAGTAACTGTAGAGTCATATATTTACTGTTTCATTTATCAATATACATACAGGGTGTCCCATAAACACTGACTTTGGGTTTTATTCCCTAACTATTGATCATAGACGCATACAATTAATTACAAAGCTTCGTAAAAATGGTACAGATTTTTATGGTATCGATAAAAATTTTACGGAGATTAAATCTAAATAAAGCAATCAAGAAATTTCAAAAGTTTGTTACAGATTGTTTAAAGATGTAAACTATATGTACATGTTGTATTTTTCAAAATTTTAATTTTTCTAGAGCTCCCTTACAAAAAAAAAAAATTCCAAAATTAGTAAAACGGGCCCCCATGCATCAATTAGTTCATGTACAGCATTTTAGCCTTTCATTGTGTAAAGGTTCAGGTATATGAAAAAAAAATACATTGACTTAAACCACTTTTCGATGGGTCTCGAGAGAAAATATCACATGAGAAAATGCAGTTTCAGGGGTCGTACACAGTACATAAACTACGAAAGAAAACAATAATTGCATAAATACATAATATTTTCGCTGTTATTGGTACTGTATAGGTCTTTACCAACTTCGTTTAAACATATCTATGAAAAAAAAATTTATTTTCACGAATTAAAAATATATTGCCACATAACTATTATAGAAAGACATATCCTAAAAAACAATTTTTACCTACATAATCCTTTTCAAGCGCTCAAAAATATCACAAATAAAAGGAAATCTATTGTACATTAAATTATACAGAAACTACACTAGATACTAATGCTGGCTACACTGTAGTTTTAATGCTGCTTATTGTAATTTAACTAGTTATATTTATCAGGCATATTACATTTCAAATGCATTTAAAACTACCAAAGAAGAATTATGTGCTCATAGCTGTTTGGAATTCAGAGTAAGCTTATTAAATTAAAAAACAAACAACCGCTCTAAATTTGCGCATTCTCGACGTGAATGTATTTTTACATATGTGGGTCTAACATTGCTTTGATTTTAATCTTATTGTATTCTTCGTGTAGATAAATTCATAAAACGTCATCATGGTAGAATCTACAAATACGGCAAAATATATTTTTCCCTCGGCGAATTTTTTCTTCGCTCGTATGCATGCGCATATTTTGCCGCCTTTTTGATCAACGAGCACTTAGAAGCAGATACCTATTCCGTTCCCGCTAATATTTTTGAATGCACGTGTCATGCAATCACCAGATGAGAGCCCTTTCAGAAGGTCAATATTAGGGTGCGCAGGGTGAGTATGAAGTGTTTCCGTTCAGTGCAGTACCAATCACCCCAGATGAGTAAAACTAGCGAGAGCCACTAAGAGTTTTTTACCCATCTGCTGCGATACAGTTGAGATGTCGAACGTTTGAAAATTGGATCAGTGCCTGTATTTCGAATTTGGAAAATCTCTTTAACCTCCTAATATTCTTATGCATTAGTAAGTTTTTTTTTTTCTGAAATTTTATATGAAGGTAAATTAATGGGATGATAGTATAGTTAGAGGGACACAATTATCCCGCAAACAGGGCTAAAACGTATGTTTAAAATATTACTTTAGTGTGCGGAATGTTTAAAAGAATAATTTAAGGTAGTAATCTTAACCCTCCAAGTGGTTGTGGCGTAAAATCCCGTCCGCTTTATTCCAGTTTTCATTGCAATGCATCTATAATTTTTTTAATAATTAAAAAAATCTTCCTGACAAAATTTTATTTTTTTATAATTTAAAAGCTACATGAAAATTTTATTTTTTTATAATTTAAAAGCTACATGAAAATTTTATTTTTTTATAATTTAAAAGCTACATGAAAATTTTATAGTGAAAGCAACTTTAGATTATTTGTCCATTTCCAAAACGCTGAGAAAGTTAAATTATACTCTAAAACTATCTGAACACCTAAGTAATATTTTTAAAAGAGCTTATCTCTTATATATAGAAAATAATTTATGTCTTAATAAAGCATTTAAAATGTTGCTTTTCAAAAAACACAATTTAAAATGTTTTATTTTTATTTATTAATATCCTACTATATTGTCACGCTGATCTCTGACTCACTGATTCACTCTGTAATAATTCCGGGTGACCTTCTCGAAGATAAAATTTTTAACGTCATTACTGCAAAAAGATTACAAAGTTAAGCAGAAAAAGCGTAATAACATCAGCGCCGTTTGTGCGGTCCGCTTGATATTTTTCATAATTATGTATAAAAATATAGAAAAAAATCTGTGCTACTTTAAAAATCTGAAAGTCCACCCGTTCCCTCATTTTTAAGTAATTTCTTGCTATTTCAGCTCCTTTTTATTTCCGAGAGTAAAAAAAAAAAGTTGTAAACTTGTTAATTTGTAGTGACAAAATTAGGAGCATCGAGTGACAATTACGTTTATTGACATTATGGTTATCTGGCTTTGAAGGAAAAAATGCGATTCATTCATTTAAAATAGTTTCCCTAGATTACGCAGTTCTTTTTTTTTCACAAAATGAATTTCGTCTGCCATGAATCTTTGGTATAAGAGGGTCTGTTTACACAAAACGAAATCGTTCGAATGCGAAAAGTTTCCGTGCGTTTCCAGAAGAGCATGAAATTCGATTTGGGTATATAATAATATAGATAGTGCAGTTATTAAGTTATTTATTTTAGGTGGACGAAGATGAAACAGATTGACTGAAGACACATTTTTTTGGCTAATGTTTTTTTTCTAGCGCCGGTTGTAATTGCCTCTACAACGGGCTTTGAATTCTAGTTTTTTTAATAACGGGTGCTCACTTGCCGACTAAACATTCGTCACTACAACAGGCCGAGGGTATTGGCCATTTCATTATTGGGGCAATTACTGGATGTCCAACGTTTCTCCCTATGACTGGTTAACACCCATGCCCAAATAGGGAATCTAACCCTAACCTAAGGCGTGATAGACTGGCTCTTTAGCCTCTACACCACCTGGTTGGCCTAAATGTTTTATTAATCATATTTATTTTATTTCCACATTTTTTAAACTAATTTTTTGCTCATAAAATAAGCATTAAATGTTAAAATTACTATTATTACTTAGAAAATGAAAATTTATGAAAAAAATACCGCATAGTTTTGACAACGTATGGCGGAAAAAATCATACTATATTTGTAATTAATATAAATCTAAAATCCAGTGGGCGATCTCTTAAATATGGAAATACAAATTAATAAAAAATATCAATGTTTTTTAAAAAAGAGCAAGGACTAAACAAAAAACAGAAAATATTTTCTAAAAGTGTTCATTTGATGTATTTTAGTAAACAATAACTCGAATTGAGAACCCAAGTGGGTTAGTGGTAGCGCATTGCGCTGCCATATCACAGGTCCGAGGTTCGATTCCCGGGTTGGGCATGGTTGAATCGGAGTTTTATCCCTTGATTGAGTCAAAAAAAAAGAAGGGAGTTTGCTTCAAGACAATGATCTAATAATGCAACGCTTTAAAATTTGAAGAATATGTGGAGAAAGTGATCATGAAACGTCAGGAGAAAACGATCCTTATGAAAAGAATATTCAATGCATGTTCATTATATTTCAATATCATTTCGAATAAGTTAGACGATAAATGTTAGTGATTAAATTTAACTATAAAGTTATTAGTTTTATTAAGTATTAGTACATATGAGGCGTTGCGGATACAAAGGTCAAGCTAAACAATTTCTTCAGGCTTTTAAGATACAAAGCAAAACTCAATATTTGACGATATTTTTCTTAATTGAGTTCGCTCTTTTTTAATTACGTAAAAGTGAAGACAAATGCAGCGTTTTTAGTTGACTTCAACCCAGTACATAAATTACAAACGTGATTTTCTAGAGACAAGCATTTCTTGAGTTCGCCCTCCGTATCCGCAACGCCTCATATTTTTATTAGTAAATTTGTTAGTCATATGATTTTCCGATAGTTACTACAAAACAATAGTATTTAATGATTTGACGAAAAACAAAGTATCATGTAATGACAATTTAGTAGTTTACTGAAACTCTCCTTAATTAGAATATTTGTTCTAGAAAAGAAATGAAGATTGTCTAACCATATGCTAAAAATTTAAGAAAATTTGATTAGATAAGTAGTATGGTTGCTTAATTTTGATAATTTTACTTAAGTTTGCTATGCATTAAAATTTCCTTTTCTATTTTATATGCATCTATAATAGATATTAGTTCAAAGAAACTGAGTGTCAGATTTTTTTTTTTTTTTTTTTTTTGACCAAACTAGGTAAAGCAGTTAGAATCTCTTTTGTGTTAGTGATAAAAAATATATATAAATATGTATGTTTAATCAAACTTTTTTGTTATAATAAGCTAGCTAGATTACATGGCTTAGACCATTTTAAGTTTAATATGATATTTTCACTTGCGCTTCTGTGTATTTTATTCGTTTTATGATTATCTCGAGTGGTCAGCATTTATAATTGATACTACATTTGTGTTATATGAAGATCATTTGCATATTCGCATGCTTCTCTCTAAAATTTTACTCTGCGTACTCAGCACAGGTCTTGTTGGTATAAACTGTGCAGTATTTTCTCATGGTTCCTATATTTTTGGTAAAACTTTTTGATTATAATTATTATTAAATCAAACGCCATACACCTTAAACAGCTGTAAATACCAATTGACCGCACGTGCAATATGAACGAAAAAACTACTTTAAAAGATAAAATTAGAGAATAATTTGCTTAACATGTTTTTAATAATTATTATTAAATTACAAACTTGATCATTACTAAGTTCAATTGCCAGAAAGCTCGTTATCATAAAACGCTTGAGTATATATGTATATTTCTTTTATTACGAACGCATAAACGATTCTAATCGTCTTAGTTTGGCTTAAAAAATAGTTGACATTGAATTTCTTCAAATTAAATTCGTAGACATATAAAAACTCTTAAATGAAAATATAAATTTTGATGAATACAAAAATTGTTTGGACTTACCTTTGAGAGTATCAAGCTTTCTTTTTTGTTTGCTCACTGAAATACAACCATAGTACAACCATCCGAATATTTTGTCACTTCAACAAAATAATCTTTGAGCCATGAACACTAAATACACCTGATAACAAAGATATTTTGTTCATTCAACCAATTAATTTGTTTGAGTTTAACTAAACAAACCATTTAAACAAATACTTTAGTGAAATTAGCCATGATTTTTCATTTTAAACAAATATCTTTTTTAATTAAAAAATGTTTTGTTCTTAAACAAAATGAGTTTGATAATTTAACAAAAATTTCACTGGGACAGTTTCACAACCGGATAATCTTTTTGATTAAAAAAAAAAAAAAAAAAAAGGCCAGAAGTGAAAACTTCTTGTCAAGATTTCTAAAATTTATATTTTTGCAGTTAAACAGGTTTTCACTTTTTACTGTATTTTTATTAACAAAAAATAAACATTTATGAAAGTTTACTCACATTTTAATACAGTTGAAATTCTTTGTAGAAAATTCTTTTAAATGTTTTTTTTAAGGCTGGCTGTAAGGGTATCGCACATTTATTTATTATATTCTCCCAATTCGACATATTTTTGTATGTTTGCACACATTTTAACGCAATTTTCACTGGTTAGCATTGAAATTTTTGATTTTTTAATTTAATCACATTTTAAATTTCGCGTTCGATTGGTGTGCACATTTAAAATTTAAAAATGGAGAAGGTGAGTGCGCGCACAGGCCGCAACGTGACACAGCTGGTATATGTGTACGGTATACATCAGCGATACACATTTTTTTTCCAGGTGTTGGATTTTGTTCGATTTAATTAATAATTATGTACGTGATTTTATTAATTATCAATAATTATGTACTTACGTTGTAATGAACAGTAATCCTATTTATTTGTACTGAATGATGGATTTATAATTCAAATTCAAATGCACTGTAGCATAACACTTATAATTCAAATAATGTACCGTATAGTATAATTATTAACTCACCACACTATCAAATTAACTGTATTACGCAATAGCTATATATCTATCTAAATTAAATACAGCTTTTTAAATAAACAATCGAAAATTATAGCACCTACCCAGCTAGAAAAAATCTGCACTTTTTTGCAAAAACATATCGATTATATGCAATTATATGCGATTATATGCAACGTGACGGTCAAGTGAAATCAGTGCTTTTTCCCCCATCTCAAAAGTGCCCAACTTGACTAAAGAAGTTTTCACTTAAAAAATTTGATTTTTGATTCAGCAAAACTTTTTTTTTTCAATGAACTTCCTGCTCTTTATGTAAACAAGGTTATGCATTAAATTTTTTCAATGCCCATAAGCTATACTTTGAAAACATAGAAGAATTTTTGCATCTGACTAAGAAATTTCCATGTATAATAATAAAGATTGCAGAAACATAAAATTTTGCATGGGAGTATTCTCACACGAGCTATATGTAATAAGTTTAGCAAATAATGAATAAATCTGGTAATTTTTTTCTTTTAAATTATCTGAACGTGCTTTTATGGCTCTTTTTTAATAAAAACTTAATTACATTACTTAAATATTTAACTAACATTAACATTACGTAAATATTTAAGTATCAGCTTTAAAGTTTAAAGTTTACGTATCGAAATTCTTTTGGACTGAATTTCGTTGTGTTCACATGATTTTTACGAGTAAAATGCTGTAATCGTTTTAAGAACACTAAAAATGTATGCTTTAACAGATGAAGAGTAAAGGAAATAAATGTAATTGAGTATAGTGCAAAGAGAAGCACTTCAGTGTTACGTAGAAATTGATTTGACAGATGGATCCACATTAGGGAGATTGAGTTGGAAAGGGTGCGATGTCATTGAGATCCCCCCACTTGTCCATCTGTATTATGTTTTCACAGAAAAACTCAAAAACTTCTGAATCAACAGCCATCATCTGTTACTCTCATAAGGGGTTGCTAGAAGAATATAGATCTAAAGAGAATCCAATTATAGCCGAGGTATTAATGCAAAGATATTTAGAAAAAATAGTTCTTTAGATACGCTTTTATTTGTTACTATAGCTGAAGTACCCACCGATGAGGGGTTAATATATCTAGCAGACCATCAAAAAGAGTGAATTTTCGTTGCAGTTTGAACCGCGTATAAAGCATTGAATTAACTTACTGACAAAGGTATAGAAGGCAAAGGAATATCATAACTGTATCGTTAAAAATATTGCAGGTTTAAAAGAAAAAAAGCAGTTCGCCGAAAAATATTGTCGAGAGAAAACATTTTAGAATCAGCGTTTTCTTTTACTAGAATGAACTTTTAATATCAAGAAATCATTTAAACTTACAGAGAAAGATGCTAATAATGAATAATAAATTGAAAAGAAAATACTTTGGAAATGTTTTTAAGTAGAAGGAAGTCTATATTTAATACTGCAACTTGATTTGATTGAATTCAGATAATTTTACGTGATGATCGATTTTTTAAAAACAATTTACGTCCCTATATAAATATATATATATATATATATATATATATGTTTTAGCGAATTCATAAAGCCCTTATTTTAAATTTGTAAAAGAAATAAAAATCACTTCATTTGCTTTAGCCAATTTCAAATGAAAGGGTAGCATGAGATAATTATGAGCAGGGGTGAATTGTAACCAACTCGATTTAAAAATATCCTAAAGTTTCATCATTAATTTTAAGTGTTTTCAAAGCGGTAACAATTGTAACAGTGACAGTAGGGGATACTGGGATCAGAAGTAACACGGGTACAACATGGTAGGGGGACACGGGTACACAGTCACAATATGGTAGTATGGTACATCCTTTAATAATTCAGAATAATAAGTTCAGAATTTAATAAGTACAGGAACTGAAAAAAAATCAGTTACAGTATTTACGTGATATGATGGATAACATGTTTTTTGCTCCAGAGCAAATATTGGTTTCGTTAAATGTTTGATTCTTGTATGCAACAGGTAAGGCACAATTCCTTAAGTGACGCAGAAGTGTATCATACTTTTTATGCATTTTTTACTGTGAAAATATCAAATAATGTATGTTACAACACATTTTATTGTAATGGAATAATAACTTCAAAATGACATCAAGATATCAACTGCAAACTAGAGGTGTACCGGATCTTAAAAAGCTGGATTCGCGGATACGGATATGTAAATGGATAACGTGTTTTTACATCCGCAGATACGGATTTATGCAAACGGATCATTTGTTTCTTATATAGGCGGGTACGGATTTGAAAAATCGATCATTTGTTAACCGATCATTTGAAAAATCGATCATTTGTCAATCGGACACTGCTATTTTTGTTTGGAAATCATTTCCAAGGATACATTATCTTGAAACCGTAATTTCATGTACAATGTGTAAAATATTCTGCTATAATAAACATTATTAGGTTTTGTATAGTGAATGGTTCATCAGTGCTGCAATTACGTGACCCAGAGAAAACTTTAATTTTGGTGCCCCCCCCCTTTTTTTTGGAATCATAACTGATTTTGGCACCTCCTCAGCACGACACCCAAGGCACTTGTCCCGTCTGTCCTCTGCCCTCCGGTTACAAAAATCGCATTTAAAAAAAATTTTACAGGATTTTTTGTGCATTAAATTACTGAATCGCTAATACCAAACCAAATAGGCTTTCAAATTTACAGAATCTCTTTTTATTTCTTGTGAAGACAGTAGTTAAAAACTTGTGATTTTAGTGCATAAGCACGACCAAATGTGTCAGATACTTGAAAATTTTCGGAATGTCTCTTTACAAGTTGTACTACCCACTGTGAGAAACGATAAACCTACGTCAGTTAATAAACTTTTGCAAAAAAATTGTATCGAAACATAACGATGTTTGTGTACAGTGACATTAAGAATCATTAATAATTATGTGTATATACCATTGGGCGTAACTAGGTGGGCAGTAAGTCCTCGTTAGAAAGACTTGAGCTCACTTGAAAATTAGGCTTTCTATTACAACAATAACAGTTAAAACCATTTAGTAGGGTGGGGGATAAAGTCTAAGTAGAAAATTCAGAAAGATTACCAAGCTACGCCAATAGTAGATACATGCTAATAGCTTTAAATTAAAAGTACTAATTTAAACGAGAGATTTTTTGTGCCAAACAAGGAGATAAGATTACTATAAATATAAATAGTAATCTTATCTTCTTGAGATGAAAAATAAGAAACAATAATTATTTAACTTTAAATAATAAAATTTATTTTTAATTACAAAAGAATCAATTTATATCAGAATAATCCGTTCTTCTTATTTCTTTCACTTTTCCTAAAAAGCATTAAAAGTTCAGTCAAAGATTTTTTTAAAAATGTGGATCCGGATAAGTTTTTTTTTTTTTTTCGCTCAGCGGTAGATCGTTCGCTGCAATGTATAAACACAACTTTATACCTTAAAATTGTCTAAGTCTGGCATTTTATAAGTTTATTTTATCATGTGGGCGAAAGAAAATGGCATGTTTTTTAAACTGCAGTCTTAACTACTCCTCTCTTAGCGTAGTCCTACCCTCCAGTAGCCCTTTCTCGTTAAATAATCGTAGAGCATCTTTTAAAATGAAATCAAGACATATTTTTATTGCATTCAATAGCTTACATATAAGCGAGTTGGTTGCGCTTTTAAAACACCAAATGCGTCTTACGCGAGTCCATAAAATCCGACCAGCAAAACAGAGCAACTGCTTCGCAGTGTGCGACGTTTGAAATGAAGCTCGGTTCCCCCATAAATAAAGATATTTCCTTACACTACACAGCGGACAATTTGCTACATTTTTCAATTTTTTTCCCCCTCTCGAAGAAATGGAGAATGTGGAGAGAGAAAAAGTTAAACTCGATATCCGAAAAGGGAGGGAAGAGGGATGAACCTGATGCGGCTGGGAGACGTTGTGACAGAATGGGATGGAGAGTTCGAAGACAACTGAGAGACACTTTGTGAAAGTGACAACCAAATATACCTTCCCTATCCCGCCGCTTTCATTGCAGATATCGCTTTTATTCTTTCTTTTGCTTACATCGATCCCGTTTGGCTTCTTGGAGAGGAGGATGAAAAGAGAAGCGAAGGTTTTGAATTTTGGAAATTGAGAAATAGGATGACTGAGAGGGTTTTTTTTTCTTTTGGTTTTTGCTTTCTGGTACTAGTACATCAGTCTCTGGTTTTCAGACCTCATATTTTGCGCTTTAGGAAGTCAACATAGTTTAGAGTTTAAAAATTTCTTTGCTTTGAACGCTAGATTTATTTTTTTTTAGAGGGAGAAAATGGATGTCCTTTTTTTTTTCCTCCCTGTCTGAAAATGGCGAAGATGCCAGGGATCAATAATTTAAAGCAGTTATTTGTCACTGGCTATAAGTAATTTAGATCGCATGGCAATGTTCATGCACTGGCATAAAATTTTAAATCGTACATATGTAAAACTCTTAAAATACTTAAAATACTTAAAATACATACTCTTAAAATACATAAAATTATTTTTATGTTTTTATACATAAAAGACAAAGCAAGGTAAAAATGGTTCAATCAATTTGCAGTAATGAAATTGTCTGCCTCACAGGATTTCAAAGTAGTTTAATGCAACGTAATAGAAGGAACTTTACAGTAAGCATCAATTTGCTAATTTTGTTCATTATAATTTATCTTATAAAGCATCAATTATGTCTGTATTGACTGTTTGAATGCCGATTACAATTATTTTGAATATAGAGGATGGACTTAAAATAATACCTGAAATAAGCAATAGAAGTTGCAGCATTTTTTAAAAACAAATTAAATAAAAAGTAACGTTTAAATGTTTACAAATTTATACATGTTTAACGAGACCACTCTAAAATACGCTTGGAATTCAAGACCCTCCTCCCTTCCCGAATTTTTCTCAGATATATATGACTGATGAAAGAATACAATGAAGGCTACATTTCCACAATCAAAGAAGGAAACACAACATTTGGAATAGCTTTTCATAAGTAATATATGCGTTTGAAAGTTTTGGAAGAGAGAGGTTTAAATCCTAAACCTCTCCATTTAAGTCATAGACTTAGCTTTTGATAGGTGGTCACATTAAACGTGTATAATTTTATCAACTTTAAAATGTTATTTCTTATCTACTCTGCCCAAAAATGCTGTAATTTATTTAATTTTGCAACTGTAATCCTTCAAAATTAAGCTACTCTTCAATGCAAAGCTTCTATATTTAACATTATGTGTAGTCAAACTACACTATCTGGCCAAAAGTATCCGGACACCCAGTGGTATGGACTCGAAGCGTCCTGAGGCACATACTAATATGATGTTGGTCCCCTTTTTGCATCGATGACAGCCTGCACACATCTGGGAAGACTTTGCACCAGTTTTTAATATGTGGCAATAAGAATTGACTTCCAGGCGTCCATCACGGCTGAGGTGAGTGCTTGCAGTGAGGATGGTCGATTTGGCTGGCTACATAATATGCGCTCTAATTCGTCCCAGAGGTGTTCTGTGGGATTAAGATCGGGGATCTGAGAAAGCCAGTCCAGTTTTTGAACGCCCATTTCGTCAAACCACGTCTGTGCAAGCCTCGATGTGCGTGAATGGAGCAGTTATTCTACTGGAAGAGAAATGGGCCTTCCCCGTAATATTGCCACAGAGTTGGGAGTCCAGCATTGTCCAGAATGTCCACATACATCGCAGAGTTCATGTTTCCAACCACAGGAACTAACGGACTCAGGCTCAACCACAAGAAACGCCCACCACCATTATACCGCCATCACGAAACTTAACAGTCGGCACAATTCAGTCACGCAAAAAACGTTCGCCGGGCATCCGCCAAACTCAGACGCGTCCCTCTGACAGCCAGATTGTGAAGCGAGATTCATCACTCCAAAAAACAGTTTTCTACACGTCCACAGTCTAATGGCAGTGATCTCTGCACCATTGCAACCGATGCTTCGCATTCTGTGGAGTGATGTTCGGTAGGGATGGACGCGAGACGAAAAATAAGCGTCTCGCGTCTCGCAAAATAGCCTAAAAGCTTGTCTCGTCTCGCAAAAATCCCTATATCGTAATGTTAAAAATGTGTGTCTCGTCTCGCAAAAATGCTGTAAATCTCTGTCTCGTCTCGCAAAAAGTCGTCTCGCGTCCATCCCTAATGTTCGGCTTGTGAGCGGCTACACGACCATGGAATCCCAAGTTGTTTAACTCTCGACGAAGAGTCCTGCTGCTAACACTAACGCCTGATGAACTTTGGAACTCCTGAGAAATTTCCACCAACGAGGACTTACGATTGTTTTCCACTACCCTTTTCAGAGTTTTGCGGCTCCGTTCACTAAGTTTTTTCGCTCTACTACTCCGTTTTTCTGCAGTTTCACTGCCTCGACATTTCCACTTCACAATTACATCACTCACAGTGGATTTAGGCTTCTGTAGAATGTCCGCAATCCCACGAACTGATTTCCCACAAAAGTGGCATCCACTATACTGCCACGATCGAACTCACTAAGCTCCTTTGCCTTGCTCATTGCTTCACAAACGCATACATACAACCGGACAAACCACTACCAACACTTTAATAGCTTTCGATTACGCATCAAATTTGCGTCACCCGCCAAAACCACTTTTTTAGGGGGTGTCCGGATACTTTTGGCCAGATAGTGTATTTATCTAATCAAAAAGTCCAAAATTAGTAATGTACTCGCGTAACTCTGTCGCTGTGGAACGTTTGAGAGTATCTCGATCTCCATAAATAAAAAAAAAGGTATTTTCTAGTTGTTTTCACATATTATAGTTACTACCTATATTACAAAACGAAAAATTTGGCACATATTTTCAAACTTTCTTTCAAATAAATAGAAAACTTGGAGAGGAGGAAAAAATAGTAAGTTGGCTTCTTATCTAGGAAAGCAAGGGGAGAAAGAAGCAGGAAAAGAGAGTGGTTATGAGATATGAAGGAATGAAACGGAGGTTTCAAAAATTTTGAGGAACTTTTTAAAGTGGAAATTAAATATAATTTTGTGAAACTCTTGCTTTCATTGTATCTCCCAGTTTTACTTCTTTTCAGATTCTTGGTAACATAGTATGAAAAAAAAGAAATGAATCTTTTGAATGTAGAAGTTAAATAAACTCAGTTATCCTATTTGTAATCTAATTTTTCCCTCACATCAGTTTCTAGTTTTCCGACCTCATATTTTGTGTTTTGAGTCATGTAGATTAGAATTTGAAAATTTCTCTGCTATGAAAGCAATTTCTCAAGTAGAAAGATCGCAAGGGAAAAAATACGTTTACTAGTTTTATATTTGTTGTTTTTTGCTTTTCCCTCACCCATAAATTCCGAAGAGACTTATACTGCCAGAAATCAATAATTTAATATTTAGTTTAATGGTAGCCTATCAGTTACTTAACACTCCGTTAGACGCGTGGACTACGATCGCAGTCAGGTACAATCTCTCAAGTATTCAAGCATAAGTCAATTTTCATATGTCAGTTTCACATTTAAAATATTATTCTCGGTAAAAGTGAAGGCTGTCATAGTTGATAATAATAACTCATAGTCATAATAATAACTCATAATAACATCATCGTCATATATAATAATAACATAATTCTTTTTAAAATTTTTTGTTTTCTCCAAGAACTAATTACTTATTATCAAGTTTAAAATAGGAAATTTGGCTACTAATCGAATATATTTTTGCGTGGGATTATCTTGTCTACGACCGTGGTCCACGTGCCTAACGAAGGGTAAGACAATATGCCATTGCTGATGTGTTAAATTATAAAACTAAATGCTTTGCATATATTCTTTAAAATGATATTAATAATGAGAGTCATATACAGGGTGCATCTAAACTCGTGGGCAAAACTTTAAGGGGTGATAGGGCACGTTATAAGGAATCAGAATCACATAGCAACGTTGGGTCAAAAACGCAGTTTTCACTTACCCGGTAATAATTCCTTTGGGAAAAGTATTGAAGTGTTTGTCTAATTTCTTAACCAAGTTTCTTAAACAATAGGCTCGTCTTCAAAAATTTCATCCATGAAATAAAATAGAATTTTTAAACTATGAATTTTAGTATCCTGTTTTCGGTTTCTGACGAACAATGGTCGGAAAGTGCACTGTTTCGTCAGCACTTTTTCCAAAGTGGTTATTAACAGCTACATGAAGACGACGTTGCCGACCCCACATTACTGTGTGATTCTAATTCCTTATTATGTGCACTATCACCCCTTAAAGTTTTGTCCAAGAGTTTAGATTCACCCTGTATATAATGATGAAATTAGTTGCAGAATTAAATTGATAGATATTTAGCGAAGAGACCCTCAAAAACCACAGATTCTTTAAATTAAAATACTTCAGTAGAAAGATTGACGAAGAGTAAGATACTTAAAAATACTGTTTATATTTAAAGGACTATTGCAGAATAAACATATTTAACTCTCTCGTCACCGAATTATGAAAAATCAGAGAAAACAAATCTGTCTAGCATTTAATGCATCTGAAATACTATTATAAATCATGCAAAAATATTTTTTTCTAATGTCGATTAATATCGATAATAATAATTTTTCTAATAATAATTTCTCCATTTTCGAAGCATTTTGTTATGCTAAAATTAATTTAAAAGGATGCACATATTAGGTAAAGGTTGAGGAATAAGAAAAAAAACTATACTTACCTTAAAAAGAAAAAAAAAACGTAAAAAAAGCAGCGTAAATATTTTCTTAATTTTTCTCCTGAAACAATGAAGCGAAAACTGTAAAAAATGATCTAAATTGACTAGAACTGCAATCTAGGCACGATTTATGCATCTAGTTAAGAGCTTCATATACTTTCTACATGAATTAATGATATTGATATCACTGAAAGAAAAAAATACTAAATTCAGTTGTTTTCTCTCTAAATATTACTATTTGAAATAGGAGCCTCATATGAAGTTCAGGGTGACGAGAGGGTTAAATTAACGGCTGGTGGAGGCTAGAAAAATACGTCCTACAAGGACAGTAGTATAAAGATGGAATGACTAAAAAGATCATTTCAACATAGAACATGATACTTTCGAGAACAAAAACTTGGCCGAGATAACCAACGCCAATTACAGAGCAACCGTAAAATTTAATCCAATAAAATTAAAGTAATGAAACCGCGAACATGTAATTTTAAAGATGGCTCCGGGCATCAAGTAATAATTTATGCCAAAATGCTGCCAAAGAAGGGGAAAGTAAAAAGTCGTTGCTATTGCAAATGGACGTAATGTAATCTATTTTTAGCTCAGATGGCGACAACATTGTGGTGAGAAAAATGAACAATTAAGAATAATACATATGGGAGAAAGCGAATATACAGATTTAAAAGCCAAAGTGATAGGAAAATGAGAACAGAAAAATAATTTAGAATGCACGATTTTGGATATATAGCATTTAGGAAACACAAAGTAAGTGATAATTAATATTTAATATGTGATCTACATCACATATATAAACTGCTTATTTTTTTAACTAAAGAAGTCAAGAACTCTAGAGCTACCTTTGTTGTTTTAACTGCAACATAACATGTCAGTTTCTAACAATTTTCAAGTGTTTTGTAGCTTATCATTTACTTCTTATCAACAATCAGTAGTGAACATACATAGTACTATATTAAGTAAAACTAAATAACACAGAACACAGTAAAAACTATGTCAAAAAAAAGAAAAAGAAAAAAAAAGCACTACGTGCAACGGTACCAATGCTACTGTCGCACGTAGTTACAATACAGTTGCAACTACGTAACAGTAAAGTTCATCATTTATCAGCAACCAACCGGTTGTCCAATAACTCATGAACATATTTCTTTTATTTGTGAAGATAAGCGATATAATAACGCCATAAATAATTTTAAACTGGATTGTCTCAAAATGAATTTTTGGCACTATTTCAAAAAGCTTCATTTTAGCCACGGAGGATTTAAATCACAGTATTATTTTAATATGTTCAATTAGATGAAACTAAACAATTGTATTTAGTGTATATTTTGAAAGTTTACAGGCGCAAGTATTCGCAAAAGAGCTGAAAGAGTTACCCAGTGGCGGATTTAGTTCGAAATGCCTGAGGCGCAACTCAATTTCCAGGCCCTTTCCCAAAACAATACTTTTACTACCCCTACTCCATGTATTGTATGCACATGTATTTTATTGTAATCAATATCTTTCATAAACCAATATAAAATTACAACTGCCTGGTGATTGTACTTAAAAAGTTGCTGGTGTTCAGATTGTAGTAATTTTTTTTTTTTTATCTAGCAATTCTAATGGCCTTATCACACTAAAGGGAAAATCCGAGCAACTTCGCGCTGGACCAACTTTTCCGACGGACTTGAAAGCGTGGTTATCTTTAAGGGTTGCAAAAGTAAACAAACTCTCTCCGACGCCAAATAGACATCGCATCGCTGATTTGGCGTGCAGGTTCTTATTTTACTTATCGTGCGTTGGTATATTTACATCGGATCGGCAGCAATTTCGGCAGCATCGGATGGGCAGCAATCTCTAATTCCAAAGTCCACTTGAACGCGGCCACAATTTTATTTACACGTGAGTCTGACATCGAGCCAAGCTCCCAAGCTTCGAACACAGTCGCCATTGCTCGAAATTGCTTATGACGTAGCAGGAAGAAGTACTCTGATTGGCCGAAATTTCGTCCGACTCGGATTTTTTCCTTTGGAAAGGAAAAAGTTGGAGTTTGCGGTCGTCAAGGTAACGGCGGAGGAAATCGGCCGGAAACTTGATTTGCAAGGAAAGTTGGTCGGATTTTTCTCAGTGTGATAGCCCTATTAGATAGAAAAAATACTTTATATGACATTTACTACTTTTTGTATTTTTTATGAATCGAGTAATCTCCCAATAATAAAAAATAAGTGTAAATTATTATAATATATTTCAATGGTGTTTTAATTTAATAGCAGAAGAAATTTTGAACATTTTCGTTATAATTAATTTCATTCTAATTACTTGAATTTATCTTTTGAAATTTCTGAGAATGAATCGATTGTTAAAGTGTCCGAAGTCTCATTTTTTGCTTCTGTAATTATAAATTATGCCTTGAATATAAACATTAATTAATGTTTAAGTAACATTATTGTAAAACGTTTTCACTTCTCTACTTTATAACAAAAAACCAGCATTAATATTTAAAAATAATTTTTATATAGATTACTACATTAAAAAAAATCTTTTGACTAATAAAACTTAATAATTCATATACCAATAAGTTTAAGTTCTCAAAATTAACACTACATCAATATCAGCATACCGTTCATGTAAATGCAGTTTTACATGACTTAATTTTCAGTGTTATTTCTTTACGTCGTATCACTGTTTAGGACAACTGGTATATAGTTTACTTCATTCATGAAAATTTTGCTAACTCAGCAGGTATTTTTGTGGGTCAGAACAGGGAAAACCTTATCAGAAACATGAGATAATTGAAATTGGGGAATTTTTACTTACAGAGCCGAAAACAGTAATATTCTGCAAAAACATATTTATACGTAATTAATTATATTCACTATTTTACCGCTTAAAACTACCAAACTGTAAGCAGTTTTCATAATTAAAAAAGTAAATATTTTGTTTAGCTTAATTATAATATTTATTCAAATACCTGCAAAATGTCTAGGAAACTATCAGCAACGAGTAATTAAGTATTAATTTAATAAAATATAAAACTATAATCATTCGATATTTCAAAAGAAAAAGCTTATTTTTAAAAATTAAAATATAAAATACATCATTAATAAGTTAAAAATAGTTTTGTAAATCTCTCTTTATACTGGAAATTTATATGCAGGAGACTTCCTTATGTTCCTTATTAATGCTTTGCCTTTTCAACTGAACCTACAAAATAAGTCGTATATATAGAAGAGTTATCCTAAACACTTTTTAATAAAAACCAAATTTTAATTAGCCGTCCTTTATTTGTATATTTATTTTATTCGTCATTAATAACATATGGTGAATAAACACTATAAATTATTCGGAAGTTGTTATTAAGACCTGTTATGTCTTTTCGGGGAAAATTGGCCCAAAATCACGTTGAATCTGGTAAAAGCTTAGAAAACTGTGGACTAAGTTCAGGAATATTAGAAGCTACTTCAGCAATTACAGATTTGTGAATATAAGCTCATTTTCGTCATGCGCTGAGGGGAAATGTTTAAATACATAAAACTTTCCTTTTTTTTTTTTTCCATTGAATATTTACAACAGTTTATCGTTATTGTTGTTGTGTTGTTGTTGTTTTTTCTTCGTTTTTAAAACTTCATTTTAAACAAAGTATGTCCTTAGTGTGTTCCAGTTTTAAAAAATCGTACAACACAGAGAGAAATTAAAAAATTTCAAATTCATTCAATTAAATATCCAAGAATGGGATGCATTTTTAAGCTACGAATATTTTCTCTCTTAAGTGATACGCCCTACATTCTTTCTCACACTTTTTCATTAGTGTAAAGCTCACGCAATTATAAATATGAGAAACAATCAAATAAGAGGAAGTGTACAAGTTTAAACAAATAATAAACTAAAGCGCTAGTTACTTATAAACTAAAAGTATTAATTATTACGGTATTCATTTAGATTAGGACCCGACGGCTTTGAAAAGAGAATGAACACCAAAGCAAAAATTGCTCAAAAACGCTTTTACTCTAGGAAAATCTCTGGAACTTTAAACAAAATTTCGGCCTTTTGAAGAAAAGGTTTGTAAGTCTTTTTTTTTTAGAGCTGAATTTTGAGACCCCTTAGATTTGTGAACCCCGAGGTGAACGCCTCGTGCGCCTGTGCAGAAATTCGCCACTGGAGTTATCTTTATAATGGATAGAACATTTGATGAAATGCAGCAATTTCAATTCAAATTACTTAACAAAATAAGTAAAGATTCCCAAGAATTTGAGACTAATAGACTACATTTTAAGAAAATGAGGTTAATATTTTTCAAATTATGGGATTGTATTAGAGCTAATACATTTTTATTAGTGTTTCCTTAACTGAAAAGGGCTCCACCATGGCCAAGTCAATGAGACACTGGACATGGTAGACGGTTGAAGTGTGAAGGTTCCGCGTAGTCGTTGCTGTCGATCCAACGGTCTAGAGTTTTGGTCGTTTTTCTCCAGATACAATATGAATACACTTTAGAACCCCTTAAAATGTCCTCTTCCGACCAAGCTCCCCCCCCTCCGTGCCCGTGTAGGCAGGTGCCTCTCATGTAGGCTTGCCGTGCATACAAGTTGCATTTTCAATCTCTGACTTAAAGTGAATTGAATTAAATGTAACTGCTGTAACATTTTATTACACTAAGTATCCTCTTTGAAACTGAGCTTATGCTATTTTCATTTCGCTTGCGTTCGCGAACGTATTATTTACACTTTAGTCCTGCAGAAAGGAACCTTTTTATGTTTTGGAATCTTCATGCAGTTATTTCGATTAGTATGGCATTGCATGAAAAGTAATTTACAATCTAAAATCTATAAACTAGATTTATAAGTATGTAACTGACACATTGAAAAATAACACGCACGGAATGTTTTCTTTTATTATTACTCACAAATTTATGAAAATTATAATATGCATGAACTGAACGCAGTGAATCAATTTTCTTCATGACAGAATAGAGGTAAAACTAAAAATCAATCTTTACAATGAAATTTTCACTTCTTATACGAGATTTATGCAAGCCATAATCGTTTAAAATTAAATGTTTTCTGGGTGAATTCCGTAGCAAATGATGAAACAGCTTAGTAAAACTAAAGTCGGAAACTATTATACTTTTTTTTTCAGTTCTACTCGAATGATGGTTTAATTTTGATAAATTCACGTCAGCTCCAGTTTAGAAAAAAAGAAAAAGAAAATACCAGAAAAAGAAACGATACCGGAATTCCTAAAATTAAAATCTTCAAACTTGGAAACAATTAAAACAGTCTGATAATATTTAATTAAAAGTAACAAAAAATAATAAGGCTGGAAAGTGAAAGCCATCAGGTATGTACGAACGAGGAAAAAATATCACAGAAGTAATTTCCCCTTTTTCCGATTCATTAACCAATGCGAAGATCAAAGTTTTTAATTAATCAGGACTTTGCTTTCTTTTCCGGAACGCTGTTTCACAGCGAAAAATCTTCCTTCTGTTTGTAGTTGTGATTAATCGCTGTTAGGAGACTTTACGCCAAATTACATCCGAGATGAAACTTGTCCACGATGGATACACTGGCAGCTAGTTTTTATTCAACGGTAAATGGACATTTCTCCAGCTTTAATTTTAATGTGTATCGTCGCGAAATTAAACGAATTTGCTTGAATTTTAAGAAATTTTGTACAAACACGAGTTTAATTAGTCTATAATTTTATTTTAAATATATAAATTAATGTACATGATTTAATATTTTTTTGCTAGAAATTTAGAATTTAACACTAAAAACCACATGTTACTTTGGAATAAAACTTTTGAAGTATAAATTATTATAATAGTAATTATATTCCTAAAGAAAATTATTTAAAACTTTATTTTTTAAACAAAATATTCAAAAACTAAATTTTGTCCTTCTTACGTTAACACAGTTTTCCATTTTCCTTATTAGAAAATACCACCAATTATTGCATTTTATTTGAATACTAGCAGACGCAAAGTGCATTGAAAGTAACGATATGTTGTTCAGACAACATCCGTCTAGTTTGATGGTTTTCGTGTCGCACTTGAACCCATGGGCCTGTGTTTGACTTTGGCTTAGGTATCTTGGGTCCACTCACATGGAACAATGTTGATACAACGGAGACACAGTTGGTACCTTCTTAATAAGATAACAGATTGTGTCGTGTATAGTTAATTTACATACGTATATTTAATACATAGCATAGATTAACTTAGATTAAATGAATTGTTTTTATTGGTGAAAAAAATGTTTGATCTCCCTTGATATCAATGTCATCGAACAATGTAAATTGATTCTACATACGCATACTTTTTCTAACTTTTAGATTTTAAAAAACATACTATATTGTCGGTCTGAAATTTGTTTTCAAATAAGATAGTGCATGTTATTACATAATAAGTACATAAATTAAAAAAATATATTTTTTATTGCCGGATTGAAATTTATTTACAAGTAAGATAGCTTATAGTTAATTTTATTTTGTTTTCACACAGTTACGTAACACTAAGAATTTAGAATAAAGTAGGTGCACCAGTAACCAATACTTTACTAGAAAATGTGTTATAGTGAGCTTTTATGGTGATTTTTAGTAAAAATTTAGACATTTATATTAAATTTCGTGATAAATTTTCTTACCTTCAGGGGGCTCTAGGTATCAAAAATTGAGATTCTAAATTCAGTGCTACAATAATAATCTAATGTATGAAAGTAGTATTTTAGTGTTAAAGAGAGAAATAAAGAATTTTGAAAAGAAGCAGAACAAACCAGAAAGAAAAAATCATAAAACTTTCTGAGAGTAAGTTGGGGGCGGGTGAAAATACAAGGTTAGAGCAAGTGAAAAAAAAAACCTGATACTATAACCTTGTAAAAAAATATTTAATCTTTATGTGAAAAAATGTACTGTTTAGTAAAAATACTGATTGAGACCTGCGACATCAAGTTTGCCCCTGAAATTATGGAAAATAAGTATACTTGGCCAAAGAAAGCAGGCATGGAAAGTGTTTCCAAAGGTTACATATTTTGTGAACTTTAGATATGACTATGACTGTAAACAAATGTTTTTTACAGCTGACAAATACAATATAAAAGAAATAAAGATATTCTATAGGAATATGAAATCTCAAAAGTGAAAAGATGAAAAATGATTTAACTTTGCTAGTCAAAGAAAAACCTTCATGTTCCTAATCAATGTGTTTTTAGTTACATTGATTTGTTATCTTTTTGCTATAATAGCTCTCATTACCATGACAATTGTTTGTCTCTAGGTAATTTCTGTCTTGGTAATATCCTACTCAAAAATTTTAATATTATGTGAAAGTGACATTTTTATTATTCTGAAATTTACTATTTTATCTAACTTTTGCAAGACAATTTATTTTTGAAAAATATAGTCATGTTTTTTCCAAAGTGAGATTGTCACTGAAAAACGAATGAGTAGATTTTTGTTATTGTTTTTATAAGTGTCAGTTACTGGATCATAAAGTGTCAATTACTAGTGCCAAAATTCTTCATGATGTAAGTTATTGGTTTCGCTGCCATCAAAACACAAAAAATGAGACAAAATATAAAATTTAAACATTCTTGAATAAATTATATCCTACATGAATTTTTAAAATGCACTTAAGTTTTGAAAACAAAAAGTCTATTAAGGATAATCTTCGATTGACATTATGATTGAAAAGTCTTTTTCCGAAAAGTTTTCACTTGAATGTATAAGATTAAAAAACACATTTTTAATTAATTTTTTAATTATATTAAAAAACAGAAATTTCGCAGTTTTTGCTGTAGTAAATATACAATTATTTTTCTCACCTCTTATAAACGTATATTGTCTTAGTAAGTAACAATTACATGTTAGTTTTTATATTGCTCTTAAAGTGTCAGTTATTGGTACACCTACCCTATATGGGTATATTTTTTCTATTTTTCTCTTTACATATTTAAGAATTAATGTCAAGTCTAACACTAATTTAAAAGGTTTCAATGTATCTTTGTTTCAAGGATGACGTCTTCTTAATAAAGGGATCAGTGTCCCTGCAATTAGGGAGATTCCATCACTTTTTTTCACCTGATAATAAGCAATTTATATATATTTTAAGAAAGGTTTTCTGAAAAAAAAAACCCCACACACAATGAAGAAATGAGTTGAGTTTTAAATAAAAATGGGAAGTATAAATAAAACTCTTTATTTTTCCGAAATAGAAGGTAAAAACTCCAAAAAAGGATCAAGTCTCGCAAGTCTCACCAAATGCCATTCACTTTTTATCAAAACTTTAAAAGCTATCATTTTTTATTAAAATTAAAAAAGAATTTATGTTTTCAATAGGTCATTTACATAGAGATATACTCGAAAGTATATAAAGAAGTTCCGAAAGTCACCTTACAAATTAAAAAATTTATTACAGAAAAAAATAGGTTTGCAGCAAAAATAATTACAACAGTACGTAGAGTAACTTAAAAAGTTTTTTCTACTACCTTAGTATACTTCTACATGAGATCCTTTCGTAGCACGAAGAATATCAAGTCGATATTCCAATTCCATCCACAAACGTTTCAGCATGCTTACAAAAATAGTAGTTACAGCTGTTTGGATCTTTAGTTTCAAATCCACGAGACTGTTCACTTTCGTTCGGTACACGCGATCTTTTACATAACCCCAAAAGAAAAAGTCCAGTGGAATGATATCAGGAGACCGGGGAGGCCATTCCATAGGGCCATCCTTGCCAATCTAACGCCGCGGGAAGGAACTACAAAGCTTTTAAAGTTATTCTATGTACCGTTCTGTTGTTTTTTTTTTTCTGTAGGCCTAAAATTTTTTCTGTAATAAATTTGCAAAGTTAGTTGTACGGAGACTTTTGGGACAGCCTGTATTTCATAAAAGAGACTATTTAATGAATATCCCTGATGAATGGCCCTAAATTGTTCAAAAATTAATCTATAATGCATATTTAAATAAACTTTCATAAATTGTTCATCACTATTTTAATAAAATCTAAGCTGGATAAGGAAATCACACTTCTTTCTTTTCTTCGCCAGAAACTTTTCAGAACGAGTACATGTTCATATAAATAACAATGTATTAATGTTCAGATACAAAGCCATAGCCAGGTGGTCATGCTTGCAATTCCAATTACTCAACGACAGAAAGGGCAAATGTGTTGACCCGGACAATTCAGCGAGTTGTGTATTTAGGGAGCTCAGGTGTGTCCTGACGCATTCTTGCGCGTTTTTCCCAACCCCTCGTTTACAGACTTGCCAAAATACCAACTTTATAACAAGATTACAACCCGCCTCCGCATACATTTTGACCATGTTACCAATTTTATGAAGCAAAACAGGGATTTAATTTTTAGTTCCTTTTCAATTGTTCAAACTAAGTAGTATATTCGAAAAAAAACAAACCATAACCTAACAGGATGTATTTAAACTACGAATATATTGATTTTTTTAAGTAAAGAATATTTTTATCAATAATAACAATATGTTTAAGGAACTGCGATGGTATTTGTAAGAAAATGAATCTGAAAAGAAAAAACAATATTGTATTTAATAATAAATCAGCAAGAAACAAATGATAAAATTTCGAATTTAAGTATCTTTGCATACTTATTGAACCTGCATGAACTTGAGACAAACATTTTTACCATTACATATAGGGATTTTGTGAAACGAGATAGTCCTGTAAGCTTTTTAGCTGTTTGCGAGACGAGATAGTCTTACATATATCTTTCGTCTCGCGTCTATCCCTAGGTTTTCTGCTTAAAAGCCAACAGTAAGAGTATAGTAACATTCTTTAAAGCCTGAGTTTAAAAAATCATTCCGATCTTATTAACCAAAAATTATACATAATTCAAATGCGCGTGTTAAAGTCATCGCAAGAAATCTTACCATAAGTTTAACACGCGTACTTGGATTAATTCGTGTGTCAAGAATTTGGTGAATAAAGCCGATAGTGTGCCGATATGGATGTTAATCACAGTGATTAAATGTTTCAAAGGCATAAATAAATATTTTTTCATGAGTAAAGGATATATGAACGCTTTTTAATTAATAAATTATTATTGGGAAGAGATGAGGGTTCGAGTGGTGGCAATAATAAGAGGCTATCAATATCAGTGCCATTGAGAACAAAAGAGTTAAGGGAGTTTATTATAAGACATGCATTTGGCTGGAAGGGAGCTAACTTATTATTAGATATTCCGTGTTTAATTCATTAGCTGAATCACAGAAAAAAAAACCTTCACCTTAGGCACCCCCTCTATTGCAGATAGCCCTGGGTAGCTTTGCCTTAACCAAAAACAAAGCCCTATAACGAGTTATCAAGTTTATTTGATTTAACAATAGTCAAAATTGAAGTTTAATTAAAAAAATCTGAAATTAATTTTTTAATACTATTTTTATGCCTAATTTATATTACATCCATGGAAATACTTGATTTTTAAATTTGTTCCGATATATAGTTTCGGAATTAATCTTAATTATAATCAGAACGAATTACGATAAATAATTTTAAAGGTGGAAAAATGTTGCATATTTTTTATTCTAACAAGATGTGCGAACCACACTCAGGCCCGTTTTAGAGAGATGAAAGCAAATATATATCCAATAAAAATGCGGACCATTCAAAATAACCCTAAAATGAATTAAACATAGGTCAACACATGTAAATACGATGTTATTCAAAATGCTTAAATAAACATATTCAGGTGAAAAAATTATTTAGCATTTACAAAATTTATATTTTTATTTAATATGACAAATAATGTTATGCTGTTTGCGACAAAATAAATTGTAGTAAGCATATGGACAGCATTATCATAATAATTAATGCTAATTGCACTTTTTTCTTTTCAATTTTTTTTTTACTGACATTAATTTATCTCTTACAAGGCTTCAGCTTGCAAAAATTAACTTTAAAGAAGCTCTGAAAACAAGCATGTTGGCTACTTTGTAGTATGTTTAAATTTGTAAAACTAACAGTTTTTCAGAAGGACATTAAAAAATATATATGTATATTTAAGCAAAGCTAAAGCAGAACTGAGAATTATTACAAAATATTGAAACTCTGTTATTAATTTAAGAATAAAAAATGTATTTTATTAATAAATCAATAAATAAAAATAAATATTTATGTACATATTCACCTAACACTTTACATATGAGTAATTCCAAACACGTGTGTTAAATTCTTTGGCAAGGATACTATTTTTCATCCCACCCATGCATTTAACACGAGTGTCTGGATTCATTCTTAAGTGCATCGTGAGTGTGTCTGTTTTGTGTTATGGCAAGCCTACAAGAGGGGCATTTGCCTGCGAAAGACTTTTTAAGGGATTCTGTTGCGTATTGTCGTTACATGTGCAGAAAACCGCCCAAAACTACAGAAGGTTAGATCAACACCCGCACGGTACGCTCGTACATGGGATTTTCATACTTCAGCCATTTACCACATGTCTTATCCACTCTGCCATGATGGAGCCAAAGTGCATAATAAATAAGGCAGTTTCTCTGTATCCCTTCAAATTTTGAAAGTATAGCATCAAAATTATTTATTTAGGATAAACAAGCAAAAACTAAAAGTATGGGTAAACAAGGAACACTTTGGAGCTTGCACGACATGATAACTAAATAAATTCATTTTAATAAAAATACATTTGGCATTTTTTTAAACAAATGTTCAAGAGATTTTTTTTTTGTATACTCTCAATGAAATTAAAAATCTGTCAAATGATGCTTTGCCATCAAAAGAAACTGTATTTGCTGCTTATTAATGTGCATACAGAGATCTATTCACCAGAACAACGGATTCAACCGAGCAGTTAATGTTTAACTTTCAAACTGCGAATCATTGTTTTTCTTCTGAAAAGATCTATAAAAGATTTCTATTGAAAAGATATCTACTGAAGTATTTTCATTCTATTTGAGAAGTTTTCAAACTTGAACATCACGCTTAATTTATTGCATGATAATCGCATTCAATCTGCCGCTGAAATGCGAAAAACACTAATTGTTCCCCGACGTTTTTATAGATGGGAAAATCATCTCAGCATTGACTTTTCGTCACAGTTTGAATAATAACATATAAATACGAAACAGAAGCATGCGGGAGGAGGAACTGGGATCTGTGTTATTTCAGAAGCAGTCCCGTGGACGTCGTTTTGTTCCTTTCTAATTGGCTGTAATTGCGTTAGCGTAATCGAATAAAAATCACGAGGGGAGGGGGATGGGCCATAGGCATATCACCGAAGTGACTCAACTCCCCTTGGCTAGACGTCATTTAAATAAATGCTCCTGTGCTTGCATTTACTCTATGAGTTTGTCCCAGATGTGGGGTCAGAGCATGGATATTAAAGAAACTCAGAAATTCGAAAATGACAGTTTGTCTATTCTCATGGAAAAAAATATCCTTAAAATGATACTATTGTTTATAAAAGTTTATAAGACTATTTAAAAGGAGAATTTTGATAAAACACACTTTTTCTTTATTTCGTTTTCTTAATTCTAAATAGGCATGACTGAATCCAATTTTTTATAATGTTATCGTACCCAAAGCGTCATAATCTTTTGCATTTGCACGAGAAATTAAAATTATGAGAATTTGCATTTTGTAGCGGATTTTACTTGTATAATGTTAAGCATCTAGTAATCCAACAGTTTATTTGAGTGTTACTCAACTTTCCTCTTTTTTTTTTTTTTTGAGCTATTTTATTATTCTCCCCCACCCTCTTCTCACGAAAGACAGAAAAACAATTTAATACGTAGTTTTATTTGTTTTGTTTTGTTTGTTTTGAGGGGAGGGGGATTTCATTAAAAAAATTATTCGAGTGTAAGATAGAATGCCTCGCATAGCCTTGCGAATAAAATGTTACATTTTCAAATAGAAAATTTCCATTACACTCCAATACTTTTTCAAACATTGTCCAACCGTTTTTAATAATTTGTGAAACAATATGAAATTTCAGTTACTTTCGATTACTACGCTGAATGAGTGCATACGTAAATATTTATTTAAAAGCGCGATTAAACTATATACAAATCATTTCTATTTAGGTCTGGTTCCAAAACAGAAGAGCTAAGTTTAGAAAGCAGGAGCGACTAAATCAACAAAAGCAAGCCCAACAACAATCCAATCAAAAGTCCAGTAACAGTAACAACACTTCCAGCAACAACACCCAATCCACGACCAGCAGTAGCAGTAACAGCAGTAGCGGAAATGGTCTTCTTATAAACAGTAACGGTGCGTCCAAAGATTCAAATGCCGATAGTTCCAAAGTGGTGTCGTCCATGATGCCTCCACCACCTCCACCAAACTCCAAGTCCTTAAATGGTAAGAAACATTGCAATATTGCACTATTCGTGAAAGTGTTCTAGAAGCTAAAAACCACTCAAAATTTCGTGACATTATTCATAAGGCCTCGGACTAAAATGAAAGGGGCAAGTAGCGATTTGGCTTAATTCAAAGCAACGTTTTTCTCCAAAGTAAACATCTCCCAAAATAGTCCAGTCAAATTAGACCAAAAAACAGCAAATGGGGGAAAAAATTTATACATTTTTGAAACTTGGGGAAAACACTAATTGGGTATGTAGTTGTATGAAACAGAAAAGTTCCCCTCTCTCGGGGTGCCGCGTCCCCCGCTTGGGCCGCCCCAAAAGGTCACTTTTTCAGATTTTCGCTTCTATCCAAAAACCGTTCGTCTTAGCAAAAAAATGTCAATTACAAAATGAAAGCTGAAAACATTTCCTACAAGATTGTAATTGGTTATTTTTTTTCTATATGCAATAGCTTTCAAGATATGTTTTAGACAAAATCGCAAATTTTTGGAAAACGCTTCTTTTTATTCCGATTTTTAACCAATTTTGTTTTTTAAATCTTCAACCCTCAGTTTTACAGCAATTGTCTTTATAACAAAGTTGTATAGTATTCAATTACCTTTAAAGTGAACTATTATTTGTAAATTTATCTTTAAATGATCAAAAGTTACTGCAATTTGAAATTTTCAATAAATTTGAATGAAAACTACATTGCGCGTCAAAGTATGACAAAATCTAGGAAAAAAAAATTATAAAGTTTTGAAACTTTGGAAAAACATTGATTGGGGATGTAGTTGTATGAAACAGAAAAGTTCCCCCCTCTCAGGAGGCCACGTCCCCCCTTTAGCCCCCCCTAAAAAAGGTCCTTTTTGGGATTTTCACTTTTATCTCAAAAACCGTACGTCTTAGGAAAAAATTGTCAGTTACAAAATGAAATCTGAGGAAGTTTCCTACAAGATTGTTGGGGGTTATTTTTTTCTAGATACAAAAGCTTTCGAGATTCTGTTAGAAAAAATCGCTAATTTTTTAAAACGCTTCTTTTATCACTATTTCCCACTAACTTTGCCTCACAGCTTTTCAACCATCAGTTCGACAGGAATGGGTTAAAGCAAAGTTTTAAAGTATTCAATTACCTTTAAATTTAATTTTTATATGCAATTGTATTTTTAAACACTCTTGTATTTTTAAACTACAGGAATTTGAAATTTTCAATACATTTTAGGGAATTCGAATGAAAAGTGCATTGTGCGTCAGAGTGCAAGAAAAAACCTAGGAAAAAGCTTATAAACGTTTGAAACTTGGGGAAAACACTAGTTGGGTATGCAGTTGTATGAAACAGTCTCTAGGGGTGCCGCGTCCCCCCCTCTTAGCCCACTCTCCCTCAAAGTTCCCTTTTTAGATTTTCATTTTTATCTCAAAATTGGTGCTTCTTAGCAAAAGCATACCAATTACAAAATGAAAGCTGATAAAATTTCCTAGAAGATTATAATTTTTTTTTATGTATCGAATTATTTATTATTGGATATCTTTATAATTAGTATTTTTTTTTTCTATATCGAATATTTTTTTCTATATCGAATATTTTTTTCTATATCGAATAGCTTCGAGATATGTTTTAGAAAACCTCGCAAATTTATGGAAAACGCTTTTTTTCATCCCATATTTCAACTAACTTTCATTCTAGCTGCTGATTCTTAATTCAGAGAATCGAATAGTCGAATTATCAAAATTTGCAATCTTCTTTTTTCAAGAAATTCCCCTCTCTTCTGTTACATTTTCCTTATCTTTAAATCATTGTCTGAAAGTCTGGGAAAATTCTTCAAAAGACGGCCAAGTGAAATGAGCGGGGACCCGGAGAACAATTTGGAACCCTGAAACTGGGGGTGGTGAAAACTGAATTCATCGCTCTCTCTAGTTTATATGAAACGAAAACCAGCTCTAGAAACAATATTATTACTAATATCATGAGGATGCATTCAAACTTGTGGAAAGAAATGCACGTGTGTGAAGGCCAATTTGCGCTGTACAGCAATGTGCAGGAAGTCTATGAGGATACATTTTTATAAAAATAAAATTGTTCCATAGGTTTGTTGCACTATTATTGTACAGATGTTGCACACAAGAGAAAGTAAGTGTGCTATAATTATGCAGTATTTTTTAAATTAATTTTGCTAACATTATTAATTCTGATGATGAATGATCACTGAAATTCAAATGTCAAAGTACATAATATTGAACAGATGTATTGCATTACAGAATTCTATTGATGTAAAAAATATCCCTTTCAAAACATTTTTTGGGAGGTGGGAGAGGGGGTTAATTTAGACTTTAGTACTAACATTAATGTGTTAAATATGCGTTTATATACGAATAAAATGTAACTAGTTCAGCAGAAACATTAAGACGAGGAAATAAAAAAAAAAGAAATAAAACCAAATCGTACCCTTAGGTAATATAAATTATTATTGAAAAAAAAAAAAGAATTTCACATAAAAAAATTTTTGGAGGAAAGGGGGACACCCCCCCAAGGTAGAGGAACTTTCCTGTTTCTCAATATTGCACCACCTACAAGTGTTTTCCCCAGGTTTCAAAACTTTATAAATTATTTTTTAGATTTTGTCGTACTTGGTCGAGTAATGTAGTTTGCATTCGAATTCTCTAAAATTTATTGAAAATTTCTAATTGCTATAATTTTTGATCCTTTAAAGATAAAATTACAAATAATAACTTATTTTAAAGGGATTGAATACTCCTGTAAAAGTGAGGGTTGAAGAACTAGTATAACGCATAGTGGAAAATAGTTATTAAATGAAACGTTTTCCGAAACCTTGCGATTTTTTCTAAAACTTATATCTCGAAAGCTTTTGTATCTAGAAAAAAATAGCCCGCAACAATCTTGTAGGAAAGTTCCTCAGCTTTCATTTTGTAACTGACAATTATTTGTTAATACGTACGGTTTTTGCGATAAAAGTGAAAATCCCAAAAAAGGACCTTTTTGAGGCGGGGGCGAAAAGGGGCACGTGCCCCCCCCCGAGAGAGGGGGGGAACTTTTCTGTTTCATACAACTACATCCCCAACCAATGTTTTCCCAAAGTTTCAAAACTTTATCATTTTTTCCTAGATTTTGTCATACTTTGACGCGCAATGTAGTTTTCATTCAAATTTGCTAAATTTATTGAAAATTTCAAATTCCAATAACTTTTGATCACTTAAGGATAAAGTTAGAAATAATAACTCATTTTAAAGGTAATTAAATACTCTACAACTGAGTTACGAAAACAATGGCTGTAAAACAGAGGGTTGAAGAGTTAAAAGACAAAATTGGTTAAAAATCGGGATAAAAAGAAGCGTTTTCCAAAAATTTGCGATTTTGTCTAAAACATATCTCGAAAGCTATTGCATATAGAAAAAAATAACCAGTTACAATCTTGTAGGACATTTTCTCAGCTTTCATTTTGTAATTGACATTTTTTTGCTAAGACGAACGGTTTTTGAGATAGAAGTGAAAATCTGAAAAAGTGACCTTTTTGGGGGGGCTAAGGGGGGGACGTGGCACCCCGAGAGGGGGGAACTTTTCTGTTTCATACAAATACATACCAAATTAGTGTTTTCCCCCAAGTTTCAAAAATATATAAATTTTTTCCTAATTTGACTGGACTAAAAAGAGCGAGCAGTACAGTACGAGCGAAGTAAGCCATAGAGATGAGTTCGGGCTCATTTTTTGAAGCCCGAGCCCGCCCGAGCCCGAAGACTTTTAATCCGAGCCCGCCCGAGCCCGAGCAATATTATTAAAGTTGGAGCCCGAGCCCGAAATTTCAGCTAAAGACAAATAAAATTAACTACTTCATTAATAGGATACAATAATTTTTGGAGCTTCACACACCTTCTAGTCCCCCGTGCCGCTATTTTTTGAAATAAGTACGTCTATTTATCCGATGAATCACTTTTTAAAATCTGTTTCAAGGAGTATGTTCAACAAAGGAGAAATTTTTCACGAGCCCGAGCCCGCCCGAGCCCGAACGCAATCGTGAATTACAGAGCCCGAGCCCGAGTCGGGCCCGGGCTCGGGCTCGGGCTTTCGGGCTCGGGCTGAGCCCGTCTCATCTCTAGTAAGCCAGAGCGACTGGCCTACTTCGCCCGTACTATAGCGTTATGCCGCAAAAAAATGTCACTTTTGCTCTGTTACCTTTCTGTGTGTGAAGAACCAGTCTTTTCCTATTCTTTTCTACGGTTTCGTACCGGGTACGAATAAAAATAAATAAATTAATTAAAAAATGTTTTTAAAATACGCTCAGAAAGTATAAGTTAACTTTCCACTACAAAAAGGATCGAATTTCGATCGTTTGGTTTGATTGTCTTCCAAGACTGAAACGGCTATGAAGACACCCAGTTCAGTTTACTTATAATGTGTGTTTTGGGTTTAATTGCATAATGTTGACCAACACCATTATCAGTATTAAAATGGATGTATAGAAACTTTTAAAGATAACTTAATAAACAACAGTTTAAACATTTAAATATATAGTTTTACAAGGAGTTATTTCGAATTTTATAAGTAACAAAATAACAGCCTACCACCCGCATCAAAACAACTACACAATCCCCATTTCATGAAGAATTTACCATCTAAACAATTGTAGAAATTTCCACTGTCCACATTTGAAAGAAAATGAACTGTTTGACTAAATATTGCAGATCTCAAAAAAGACTAAAAATCAGCTTCATTTTCGAACTAGTTACGATCAGTTATCAATTTTTCCTTAAAATGAATACTATCCAAATTATGTATCTATTTGGAAACACATTTTATTCCATAAGAAACAAATTACACTCATTTTTATTCAAAAAATGAATCTTTTTAGAGAATATTTCCAAATAGAATCTTTCCAAATGCGAATCTTTTTAGAATATTTTTGTTTAAGAAAAGTTCGTTAATGCTCAATTTTCACTTTACATCGTGCTAGACAGATTTTTCTTAAAGATTAAATTTCTTTTACTTTTCTATCAACTTACAGATTCTATACTTTAATAATGGTAATATATAAAAGCATTTGTTTTAAAATTGAAATTTTCCATATGTTTATCTTCTTTTAAAACATGGTTGTTATATCCCTAAATCTAGAAAATCTTGTATATTTTGTTAATGTGTTAATGGAAATATTGATTTTTAGTACAGTTTATATTGATGTAATTTTACATTCAACTTTAATTATCAAATTCAAGTCAAATTTTCTCTGGCAGTTTCAAAGCAGGTGAGTTTTATAATCTAAAAGTTTCAAATCTATAGGGGATACCTTTATAAAACAGGTGAGTTTATACATAAGTATACTTAAGCTTATATTTTTTCAGCATTTTGAAAATTCCAGTGTATGCTAAGTTGAAGGACAGTTACAAGATTCTTCTGCAGTCAATATATCAGTCATTGTATCTTGAAAATCTCTTTCGAGGGAAGAAGTTTTCTACAGCATAAGCTTATTTTAAGCATTTCGAGATGGAAACTTTGTACACTAAAAAAGAAACGTTTTCACTAACTTTACCATTTTAGTTTAGGGCACGCTCATTTTGCTATCACAGTTCATATAATCGTTTGCTGTCTTGGAAACGGCGAATCAAAAGAGAAATTTCATGATAATTTCCTTTCAAGCAATAACATAGCTGCAAATATGTGATATTAGATTAATGGTTAATGCAGAAAAAGAAAAGAAAAGAAAAGGGAAGTTGAAGACTGAATTTCAGCCATCATTTGAAGTTAAAAGGTGTCATTGGTTTACATCAGCAACAAGCAGAGATATTTGGTTGATAACTGAAGAATCATAGGTATTAATGTGCAAGTTTATTAATTGGAACCCACATAAAATAGATTTGGCATCCCAGAAGTTTGCCCGTATGCTACTAGTATTAAATTCAAGTGTATCATAGATATAATTAAAATTATGTAGATGTTAAGAACAAATCGTACTATTCAGAAATATGATTTCACGGTCAAAGAAATTTTTATCACAATAGAAGATAATACAGATTGTGTTTTTACAGTACAAAAATATCAAACCCAATATTTTAAACGTCACAGATGTTTATTTTTTTATTATGAAATGAATGTTCATAAAAAATCTTAGACTATGATAAGAATCGAGAGACTGTTAATTATTAGAAAAGCACTCATTATATTTTAAAAAAATTGAAATCTGGCAAAATGGATGCTACATCATGTGTAAGTTTGCATATCAACAAACATAAGTTATTCAAATAGATTTTAATTAAATAATTTGTAAAAGAAGTAAATTGCTAATAAGAAGCTGAAAAGACATTTGGTTAGCAAATTACATAGGTTTTAAGAAGATTAAAGTAAACATATTTTTTGTATATGAAATTTAGTTTAAAAGAACAGAACTTAATCATAAGAAATGTTTTATTTTATGAAAAGGTGGCTGTATTTGGTTGCAATTCGAAATAATATATGACTAACATTTTCAGCGAAAAAGGTACAGTATGAATGTTTGTTAAATGCTGAAATACTGAAATAGAATCAGGCAACCCCTTTTTTATTTATCTTCCATGAGATTATCATGTTTCTTAGAAAAGCTTTTCAATGCTTGTTGAAGCAGTGTTTCTCAAAGTACAGGATTTAAATATATCGAAAACTCCAATAGTTTTATCTTTGGATTTAACGTATGAAACAGCTTTTAAAAAAATAAACTTTAATTTTCCATTAGTAAAGGTAAGTTATGGATTCTTACTGTTATCACCAGTGAAAGGTTTAAAATTTTCAGATTTCGCAAACATTGCGTTTCTTGAAGCTATTAATAAAATAACTAGAAGAAATCGAGGCTGTTACCTTCAGTAGAGTTGATTCTTCAAATTTCCAAGTTAGTAGCATGTGACCTATTTTTATTTTTAGAATTTCTAGGTGCATGCATGAATCCGAAGAAAAATATTTTTAGATAAAAGGTGAATTTTATATGTATTTATTTCGTATTGAGACCTGTTTTAACTGAGTTCTATTATCTGATTATTATCATAATCACCAAAATTGCAGGTTACTTTTTTGAGAAACACTGTTTTGGCAAGGAAACAACATTGCTTGACATCAGTAATCTTAAGAAAGACCGCTAAGAAGACACGATCAAGAATTTGGTTTGCCTTAGATGTACAAATTCATGAATGGATCACAGGGAGAAATATTGAAGGTATGAGCTGGGAGTTACAAGACTAAATAAAATTTGCTAATATTATTATTGAAATTATTTATACTCTTTAATTTGCATTACTGATTTTAAAAAGTGAAACTTAATTTGAACCAAGAAATCTTTTGAGTTAAAAATTTTACTATAATGAATTTTACTGAGTAATCGTAATTTCTTATGAAAGCAAATAAAAGAATCTTAGGTAGGTTATACGTACTAAATTTGCTCACGATTACTGTACTCAAATGGTATTACTTCATCTATATTTTGAAATACGTTTTCTATGCATGAGAATTGTTGCTTTATTAGTTTATTGTATTTTAAGGGAAGTATCTCTTATAGGTCATGGATTTGTAGATTGCTCTGTAAATAGTATTCATGTGTAAAATTATAAAAAAAAGAAGTTATAAAATATTTAGAAAAAAGTGCGGATACATATTCTTTATACTTTGTTTAATGTATTTAACAAAAACTATTTATCACAAACAAGTAATATTTATATTAATTTTAAATGAATTTTTGCATTGACAGCGAAAGAACAAAATGGCAAAATTCTTACATTTGCTTGAAATGAGTGCAGTATAAACTTGCCTACTATAAAAAAAGGCATACAATCGGAATTCTTGAGAAATAAAATATAGTAGAACACATGAACAGTAAGACTAATGCTCAGACTTGTTTTTCTAGAAAAATTTCTATAGTAAAATTTCATGATGGGAGAATTGATAAAAACCTGACTCAAATTTTTTAGTTGCCGACTTAAATAAAGAAAACATGAAATTAATATGTATTGTTAAACTAACTTTGATTTTGATATGTGATATTATCAAGACATTTATGATAAAAATTCCATGTAAGGACATTTTTTCAATTTTTTCTTTCCAGGAAAGACACTTTTGGATTCTAAGTGGAGCGGCTCGCCAAATCCGTCTCCGTGCGCGCAAAAGACATCTCAACTCAACTCTCCCGTCCTACCTCCGTCCTCCTACACCCTTTCTTTTCCTCTCAGTCCACCCGTAGATAGTAAAGCCAACATTTACTGAGTCGTTTGTGTCGTCTATTTTGTTGTTTGTTTTCTGTACATCCGAATTGGAAGGGGAGTGACGGAGCCTCTTGTTTACTTTATGTAATGTGGCTATATTATTGAATAAAGATCGATAAATAAAGTCATGCATTTTGTGAAATTTGGATAAGTCTCATTATTTATATGACATCACGTATTGTGGATACACGGAAAAGCATTACATACATTTATTTTAAAAACTGGTCGGATAAAATAGTATTTTTTTCTACATAAAACAATATAAAATGCAAAGCTATACGATAGAAGAAGGGACGATGCCGATAATCACAATAACAATGTTTTAAGAAAATTCTACTAAACTGAAATTGTATAAACCGACTACAACCTTAAGTGACATTGATGGCATCTATACGAATGGGAGCAATTGCTTTTGGAAAAAATTCAACCAAGAATACACATGTTATTGTTTGGTTGGGACGAAGCCGTCCTGTTAGGATGAAGCACATGTCCCCAAACCAACCAACCAAAAAACACATGTTATTGGTTTTGTTTCTTAAATGTGCTGGTATTATTCAATTCAACGTGCAAGGTGTTAGTATAAAATATCAAAATATGATAGTCTGCCAACAGCTATTTTTTCCAGCAATGACTTGTGGAACTTGAAGGTAAATAGTACCTTATTTAATTTTTTTTTAATTTTGATACCTCTCCATGGCCGAGTGGATAAGACACTGAACATAGTAAATGGCTAAAGTGTGAAGTTTCTGGCCTGCCACACGGCTGTCGATCTAACGGCCTGGAGGTTTGGGCATTTTTCATCAGATATAACGTGAATGAGCGTTAAAACGCCTTAAGAGGTCTTCCGCTCAAGGCATTACTGCTTTTGACAGAAACTTCTCGTGTAGGCTTGTCTTGATAAAATACACAATAGGGGGGCAGTTTTCTTTTTAAAATCAGTATTCTAATAGTGCGGAAAAGGTTCTCTCTGAGTTCAATAAAAACAGTGTACAATATTTTTGTGATTGGATAATATCTTCTGCCCCGGCATCGGATTTGAATTTTAGGAATTTGGATAAAAATAAACACTTATTAGCTCGGCGTAAAAATTATAATAATTTTACCCTGTTGTTATTCTAATAGTGAGGGAAATGAGCCAACGAAGTTCAATAATATATGCCTAAATTCTTTTTCCGATCAAATATCAAATAATATCTTCTGTCTTCGCATCGTACTTCCCATTTTGCAATTCTCGATGAAAAATGCACTTTTTCATGTAATGCTACATTGGAGCTTTGTGACCGTTACAGAAGAATAGAAGGGATAGTTTAGTTCCTTCAACTGATGACCGCTGTTGCAATTTCATTCTTAGCACTGTTACGTTGGGCAACTGAGATTACGTATATGTGCTGTTTATCATGCGTACTATTGAGTCTATATGCATGGAGCACTAGAAGGGATTCAGTCATGCCGCAGTCATTTGGAAAGGTCTCAAATATGTCATTACCACCAAAGCCTTTCAACAGGAAAGCATTTCACCAAGTAGCATGCACAAAGCAACGTGTTTCTTAGAACTAAACCAAATATCGTGAAGGGATTTGAATAAATGTTTTTGAACGGCTAACAATTGACTGTGATGTCATATCTGATAATACGTCAAGGAAATGCGGCATCATTCAGAATTCGGAAACTGAAACTTTGGTAGGCTTTTGCAGTGGACTGTACGTCTCCTTCATTTTAATGAACAAAATGTATGTTTGTCATGTTCGATCGACAAACGGCGGAAAAACACATTCATGTAGTACCGGAAATTTACGACTTATATATGAAACGTTGTTGGGGAACGTTTTCGAAATTACTGAAGACCAGTTAGTAAAAACTGATGAGTTACTTAAACAAAGATAAAAACTACATATTAGAAAATGCATCAAACGGTTGGATTGGGTAATTATTTTGGCGACCTGCATAGAGCGTATTCATTTTTGTTGATCCCTGGAAAGCAGAATTCTGACCCTATACGAGGGTTGCTATTTATATTTCTGGCCTAATAATGAAACAACAAATATTTATGATCGAAAGTGGTTTTATTGTTTTTCAAAATATTCTCCACGAAGATCAATGTACTTTTGTATGCGTTTGAACCAATTTTTGAAGCACTTTTTCCACTCCGATTGAGGCAACTGCAAAACATGCGTTTTGAATGCATCGACCGCTTCTTCGGGTGTCGAAAATCGTTGTCCACATAATTTATTTTTGATGTACGGGAATAAAAGAAGTCATTGGGTGCCAAATAAGGGCTGCACGGTGGATGACCCATCAATTCGATGTTTTGGCATTCAGAAAACCCTTTGTTTGAGCCGATGTGTTGCGACAATGTGAGCCGAGCCGAGCTCGCATTGTCGTGATGAAGTTATGCGTATCTTCTGCTTTTTTCAAATTTCTCGGGCGACTTCTGGCAAATAAATAGTCGTGTACCATTAAAAATTGATCGTCCTGCGTTGCTCTTACGCCAGTGTCGCCATGTGACCAGTAATGCCTAAGAAAAAGGCAACCATTTGTTTATGTGCTTCTTGCTTGAACAATTTTTGTTAAATTTTGCTCGTCTTGGAAGACGCATACAGTCGATTGATGTTTTGTTTTCGGCTCATATGTATAGATCCATGATTTGCCACCACCTGTGTAGATGTTATACACAGCCTTTGATGCACCTTGATTGTATTTTGTCAGCATTTCCTTGCACCAATCGATACGAGCCTTTTTCAGATTATGCCGAATCCAACGCGAACAAATCTTTTTTTTACGGTCAAATGTTCATGTAATATCTTATTGATGCTTGTCGTACTAATGTACAAAGAAATCTCAATCTCACGGTATGTCACACGACGATCTTGCTTAATCAGTTCTCGCACAGCATCGGTATTTTCTGGCACAACAGCCGATTTTGGACGACCTGCATGGAATTCGACCTGGATCGAACACCGACCACGATTAAATTCGTTATACACCAGCTTTTTACAGTGCTGTAGGATGGTGCTTCATCGCTGTATAAAGATTTAAATTCATCGAAGCACTCTTGTCTTGACAATCCACGTCGAAAGTTGTGAAAAATAATTGTACGAAAATGTTAACGAGTCAAATCCATTTTTTTTAACGAAATGAATTTTTAAATTTCCTGCAAACAACACAAATAAGATGAAAAGGCAAATCGTTCGGAATAATTTATTTTTACAATTATCAAATTTTCGATTAAAATCGTCTGTGATCTCCCAGCCACGCTTTCTGTTGCCAAGGCCAGAAATATAAATAGCAACCTACGTAGTATATTAGTTCTCCATCGCATTGAAGTTGAAGCAAATCTCTGAATTTCTCATGGAAGTTTATTTATCAAACTGGTTCAAAATAAATTCTAACCATTCGCTGAGAGATGGAGCTAAACACAGATGGAATACTGTTTCTAGATCTAGATGTTACCTCCGGATGCCAAATATGTCGTTGAAGGTTTAAATAATTTGTCGAAATTAGTAATTTTCATACACTTGGAATATCTTGCTGTGTATGCTGACTAGCAAATGACCACATTATTTACAGCTCTTTCTGCTAGTTGTATAATTAAAACTAGTTTGAAAGAGACATCTTTCAATGCAAAAAATTTGTTACTATCAGTTACTATTACTTCGCCACAATCCCACGTTATATTTATACCGACGAGAAAAACCCAAAATAAGACAACTAAACTAGGAAAATCCTAATTAGGACCTCGTTTACTTTCCATGTTACACATATTGTTGAAGAGTGTGTGAAATTAGTGACAGAAGTATTCGCAATGAGTTGGGGGAATCAGACTTTAACGCTTTAAGGCTTGGACTTTTTTGATTTATTCGCTCAAAAACGTATTTGAGTACAAGATAAATTTTCTTTTATAGTTTAGAGAATAACTAAATAATGTTTCTAATAACACACAAATGAAAAGAAATATAAGAAATTAGTTTATACATGATTTATTTATGAAGAATACAGTATTTTATATATGAAATCGACTTAGGAAATGCTCACATTCTAGTAATTTTTGAGAGGATGTAGATCACCTGCACAGTTGTATAGGTCAAGGATTAAAGTGATAGACGACTTCATCATATCCGCATTTTTTTTTTTCTCAATTATGCCTGATTTGACCGCAAAGACTTTTTTTTTAGCCTCTCCCTGTAGATTTACTGCAAATACTCTTTTCACATTGAAATGGTACAACATTGTATAGTTACCACATACTTACCAAATATTGTATTGTATTGTTGTGGTATTGTATTGCATTGCCGTTGTATTGTTTTGTGAAAAAAAATGTCTTCCGTCAGAGGCATACTTTCCTTTGTAAGGTATCGCTAGCGTGTGGTAATTACCAATTATTTAATAATTCTGAAGCAATTACTTTTTTTAATAATAATTCATGAATAATGAGTGTTCGTACTCTTGACTTTACATGCTTCATCACCTTTCTATAACACATTAAAAAATGAATTTTTTAATCAAAAATTCCAAAATTTCAAGTACGAAGTAAGAAGATAGAATTTGACAGGAAAAATAATTTAGGCATACCTTATTAAACCAAGTGGGCTAATTTATCTCCCAATTAGAAACAATGAAAAATAATTATGTAGCCCAGTAAAAAGTGTCTATTCTTACCCCAATTTGGAGAATTCAAGTCTGATGCGGGGGCAGATGATATTATCCAATCACGATAATATTTTACACCGTTTTTACTGAACCTAGAGAGAACCTTTTCCGCACTATTAGAATAGTGATTTAAAAAATCGGCCCAACCTAATACACAATTTTTTATTTTAATGTTTATGATGATGAAAGTGTTACCTTATTATATCTTAATGCCGAGTGAAGCACATTTTGCGGCGAAAAATAGTCTTTCAAATGAATATGTAATTTTTTTAAGTGAAACATTTTAATATTCTAAAAATCTTTATTTATATTAAAATAACGCGCAATTTTATTTCTATTTACTAAAGCAAACTGTATAAGTATGCATACATTTTAGATACATTCAATATTACACATTATTATTAATATTATTTGAATATTACAATGTAATATTATTTAAATTTTTTCTAAAAGCAATATGATTTTTCATGCACAGTTTTGTCACAAATATACTAATTAGAAAACGTAAAAACTATCTTATTGAAAAGAATCATAATCGTTACACTTTTAAAACATTAAAGTATAGAAAAACTGAAAGTGAAGAAAAATGCATTCAAAACTGATTTGTTAAAAACGACAGTTTTAAGAGCCTAATAGAAATCAAAATAACTTATTAATGATACAGGTATGACAAGACAACTACAGACTATTGAAACCATTAGAACTAAAATTTTTAAGCTATGTAAAAATCGACTTCGATATCTTTTTGCGTATTTTAAAAATTAGATAAATAATTTATCGTTCTATGTGAGAGGCATCTTAACCTCCTAAACTACAGCTTTATGGCTTTACAGATAGATGTCTTCGGTGTTTTAATTAACATTCTCGTTATTGGGCTGTTCCGAAAGCAGTGCCGTTTTTTTTACATAGAACTTAAATAAATTTTCAACCAAGTATTAATTTACAAACAAGCTGTGCCTATGCATAGGACCCGTATTTGTTAAATTTTAAAGGGATAATTTTATAAATAATACTTTTTTCTTTTAAAAAAATAGACATCCTCCCCCTTTTTTCATGTCTACCCTCCATGAAGAATCCTATTCGAAATGTTCTGAAATCGATATTTAGGCATTCGCGAGAGCTGTATTTTACAGCAAAATTTTATGGGCATATCATTTCATCTTTGAGATCACGCAGGATATATGAAAAGAATGTTTTGGCCCCCTGTCCCCCATAAGTTACGAATTTCGGAAAATGCTTTCCAACCTAGCACCTACGCTAAGAAACACACATACGTGCCAAATTTCGTATTATTATCTTCAATAGTTTTTGTCTAAGCAGAACACTGACATAAGAAAAAACGACATTACTTTCCGAACAACCTAATGTTATGTATTCAGATAGTGATTAGAATTAAACAGTTTGTCCCAAGGCTAAAAAAAAAGTCTGATAAAATAAACAAACAAAAAAAAAACAATAATATTTTACCGAATGGTATATGCTTTAAAGAGGGAAATAAAGATTTTAGAAGGGAAAACTGAAAGGCCAAAAGCATTAGAACATACATAGTTGCGTATGACAAAAACTTAACAGCCTCGTTGTTCGGCACTTTCTTACTGCAAGTAAGTGCGCCTTTCATCTTAAATAAATAAATAAATTAATTAATTAATTAAATAATAAATAAATAAATAATAGAAAACTTATTCATAATTGTGAGTTTGTGATGTCTAGTAATTCTTTTCATTGAAAAAAGTAGTTACAGCACAACGTGCGGGTTAAATTATATTGTGGTGTGCAAATTTGTTATATATTGTGGTGTTATTGTGGTAAATTATATATTGTGGTAAATTATATTGTGGTGTGCAAATGCACTTAAATTTTCAAGTACACTTTTAAAAGTAAGGACGACCAATAGCCGAGTGGATGAGGCACTGAACATTTGAAAACGGCGGAAGTGTGCAGGTCCAGGGTTCTGGCCTCTCGCGCGGTCTTCAATCGAACGGTCAGAAGTTTGGGGCGATTTTTTCAAGATGTTATGTGAACGTACTTTAGGGCCCATTGAAAAGTCCTTCGCACAAGGCATCCCCCTTAGGTAGACAGCAATCGTGTAGCTTTGCCTTAGCCAAAAACAAACAAAAAGTATTCGAGTCAAATAATAATAAAGAGTATAAAGTCAAATTTCCTATATTTGTTTCATATATAAAGTACTGTTTATAACAGAAAGTGAAGCATGCAAAACATGGTATAGCTTTTCATATTTTTCAGAGTTCTGTTTTTTCGAAAAACTAATAAGCTATGCACAAACCTAAAATGGAGATCTCTTTTATACTTGAATACTTTTTTGATTGAGTATAAATATAATTTTATACAAATTATTAACTATAAAATCATAAAAATTTATATTAAAATTTACGTATGTTTTATTTATATAGAAACCAACATTATTAAGTCTCCACAAAAGCTTTTGGTTTCAATTTAATCAGAAATTCTGGAAATAACAGTTAATATAATTTAAAATCGTGTTTTGATTTATATTCTTCGAAACTACGTGTTGCCGAATTCAGCTTTAACACATTACATTGAAATACTAAGTACACAATTGTTTATTTGCTCAGTTTTTAAAACATGCCAATTGGAATTTTAAATTTTGTACAAACGAGACTCAAGTAATCTAATCAGCAAATAAATGTTGATTTTGTAAAAAATATCTCAAAATCAATTAAAAATGTATTAGAAAAACTTCTCAAAAACTGAAAATTTATGGAATAACAAAATGTATTCAATAGAATAATATAAATAATTTTGAAAAATATGTAAGTAAAAAATAAGTAATTTAATGATATTTTCTTAATAAAGCCTTTTTTTAAAAATGGACCAGAAGGTATAAAACAATTTAAGAATTTTTATGGCAAATTTTCAAGCTCAAATACTTAATGTAACATACAAATATATTCCAGCTGATCTATCAACGGCGAGGATAATTAGATAATTTATCATATGCTACATTTTAATGTAAAATAATACATAAATTGTAAAATATTGAGGAAATTATACAGTATTTTACATTTAAAAAAGTGATATTTAATATATTTTCCAAAACCTCCACCGTTGATAAGTGATCTAAGATAGATTTTTACATCACAATAAATAGATGGGCTTCAAAATTCTTGCAAAAATTAATCTCATCATAACAAAAATAAACAAATAAATTTACGATCTGTTTAATTCTTTTTAACCTGAAAATTATTTAGGGGAAAATGACACCATTGATATTATGAAACAGAAAACCGTCTATTATGCCATGGTATTCTTAATGTTGAAATTCCCATTCTAAAATGGAAACAAAATAACTAAAATAAATGCTTCTCTAACACAGGTAAAAAGGAAACGGGACCCGAGACAAAGCCTGTTTATTTAATTACTTAGAAACGTGAATGTTAGACCTCAGCATGGCCAAAAAGTTGAATAAAATCTCGAAAACAATTATCTATGGCGGACGTTACGATTTACGTAAATGCAGGGAAAAGCATTTTACTCACTGTCAGTAGTATTCGAACCTATGCACATTTTTGAGACCCACCATAGCAGAGTGAATAAAGTTGCTGAATATGGTAGATGGCTGAACTGTGAATGTCCTGCGCTCGTGCCTAGTGGCCATCGATCTAACGATCTGAAGTTTTGTGCGGCTTTCTGCAGATGTAACGTGAATAAGCCTTAAAAACCCTTAAAAAGTCATCCAACCAGGGCACCCTCCTTAGAGAGATAGCCCTCGTGCAGTTTTGCCTTAATGCACAGTACAATACAATATGAATATTTTAAGTAAATACTGGAATCAAAATGACTTCTCCCATAGAAAATAGAAGTTATTCCGACAGGTGAAACATAAGAATAATAAGCGCTTGACAATGTGGGATGCTCCTAGAGTTATCCAGATTTTTACATAAAGATAATTTTGAAGTCTTTTCACTTGAAAAAAAAATTTTTTTTCAATAAAAATAAAAATTAAGGCAAACATTTGAAGTTGATTTTGTCTTTTGCAAATTCGAAACAACTTTCCAAAGAAACAAAGATTGAAAAAGTCCGATCAGTGTTTTGGTGGATACATTGATATGTGGGTGTGGAAAAAAATCTTTTTTGGAACATAACATTGAATAAATAAAAAAGCTTTTAAGAATACGGAGGAAACAAATGAATAATGATACAGAATGTCATCGGAGTTATACGCATATGCAAAGTTTCAGGTCGATTGGAGAATAGAGATAATCTCAGATAGCTTTTTTGTGTATAGTTGGGTACAAATTTTAATTCGGAATAACATAATTGAGGAAGCTAATAAAAACTTGAAATAATATGTTTAAACAGCGGTTTTCTAAAACAATTACAGCTTTTTACCCTGGCATGTTCAGGAAGTTATAATCCTATTTCTACCAGATGCATACATTTAAGGTGTGGCGCCACCTAGGTGAAATACTTAAAGGTAAAACCACTTGAAAAAATAAAAGTTAGAAAATAAAAGAAATCGAAAAATTCAAAAAAGGCACATAAATTAAAGAAATTATTAACAAGATCCATGAAGAAATAATTCATTACTCTTTTCTTTTTTTTTTTTAAACTTAAGACCAATAGATTTAAAATACAGTATTTTGGCTACAGTGCAGCATTTGCAGTTGCAGTAGTAAGAAATTGTTAGAAAAATTCAGGTTATCTGCACAGTCTGATCCCTCTTGATCCTCCTCTTGATCTCTAAATGATAAATCACTAAAAGTTATGAAATTTTAAGAAAATTTTATTAAATATATATTAGTACTTCTTTTAATGTGACACATTTTACCGAAGTTTGAGCATATGGTTAAGTATTTATAATTTTTTTGTTAAGTGTAAAAATTATATTTTTTACAGATTTATTTTTGTACGGGTATGTGCTTTTGTTGGGGCATCATGAAATATTTCAGATTTTTGAAGGGATTTTGTTATTTCACATCGTTTTAAAGATCCAAACAACATATTTTTCTTATCTAAAGAACACCGTTGCGGTATAATAAATCTCGCAGAGGTTAAAATTAAAAGGTGGAGAACAATAGTGGAACAATTCCCAATCTGCCAAAGAAAATATCCGATGGTTTGAATTCCAAAAATACCACTCAACTGGCGAGCGTTTGATTTTTTGAAATATCTAGAGTTCCTGCCTACTTGCAAAAAAGTACGCGGAAGTGAGAAATAAGTAGGTTCAAAATATTAATTATTTTTATCACTATTACCTCTTAAGATTAATTTAAGAGTTATTCAAGTCACTTAAGAATAATAGAGTAAACAGGGTCGGTTTCTCAAACTATAATTATAGCTTTGTTTGAAATAAACGTGCCTTTCCCTATTTGCTACTCAAAGTTGGTTTTAAACCGCTCTTTCACAGTCTCATCTTTTCGCTCCAAGTTGTTGAATTCTTGAGGTTTTTCAAATTTGGTAGAACAATCAGAATTCTTTTTTGTGTTACGTGACGCTTAACAAAAAGTAAAAGATATCTAGCATGTGATTTTCATTAATTACATTTCACTGTATTATAACTCTTCTTGCAAGAAAAGTAGTTTTACAGGCAATGAAAATCTCCCGTTCGTGAAATAAATGCAAAAAAGACATACTAGAACTTGGTGAAAAAGGATGATATAAAAACAAGAAATTTGTATCATATTTTTTTGAAATGCACCTTTTTATTATATGAAAGGATATTTCATTGTATAATGAACTGAAAGCAAATACATTTCAGTTTAGTTACATTAACACTTTAAATGCTGCACTATGATCCAGGAATAAAAGAAATAAATAATTCATCAAAATTACATTAGGATATTCCCATAATGACTAAAAAATTTTAAAAAATACCAAAAAAAATTCCTTCCCTGATTTCTTGGATGTTCCATTTTTGGAACATTCGCATGTAACGCTATCTTTCCTCCTCTTTATTTGCTTCAAGTAAAGAACAAAACGCTGTATGATAAATCTAAAATTTTATGAGGTAATAAAGGTTTACTTGATAATTTGGTGTGAAATGACTAAAATTTAAGAAAACTCACAAAAAAAATTTCGTAATTTAAAAATTAGTATAAGATTTTATAAGAAATGCAATGCTAAATTTTATAAAAGAACAATAAAAACAATTTTATGCTTGCATACTCTTGACTAATAATACAGATAATATAAATAAATGTAATGCTAAAAATACAAAATACCTTATCAACAAAGAATAAAATATTTTATTCTTTAGAGGGTGCTTAGGATTTCAACCAGCAATACAAAAATTTTAAAATGTACTGAAACACTAATTTCCTTTTATCATTTTATAGCAGTGATTCTTGATGCTTATGGTATGGTTGGGAAGTGTACATGGAGCCCTTTGTTGTATTCAAAACACATGTTTATAGTATTTTTTTTTCATACTAAAAAATGCCTTTACCATGTAACTGCATATGAATTTTTTGCAGACTTCGACTGATGGGCACGGAGTGCAGGTATAATGTTGATTTTAGGCTTTGTCTAAAACAAATTTATATTAATTTCTCTTCTAAAATTCTATTGCCCACAGATGTACCCAGGTAAAAATGAACATTGTCTATCTCAGAGCTACAATAATTTATTTTTTCATTACTAATGCACCAGTTTACCAGTTTTCATCAAGGGGCAATCGACAAATATCTGTGACTGACTTATTTCAATCGTCCGGTAAAGAATTGTTTAAAAATGGACATTGTCTATCTCAGAGCTACAATAATTTACTTTTTCATCACTAATGCCCCAGTTTACCAGTTTTCATCAAGGGGCAATCGACAAATATCTGTGATTGACTTATTTCAATTGTACGGTAAAGAATTGTTTCAAAATGGACATTGTCTATAGTTAGAAATTTCTTAAACTTCACCATCTGGATTGTTGCTACATATGTTTATACAAATTTTTATTTAAATGGCTCTAAAAACTGCAGAGCGTAGAAGGAAAATCAGGCATGCAACTTGATGTCACTCCCTCCTACATGTTCCCTCTATGTAAAAAGGACTTAAAATAAATAAATAAACTCTTCTGAAGCACACACGTTCATTGCTAACGGAAGAAACAAGCAGCTATCTGAGATCAAATCAGCCTCACCATGGCATAGTGGTTATGGCACTGAAGATGGTAGATAGCCGAAGTGTGAAGGTCCCGGGTTCGGGTCCCATTGCGCGGCTGTCGATCTAACGGTCTGGAATTTTGGTAGGTTTTCTCCAGATGTAACGTGAATACGCGTTAGAACCCCTTAGAAAGTCCTCCTACCAAGGCACCTCCCCTTGGCAGATCGCCATAGTGTATCGCTGCCAAAATCACACACAACCACAACCACTGAGCTCAAATCAGAGGAATGCAGCACTCTAACACTGCACTCTCACTCTTAAAGGGGCGAGAGATAAGACAACTTCCCCTTACCCCCCCCCTCTCTCCCTTCCTTCACCCTTCAAAAATAAGTAACATACCGTTAATGCCTTTGACAGACTTACGTTTAGCAGATATAAGCCCTGAATGCATTAAAATCTAATAAAGCAACACAAGAAACACATAGATGTGATACCCCTGATTTCGTATATCGTTACATGCCAATGTTCCTTTTTTGGAACATTGCATTTTTACTCAAGATTGAGAAAAGATATCTTGCTATTATTTAAATTTCTTTTTCTATCTCATTGAATTTGTCCTTTGGCAACACAATAGAGGAATTTTTGGGAATTTTAGAGAATTTTTTTCTTGTGTACTGTGAAAATTGTAAAAGGAGCCAATTTTTAGAAATTTTTCTGGGCTGAAATTTTTACGTTTAAAAAATAAATAATATATCAAAAAATCAATCAGACTTTCAGTAATAAGCAGTATTTTTTCAAACTGATAGATACAACAGTTTAATTAAAAAAAATATTAAACTTGATGTTCCAAAATAGGAATATTGGCATGTAAAAGGTTAAGTAAAATTTATCAGAAATTATAGAAATTACCCATTGAAATAGGAAATACAGTGTAAACTGCTAAAGTGGCCACCTTGATAAAGAGACCACCTGTCTATAGTGACCACTTTTATAAGTCGTCACTTTCTAATCACCACACTTTGCAACCTTTGTAAAATAACCAAACATCGACAATGTAAAATAACCATTACGGCCGATAATCTACACGAGGGATCTAGGCCGCAGGTGGATTGCCCTCCGTGGAAGTCTTTCTAAGGGGTCCTAACCCGTATTTACGCAAAGTTTCAGAGAAAACCACTGAAAACTCCAAACGGCTAGGTCGAAGGACGCGACCTGAGTTTAAGCCAGGCACTTTCCGTCTTCCAGTTGAGAGTGCTGCGCGCTCGGTCACTGGTCGGGAGATTGCGATTTTGAGACCAGACTTACAGCTGTACTCTCAACCTGTTCTTTTAAACATCTCGAGTTAGAATGGTCCAATGGTTTACATTTGGTTTCAGGTCCCGACACTGAGATGCACGTAGAAGTGTGTGTTCAACCAGGATTTAACAACGTTCTATTTGCTCAAAGACTTCCTGTCTTGTTAAAATGTCCAGTACCCTCATGAAACTAGAGGTGCACCCGAGAACGTATTACTGTCAGCTAGCGTGTCCTGATGTAACACTAATAAAATTTGTTGTCGATGTTTTGGCCAATTTAAATTGGAAGCATATCGATTAATTTTACTATAGTGATTTAATTTCAAAACCAGGACTCTCTTTAATTCTTTTCAATATTTTTCATAATTATAGATGCATATTAAATTAATTATATTCATGAGTATAACAATATGAAACAAACATTTAGCAAGAAATATGCTTTATAGCCAATATACTTATCTATGATTTTGTTCAAACTGTTACAAAATTTTTCTTCAGCTCTACATCTCACACGATTTGTGCCCCCTAACATTTTTTTGTAATGCCTATACTGAGAATAAGAAAGTAGTAATTTAAGGCCCCCCGCCTAGTAAGATGTTATTAACGAAAGTGAATTTTGTATAATGTGTAATCGCTTTTCTTATAATCCTACGAAATATCGCTACACAAAATTCTAGGGATAATCATCATTTAAATTTTTTACACTATTTTTCTCCTTGTAGTTTTTTTTCTCTCTCTTCAGATTGAAAAGAAATCTCATTTTACTACATGCGAATACTCAAAACAGTCAAATACTTTTAAATACAGTACACTTGAAAAAAAAAAGAACGAGAAAGAATATAGCCATAGCTACGAAATTCGTCAGCGGTAGTGTTCGAGTAAATAAACAGAAATTGTTGATTGGAAAAAGCTATTTACAAATAGCAATCCAAAGAAAGTGAACCTGATAACTATACAAGCCGGTACTCGGTTGGTCATGGAATTTATAAAGTTACCAATACCCCTCAACGGTAGATTATCCCACAAATGGGACAATTGGTCAGCGAGTTGGGATGTATTTTTACACGGCTAAATTTGCCTGCCCAATGTATATTGCAAACATGTTTGATAGACGACATGTCTCGAGACCTGGATGATCAATCGAGGACACATTTAAATCATTGATGAGAAAATCATGCTGTATGTGGCCGTGCGTTGTCCTGCCAGAAAACGGAACCTGGACGACCTGCTGGCATAGGCAGTGCGATCAGCCGATAAATGTCGTCAAGGTACCTGAACCTGAGATTATAATTAGAATACCTCGCAGTTTGACCAATGGTGAACTGTTTTCCCAAAATATTTGCGACCGAGAGTGAAAATGTTAATTTACAACTAAGAAAATCAAACTTGTAGAGTGGGGAGTCAGTCATCTGACTTCAATCCAATTAACTTTCGGAATACGTCGGGAAAAATATAGGGACACAGAAGCATCCTTCAAAGACAGAACTCTTTCAGGATCTTCAATCGGAACGAGCGAAAATCCGTACTTCGCCCTCAGAAATTCTTGTTAATTCCGAACCCAGATGATGCGCCACAGTTCTCAAAGCAAATGGGTAACTAAATACGAAATATGGCTGCATTACATTTCATTAAAACGATTAATTTTAATAAAAAGTTAGGGAAACAAAACTGCTTTAAACTCTACAAATTTAAGCAGTTCAACAATTTCAAAATTATTTCAATAATGCACCGGATAGTTCTACTATTTATGTAATATACACAATTACTGAGGCAAGGAATTTTGCATTCGTATTATGTAATCATTAAATCAAAATATGAATAATAAGAATATAGCATAATTTTTTTTTTTTTGAGTCAAGTAAAATATGAAACAAAAGTATAAATAATACTATATAAATGTAGAAAAACTTAAAATAGTTGAAAACATTAGTTTCAGCTACTGAAATCAAAAGGCCTCTCGATCAGCTCCAGTTTATGGTAAAATTTACTGTTTCGTTTGTATCTTAATCATCTTAAATCTTCTCAACTTGTTTGTTTAGAAATCAACTTTGAGAATGCCGTAATAAAGAAATTTAATCAGTGAATAAAGAAGACAAGATTATTCGGCAATTGGTACACTTCTCTGAAATTTCTTTTTATCTTGAAGAAAAGAACCTCAGTTAGAAAATAGAGGGATTTTTCGTGCATGTTTTGAGATACAAAACTTCAGGAAGGAGTAGATGTAACTGATCGGTAGTACTTCGGAAAAAGATTTAGCTTGGATTGATCTCAAAGAGACTTTTTCCATAACAAAAACAATGCTCCACCTCGTTATCGAATCATCTATCCAATCGGCGGCCGTCTTCACAGTCATCTAGCGCCGAGTCTGGTATCAGATTGGCTGGATCCTCTGGAGATTCACAGCCGAAGACTTCTCATTTGTACATAATGCTGATCCTTGACCCAAGGGAGAACACTCAACTTTTCCAGGAAATCGGGATCAAGGAAAACAAACGCTTCAGTTTTTCCCACTGATTAGCTTGTTGAAAAGAATCAGTTGTTAGTATATTTTTTAAAGCTTTTCATATCACTGCATCCTCCGCTTTTGGGACAAGCAGCGCTGCTTTGTTTATAAAGTGTAATAACGCATAAGTTTGCTTTTAATTTCATTTTTGGATCCTCTCGGTAAAAACACGGCCGAAAGATTTTTCATTCAGATTGAACGGAACAAAATTCTATCTCTGAAGTAAAAAGAAGACTACTTTTAAATTCTGTAGTGATCACGTTATGAATTTAGCAAAGTGCACTGAATATTTTTCACTTTAACTTTTTGTTTGAGAGAGTCTTTTGTCTCGAGTTTCAATCACTGAAGAGAATACTTGAGAAAACAAGAGCGAATGATTCTCAAAAGATTAGAAAATATTTAAAGTTTAAATAAATCCTTATATAATAACTACAAAATTTGCCCAAAAAATGATAATTTAATTTTTCTTAAAATGAAGTTCCGAAAGTAGCATAGATTCGCTTAAGAAAATGAAGTTTGACTCATTGTATTTTATTAAATAATTTTTTTTTCGGGTGGTGGTGTGGGGAAGGGAGGTTTTGGGATACTTTTTCTGGAATAAAATTCTCAGCGTATTACATTTTTTGACGCGAACAATATTGTTTTAGGAGGCAAAACCTGTGTATCCTATTCAAAACATTATTTGTTTACTTGTAATGGATAGCAAAAAATACTACGAGCATTTACTCCACACTTTTCGATACTTTCATTAAAATAAAGTTTATACTCATCTCAAAACATGAAATTGACTTTCTAATTTTAGAAGGGTTGAGGATTTGTTTAGCCGAGGAAAAAAAATCATTACGTTTTTGAAGCATAGCTTTGGGGGAAATGTGCAGGTGGTACGTACCCCTTAAGCATTTTTTAAAGGCATTCGTTATAAAAGCTCTGTTTAAAACATGAGAAATATTTCTTACTCTTTAGTATGTTATTTCCTAATTCTGAATGCTCTGCTACTATACGTTTGTGTAATTAAAAATGTACAACGATTTTATATCACAACCTTATTATGACTGGCTTATGGTTTTACCTTAAGTAATACGTGTATTAAAACATAACTTTCTTCTAACCGTGCTCTAATTTACACTTTTGTCTCACTCCTCCTACCCATTTCTTTTAAATGATAGATAATTTATTGGTTTAAAATCTTCATTTTACAAAACCAAATAATTTTGCAGTTGCTCTCATTAGGATATTTGTGTATAATAAAGATAGCTTTTACCTGCAGCACTACCGACAAAGCTTTGGAAAAAACTTAATTTTGAAACACGAATAGCGAATCAAAATACTTGTTTCAGAAAAGCCTATTAATTTTAGCTACTGAATTGACATTACAGTTTGGTTATAACAACCTTTGACTTCATTGTATTACAGCCACCGTTTTAGCAAACGTTTCTTAAAATAATATCAGTTATAACATTATATTTTTAAAGTATTTTTTAGGAAATTACTCTTTCTTTGTAACTGAATTTACTTAATGTGAAACTTGATGGCAATGAAAAAACTGGCCAAAAAGTAGTTTATATTACTTAAACATCACAAGTATATAATAAATCCGAATGCAAAAGTTTTTAAAATGCTTGAAAACAGTAATTATTCTTAAACATACTAATACGATTGCATGCAATTACATTCTGATGTTCTAGCTGTGTTCCCCAACATCATTTTTAATGTCGCGAACCGGTCAACGTTTGATAATTTCAACCGTGGCCCGAAGAGGGGGGGGGGCGTTGAGTTGATTCTTTATACTTTAAATTGTTTTTGATTTAATAATTTTGGCCTCGGCATGGCTGAGTGTTTGTATCACTCGAAATGCTGTGTCACGGAAGTTGCCTGATTCAACACCTTCTCGCGTCTGTTCGGAGTTTTCCGTGGTTTTTCCGAAACTTAGCGTACATGTGGATTAGGATCCCTTATAAAGACCCCCCCCCCTTCACCACCACCCTTAGGTTGTCCATCTGACATGGATTTATAAGCGGGTTTCGGGCCAAGCACACAAATCCGAAATACACGTTAAATAAACAAATAATTTAATTGAATAGAATATAAACATGCTTTTAAAATAAATTACTGTTACACAAAAAATGAATGTAATGTGATTTAATATTTTAACTCATTAGAACGTTAAATCAGTGAGACCCCTGAGTTCGTTTCTTTGCAACGGGTCGGTGCACAAATATAGGTAGTCGAAAATGACAATAGGGATTTGAGTGACTAATGTTTAATGAACTGTGGCTTAGCATAGTTACAAGATGTCTTCTGTTACAAAGACATAAATTAGCACAATCCCGACAAAGTCGAAACCCGAGAGAAATGAACCACAGTCAATAGAATGGAGATAATTTAATGTTCCTTGGCCGGCCCGGTACCATTCCATCCACGGACCGGTACCGGTCTGGACCACTGTTCTAACCTACCGGTAGTTTTAGCATAGGGTTCTGTTTCCTGGGACGTAGCCAGGAAACAGAAATTGAAATGAAGTAAAAGTTGGAAAAGGCATAAATTCTTAAAAATGTTTGATTGCAATTTTTTTTTAAGATTAAAACTCCATTTTGGGGGGACGGGGGAGCGGGGAGGAAGGCTGCCGTCATGAGAGCCTATGAGTGCTTTCTTTGTGGGGATATCTTTTACTTCGACGTACATCCACCGCCTCTTAGTGCACCCCTGTAACATTGCAATCGCGGTAAGTGATCTGCTAACTCGGCATACGTGGTGCAGGAAGTCCTTTACGGGTTCTCCTGTGGAATGCTGGTAGATTTTCTCAAGTTAAGCGGAAGCTCTTGCATTTCTATGGGGAACTTACTGGGACTTTCAAAAGTTTCAGCGTTAAATAATACAAGAAGGTCCAATATGCTATAAAAATGTTCCCTTTAACGACGTTTGAGGAGGACGAACTCCCCTCTGCAAGGACGTATTAAGGGGAAAAACACAGGGGGCTCAGGCCATTATAAGAAAAATATGTTAACATTAGATAAAACGCGTTTTTCACTAGTATTGTTACGAATTTTCGGGGCAACCCGCTGCTCTGGGTTGAAAATAGTTTAAAATTCGTGTTTTACGCCTCAAATAGTTAAATTTTGCACGTTGTTGCATCAAAATCGGTTAACTACAACGCGAGTTATGGAGTTTTATGTTTCACCATTGGTTTCTATAGGGTTTTCTAGAAATCTCCAGAAATATTGATGTAGAGCTTCGCCAACCTGACATTTGGAGACTTGTTTTTGGCGCCAAATTTGGCGATATTTTGCCAAAAGTCGCCAGGCTTGGCGACATTTTGGTCATTTGGCGCGTTTTTCCCAATGAGGATAACAAAGTTAGTTTTTCTGCATTAACATGCATAATAGAATAACATTACTCTTCTATTACGAAATCATAATCGAGTTTGTTCTGCTACATTTTACGGATGGTTCTCTCTGGAACCTTCTACCGTGTTCGTATTAGACTATAAAAGCGGTGGGTTCCCTCAGTTTGAGTCCGTTTATCACCGAGAACTCGTTGAGTGTGTTCGCTGTATTACGCTGTGCTATAGAAGCGGTATTTCGTTTGCCTATTTGAAGCTTTGTTTTTAAGTGCTATGTGTAAATTCTTCATTGCCAAGTCTTGAGGGACAGTTTACGATATCCTTCGTATATTTCCACTGATTTTTTGCTTGTGGAACTGTTTTTATTTTGTGAAGAAATACAGCATTTGTGAAAGCTGCTGTACTAAGCGGACTGTTATAATCACATTCCAAGCTGCTTGTGCTAGTCAATTTTGTACAGCTGATTGTTCGACGAAGAAGCAATAAAGTTCGTGTTCCATCCTGACAAATGGACTCTTTACTAGAACTTTCTACACCAATTGAACTTTAGAGCGACGAACCCAGAAACTAGCAGAGTATTCTGCAACAATGTACAATTGGCTGTGACCTTGAAAAAGAATATACAAATACAAGATGGGCGACTCTCCCGACGAAGCTCTAAAATAGTTTCTGGATCCTCTTGCGTGTCTCTGGCGGACACTAAGATTTCTTCTTTCCCAGGATGTAGCGTGAACACGAGTTAGAACCCCTTAAAAAAGTCCTCTGCCCAAGACACCACACTTACGACACACTCTTCTCTCCTCGTGGAGCGAAATGTAGCTCTACTACTGTCAGTTAGCAGTGTACATTTCCCGAGTATTCCCCCATTCTCCACCATTTCCGAGTGGATAAGGCACTGAGCACAGTAGACGGCTGAAGTGTGCAGGTCCCGCGTTCGGAACCATCGCGCATCTATCGATCGAAAGGTCTGGAGTTTTGGTCTGTTTATTCCAGACGTAACGTGAAAACGCTTATTTGGAGAAATCCACGCTTTGGAAAGTCCTCCGACCGAGGCAACCCCCGTAGGCAGCAGCCTCCCATGTAGGCTTGCCTTATAAAACACTCAAGTCAACTGATTCCGTGTATTCCACAAAGGTAGGTACGATATCTTCTATTCCAGTGTTTATATTTTCAGTGGACCGGTGCCGTTGTGCAAGACTCTTCTGCCGGCCCAAGCATATCAAATTAAAAAAATAAATATCAGCAGCAAATGTTGTTCTAGTATAACACTTGATTTATATAATAAATAAAATACATGATTATATAATATTTACTGTTTGAACTGATGCTGGTGGTCTGGGAGATGTTTTTCCTTTTTTTTTTTTTTTTTCTCGGTCCGATGATATAAAAATAATGGGAAACACTGTTATTTTTAACTGACAGTAATAACTCAAATATACTAGGAAATATGCATATTACACGCTTACACCCAAAGAGCGAAAAAAATGATACACTGCGGAGCGATCTGTTTCCTTGGAAACCGACCGGTTTTTCCGCGAAAGAGCTCTTTACGTAGTCCTTTTCTGAGAATCCTCTCCTCGCTTCCTATGTTCTCCGAGAATTTCCCCTCCCCGCTCATTGTTATATTCCGCTCCGCTCTTGCGATCGAAAAACGCTCCTGAAGGAGAAGCTCACTTTTGAAAACTGGCTCACGTTTCGCTCAGGCTGATCGAATTTCGCTCGTTTGGTTTAAGCGTGTATATTGACCCATGCCGCCCCACCATAGTCGAATGCATAAGGCACTGAACATGGTAAATGGCGGAGGTGTAAGGGTCCCGGGTTTGGACCTGTCGCTCTAAGAGAAGAGTTTTGGACAATATTTGCCAAACATAACGTAAATACGCTTTAGAACCACTTACTTAAAAAGTCCAACGCCTGAGGCACCCCCTCTAGGCATGGCAGATGCCTCTCGTATAGACTTTCCAAAACACGTCTTCACATATCTTGAAAAATGCTTTCTCCATAAATTTTTGCTAATGGTGGCGCCGTCTATCATTTATATGAGTAATATAAAATTTAAAGAAATCTTAAAATATAGTGTGCAGCTTACTAAATGTATTAGGAGAGCCAGGCCCTTTAGACATGAAAAAAAAAAATGGATGTCATCTCATTCTTCAAGTTCTGCGTAACAAATTTCGTACTGAATGCACATTTTTGCACGGACAATATGTTTCGGAAATTATTTTTCAAAGTCCTCCAACCAAGGCACCCCCTTTCAACTTCAGATACCTTCGTGAGTGCTTGCCATAACACCAAACGCACATTCTTATAATTGTTTTTTTTTAATTTTATTTAGTTACTTTATTATTATTATTATTATTATTATTATTTGTATAAAGGATCGCCATAAAAGTTGTCTTTTCTCATTTTTTAATGTACAGTACCATATAAAACTTATGAATAATAAGTTCATGCCGTTAGAAAACATTTGCATTTAAAGCAGAGTGATAAAATCATTTATTAAAAAAATTCCCACACTGCTGGAACAGTTTGAAAAACCCGTTATATATCATGTGTGTGTGTGTGTGTATGGATCAGCATCAAAGTCTTCAGACCTTCGTCGACCTCAATGTCTGTCTCGATATTGGCCTCAGTCATTTTCACACTGGGTACAGAGCTTCTTGCCTGGTAAGCCCGATTTCTCGCAGAGTAAACACTGTGCTCAAGGAACTCAACAGCCCGTATTCCAAAACACTAGTGCGGAAAATAGCAGCTTCTGGCTGGACTGCCGTGAATTTTATCTTCCATGACCTGATATGATGGGACTAACTTTCCCATACAAACAATCCACGAGATCATGGAAGATAAAATTCGCCGTCTTGTAGTCGAGCCAGACAATAACAGTATCTTCTTATTTAGTATGTAAGCGCAGCATTGTTGCGGAATGAGGTGATACTGTATAGATGTGACACTGCGTAACTGAGTAATTTACTATATTGTTGAGAACAATATCACATGAACGACGCTTGAACCAACACAAGCTACACGTATAGTCCGTGGTAACCAGTGGTTAAGGCGTTGCACTCGTAACCGAAAGGTTGTGGGTTCGATTCCGACATTGGAGCGGAACGCCGGCTCTACAAATCCAAAACTTTGATAACATATAATTATTGCGTGCAGGTCCTGCTTTCGACCCTATCCGCGGCTGTCGATCTAACGGTCTAGAGCTTTGGGTGGTTTTCTCCAGATGTTACGTAAATACATGTTAGAACCGCTTAAAATGTCTCGGACCAACTTACACCCCTCGTAGGCAAATTCCACTCATATAGGCTTGCCAAAGCACAAAAGAATGTTCTTTCTGTATCCCATGCGAAAGGAAACGTCTCTTCAAATAGAAACATTGTCTTATGCGTCTATCAATTGAACCCTTTCAAAATATTCGCCCACAATTGAGAACCCAGAAATTACCTATAATATCGCACATTATGGACTGTCTAAATGGATGGTCCTCCAAAATTTCGTAATTAGTTTTATTTTATGTTTTTAATAGCAAATTTAACCTTTTCTATCAAAAGAAAAATTATTTATTATAATGGAAGTTTTTCAATTGAAAGAAAAGTTATTTAATATATTATTTAAGTAAACAATTGTGAAGTACGAACGCTTCGGGTGGTACAAAATGCAAGAAGGCTACAGCCTAAGGGGGTGGATGATTTGGGGAGACTTTTTAAAGGTATGCACGTTACTATAGATGTAACATCTGTAGAAAGCAGCGCAATGCTCCAAACCGCAGACGTCACCATGGCCGTGGTTTCAGTGAATAAGACAGTGAACTGGTAGATGGTCGAAGCTTGCAGGTTCTGCGTTCGGGCCTAAGCGCGGTTGTCGATCTAACGGTCCAAAACATTGGGCGGTTTCCTCCAGATGTAACCTAAATACGCGTTAGAACCTCTTAAAAAGTTCTCTAACCAGATTCCCTTCGTGTCGGCTTGTCATAACTTAAACTCATATTTTGAGCTGGGAAAGCACGGATCAAATAATGATCTGGATTTTAGTAAATTTTTTCAAGTAGCTAAATGATAGAAGACTTGATAATAATTACTTACCTGTATTAATTTAACTTAATTGTACTTTATAGTGAAGTATATAGTATACTTTATAGTACAGAGTATATGCTATAAAACCGGAGTAATGAAAATGCATTTACAAATTTAAATATACAGTAATTTTTATCAGTAGTTCTCAGAAGCAGACTAGTTCCTGCTGCAAATAATGGAGTATGTTCAAAAAAAGTTTTAATTTTTTCTATAGCAATTTGCTCAGTGAGGCTTACTTTTTTGTTAAGACAAGTAATCAGGGCCGCAACTAAAGTTTATGACACCCGGGCAAACTTTAATTATGGCATCCCCCCCATAAAAAAAAAAAAAAAAAAACGAGAAAGAAGTTTGAAATTTTTTTGAAACGGAAGGACATTCAATAAAAATGCCGTTAGAAAGAAATAAAATCAGGACCTAGCATTTTGACAATTGAAACATCAGGAAGATGTCATTTTATTACCAATTCGGAAGTCGCTGAATTTTTAAATCTATTTAATTTCAGTTCGAATTAACTTTACATACAATAGTGTTTTTAAATTAAGGATTTAATTAACAATTTAAAATCAAAACTTGAAAAAAATCTATTTACGCAGAAAACTAGAAGAAACATCGATTTTTTTTTTTTTTTTTTTTTTTTTTTTTTTTTTTTTTAATTAGGCTTTTGAGCTTTTTTTGAAACAAAAGTTCTAATAATGTTATCATAAGAAATCATTGACGTTTTTTTGTGTTTGATTGAAATAATACTCGAATTGGAAAGTCTATTTTGCTAAATAGATTTTCTTAATTTTTTATAATTCTCAGCTTGTTAAAGCTTCTCTCACCTGATGCAAGTGCTATTGGAAGAATTAATAATTTTAAGGCTGTGGTCAAATTTGGATAGTCTTCTTCCAGGTTATGCTTATGAATGAGACTCAAAAGGATTGATGTAGGTGCTGTTTCTATTAGCGTAGTTAATCAATAGAGAGTGATATTTAAAACTTTGTCCTAAAAACTCTTTTATATTTAGGTCTTTTTTTATATAGAAGTTCTTACTTTTGAGCTTCGGATTTCAGTTCTTCTATATTCATATGATGGATTTAATCACATTCAGGATTCCAAAGTTATCACTAATCATTTCGAGAGCCTGAAAACGAGATTTTAGCTCTCTCATTATTTTGTCGATAATTTCTAATAGAGGAATTCTAAATTTTCCTATCTTTGAAAATTTCCGACTTTCATCTTCGCAAGATTCAACAAACATCATCTTTTTCTTCCATTTTTGTTTTTCATTAAAATCAGGAAGTAAATTATTATTAGCAATTATTTTTGCTTCTGTTATTGCAGCGAATATAGCTTTGTCTCTGGTTGATTCCAGAAGATTTAAAAGACCTCTAGTACGCCTTACTGTTTCATCTGCGGTTATATCATTTCTTTGGAGATATTGCTTCACGCGGTCTTTTTTTCTAATGTTAAACCTGAAACACGTGAAAATAACAAATTCAAATTTTTTATGCATTTTTTTTAAAATAGAGAGTCTCTGTTTCCGATGTAGACAGAGAATTGGATGTTAATTCTTCCAAATCTTAGTTAATGCCATCAAAATATTTATAAACTACTTCAACAGCTTTCATTCTTGCAGACCATCTAGTTTTGCTGTTTTCTTTTAAAGAAAGTGAAAAATAAGAAAGTGAACCATTTGAAGCCGATTTGGCTAAAGTTTCACAGTTAAAACCATAATCACGCCCTTTTCTACAAATGTAAAAATGTTTTTTTTTAATCGTAAGTGAAATCTCACGCCACTTTCCTTGAACCAGAGGAGCAGGTTGCCGCCTGCGTCCAGTGGCGTAGTTAGAGAAGATTAAGAGGGAGCATCTGTCTCCGGACACAGCACACACACAGAGAGGCCAAATTTTAATTTCGAACTGCCATTGTTGTCCATTCTAGCAATCAGAAAGAGATGCGGAAACTTCACTTGTTCCCGGAAGCTGAAAACTCTAGCTACGCTTTTGACTGCCTTAAATCGGACCTGCTCGACTCATCGACTAAAACAGATCGGTCATCGCCAGCCGATGGGTCTCCAGGGGCTGTTTTCTTTGCTTTACATTGTGGAAACGTTTTGTCAACGTGTGGGTTTAGACTCTAAAGAGGTGTAACAATAATAACTTTTTCAGACAAGACGCTTGGGCACAAAGCCACAAAACTGGAAAACAAAAATCTTCTTGGAACCATAACTGATTTTGGTGCCCCTCTTATCAAGGCGCCCGGGGCACTTGCCCCGTTTGCCCTCCCCTAGTTGCGGCCCTGCAAGTAATTGAGTATAACACTGATTTAAAAGATTTTTCAATAAACCTCTGCCGCAAGAATTTATGATACTGGGAATATCGGTCAAAACGGCATTTTTCGGATATCGGTCTCAAAAAATTAAAATCGCGTTCAACTTGCCTCAACAAAATATGTTTTTTTTTTATATTGGTTCTAATACATGTCTTTCAAAGGACACATCTTTTGCTATGGCAACTAGAAGGCTCTAGCTACGGTTAAGCCTTAAAAATAGGCAAAAATATTGAAAATGCGTATTTTTGTGACCTTCAGCGGCCTTCCTGTAAGAACCTGCCACAGATTTCTCATATATTTCATAAAGTTCAATTCTCTAACATTCCAGATATGAAACAAATTTCGTGGCAAGTTGTTTTGATCAAAAAGAGTTACTATGGTCAAAAATAGTTTTTGATCATAGCATTTTCTACATCCGAGAAAAACGTTCATTTTTTTGTGCTGCACGGTCTTTTTTGGGGTACCATAAAAAATGGGTAACTGTTATTTGCAACGAAATATTCTGGATTCGCTACGTTAATAAGATAAATAACTACTGGGAATTTTTCGGTGAAAATCAGAGACAGCATGAATCACCCCATAATGCTAGGTGTATGCCAGTTTCTGAGATTCTAGCTCTAATTTCATTTTGAGTATAAATGCAATTTCTCAAAATTGGTCTGTTACGGATTTTATTATTGTGCAGGTAAAACTTTGCAAGGTACTAACTTAGAAAAACGAAGAGTATTAACATTTTCATAAATACTATCTATGCCAATTATCAACTGATATTCGAAACTTCGCGTAAATAGGTTTTAGGACGCCTTAGAAAGTCCCCCACGGGGGGCAACCCCCTTCGGCCTAGATCCCTCGTGCAGATAACTGGCCGTAACACCGCATTTCATTTCATTTCATTTATCAACTTATTCTAATGTTCTTGTTTCTCAAGTTAAAATATAATTGAATACGATAAACTAGAATTTTCTTCTTCATTTGAAAAATTAGCTTATCATTAGAGGTACGGAATTTTCGCAAATGAAAAACAGAATTTTTGCAAATCAAAAAATGAAATTTTGAAATTTCTCATAAACTACTAATAAAGCAATTTTTTTACACATAATTTTTTTATGCAATGTTAATTAAAATTGTAATTGACTGTTTTAGAGACGTTCTGTCCTCAACGACAACATTATAATTACTAAAGAAGTGTTCTGGGTCTACGCTATTAGTTGGACTCCAAATTCTCTGTAAAAGACAAAGGTTCAGCAAAGGTTGGGAAGAGCATATATCAGCTCGCAATATGTTCTTAACATTTGGATCTTCATTCCTGTTAATTGACTGTAAACGCTAGGCGATGAGAGTGAGTGCATCCATATTGAGGAAGTGCTCCGAAGAAAATTAAAAAAAAAAAAGCTTTTGAGCAATTTAGTTTAAGGTGGTCATACTGGAAGCCACATATAAGTAAAATAATGAGCCAATTCGAAAATAAGCTTCATTTGTTGTATTTAATTTGTAATGTATCGAAGATACATTTTCGATACTTTATGAGGAGAGATGTGAGGAGAGCTGACGACACTATCAAAACTCTTATTTGGAATAGTTACTGGTAGTTTTATTACAATTCTTCAACAAAATATAATATTCTTTACCCAACACTGGTTCCAACTTTGTGCACTGAATAAATAAAGCTCCTTTGTTAAGATTTATAGTTATTTTCAGCTACAGGACTTCTTTTCAAAATAAACTTTAAAACCTATATTATTAAACATCTAGAAAACATACAAAGTTTATCGAGTTTGTGTGATTACGGCAACGCTACGCTAGGGCGATCTGCCAAGAATGGGGGTGCCTTGGTTGGGGGACTTTCTAGGGTATTCTAACGCGTATTCACGCTACATCTGGAGAAAAACTACCTAAACTCGAGACCGTTAGATCGACAGCTGGGCGATGGTACTTGATCCCGGGACCTTCACATTTTTTCCGTCTACATTTCTTCCGTCTTCTTCCGTTTCATTTTCAGTGAAATAACCACTGTGCCATGGTGAGCCCCAAAGAAAGTGTAAATGAAGATAACAAAGCCAATCTTTCGTTAGCTGTGGTTCATAAATGTGAGGAGAGATGGCGACACTATCGAAAATCTTAATTGAGAATATTTAATGACGACTCTATTCAATGGAATCAGTCTTTACAGGAAAAATGTTTTATGCACTACAATGTTCTTCTAGAAACAAGTTATGTAAAAAAGAAATATAAAGAAAAAAAAATCTACCCTGTTACATGGCTTTCTAGTTTTAAAAAACAAAGAAATTTTGTTAGAGACTTAGAAAAATATAGAATATTTCTTCATAAATTATGCTGAGACTTCCTATAAGCAGTATTTTTTTAAAGAATTTAAGCACATTAAACATCGATTTTAGAAAACATTTCAAAATACTCAGAGTTGTACTATATACTGTATGTAGAGCTGAACTCCACAGCTCCTCGCTTTAAACCTGACATCTTTATTTCGAGGATGTCTCACAGTTTAAAAAAGGCTTCGTTTTCCACCAGGAAACTGGAGATCCTCTTTATTACGTATGTAGAAACAATATTTTAATACATTAGAAAGAGATACAATATATTAGCACAATATATATATATCTGGTGCTAATATATTACATCTCTTTTGTTTGGAGTTACTTTTGTTTGGATTTTAATCTCATCACGGCCCCACCAGTGACTGAGAGGTTCTGCTCTCGAAACTGGAAGGCGGGAAGTGCCAGGTTTAAATCTCGGTTTCGCCTGTCGACCTAGCCGTTCGAGAGTTTTCCGTGGTTCTCTCCGAAACCGCGCGTAAATACGGTCAAGGATCCCTTAGAAAGTCCCCCACAGAGTCTTTTCCCCTATAAGCCTAGGACCCTACTGCAGTGAGTCGGCCTTAATCCACAAACATAATCTCATTACTATGACCCTTTTTGCACGGATGACAGCCTTACACAGATTTGGCATTCGATAAATCAACTTTTCTAAGCTTAAATTTCTCCAGAAATGTTACAGACATTCCCAGAGCTTTGTTCCATTTGTATGGGCCATTCTTCGTACATTCTGTCCAAATTATCTCATAGTTTTCTATAACATTAAGACCGGATGACTGTGGAGGCCATATTGTGATCTTGGCAAATTTCTGTTGCTGTTTCATTTTTAAATAACTGACATACATTTTTGCAATGTGCTTAGGGTAACTTTCTTGTTGAAAGACAAACGTTTTACCAATATTACGAATACCAAACATATTGCTTGATGCACTAAAATTTATGATGCCGTTTTTATCCATTATCAAGAAACTTGAACTAATTTACCAACTTTTTTGCCTCCAAAAACCTCCCAAAATCATCACACTACTTCCACCATGTTTCACTAATTTTCATTCACTAGTTCACCAACGAAACGTCGGACATACTGATGTCTTCTGATTCCAAATAATTCAAATTTTCATTCATCAACTCAAAACACATATTCTATTCATCCAATAGAAACAATTTAGAATCTCTTGCTCACTGAAGACGTTTTAATTTATTTACACAACGCAACATAGATTTCAGAAAGCTATGCAGCCTTTTAAATCAAAACTTCATAATCGAGTTTTAACAGTTTCAATTGATATGGGATTTTTAAAAATAAAGTTTTCTCTGAGTATAGTGGTTGGAATTTGTCTATTACGTTAGTTCGTTGCAACAATATACTTAAAGTCTATTCTTTTTGTGAATTTCGGCTTTCCTGTGCGTTTTTTATAGTTTTTACTTGTTGTTCTTAACTGAGTCAACATGTACACATGATTTCGGAATTTTTAATCTTCTCGCTGTTTTATCATGAGTGTAAGTTTGAGCCTTTGCACGCAGCTTAGGGGAATAATCGGCCTTTTTTTTACACATTTCGGCCACGTAGTAAATAAATTTGCCGTTGCTGTGATGACGCGGGTAGCGGCGTTACGCCTGGAGGAGAGTGATCGCGGAAGAAACAAGAAAAACGGCGAATAACAAAATCGAGCGCCATATTGGACGAGAAAATAAAAAACAACCCCAATGAAGGTCAGAATCTTAATTAAAACTTATGAAAATCAAGTGAGAGAAGCATAATAAATAGATTACATAAATGGTTAAAATTTGCTGAATGTAACTTAATGAAAAATTGGTGAAAATAATTAAAAACCTAGCCTTAACAATAAAAAAGAATTGTTGCTACCGTTAAAATAGGTTAAGCAATTGAAAAAATTTAGAAAAAGCCAAAATAGCTCGAAATGGAAATAGCTAACTAAACCAACAGAACTTTAAGTTTATTGAAATCGTTAATGGTATAGCTTAATTAAGAAAACAATAAAAACTTAAGAATGAATTAGTACATTACAATTAGGAAAATACATAGTGAAAAGAATTAATAGCAACTAAGATTTACTGAGCACATTTCATAAGTAGTATTGGCAAAGAATCGTCATAATTATCAAAATCTGAAGAAATTACTTTAGAAAAAACGGAAATTATATTAAAACACATACTATGCATGTATATTAATTCAAATTGTATTTTAACTAAGTATTAATATTACCAGTGGTGGGGAAAACTACTTTTTTTTTGTAGCGCGCTACAACTACCGCTACTTTTCGAAAAATGTAGTTAACTACAACTACAACTACTTTTTGAGAAATGTAGTTAGCTACACTACTTTTGAAATGTAGTCGCTACTTCGCTACTTTTTCGCTACTTTTAGGAGACAAATTTTGCTAACAGATTCAATTTGCATTACATTCATATTTAAGGATATTTATATCCTAATTAGAGAAAACTATCGATATCTAAAGCCTTGGTTTTCTACTCGCGCCCAGCGTGATTAATGACCTCAGCGGGTGCGCTTCCAAAGAACGCGTTTATTAAAAGGTGGTTTCCTTGTAGCGTTGAGCGCCGCAGATTTGGTGGACGCACGAAAGACCCCGGGCAATTTATATTTAATTAGAAAAAACTATTGCTCTAATAAACAACTACCAGGCGAGTATTTGAGCAGGGGGAGGCGGGCCCCCTCCGAAAATGTAACGCAATTATTAAAAAGGAGCTATTTTGAAACATTTCTTTTAACTTTAGAACAATAAAGTTTAAAATACCGAATCGTCCCCCTCCCCCCGAAATGGAAGCCTATATATACGCTACTGGCAACTACTGCTAATTATTGAAGTATTGCTGAAACTAATTAAGTTTTAATACCTCTATGATAAAAATAAATTGGGAAAGTGAGCTCTGAAAGCATGAGAAAAATCATGAGAACTAAAAAAGTTTTTAAAAATATAATAATAAAATGGATGTCTGAACGGGAAAAAAAGGCCCGTTTTGAGACCCCTTTCATGATGAGTATAAAGGCCTTTTTTCATGACTTACCAAATTAGTGATTTATGACGAATGACCCGTGTGAACCATGTAATATTGTATAATTGTTTTAATTGAAAACATCACATATGATATGCATATTATAAAATAATGAAAACAATTACTAATTAAATTCATGATATATCTATTTAAAACATTGCATTAAAAAAATCCTCTATATATGTTAAAGAAATTTTAAAAGTTATTATCATCAACACAACTTTTTCTTTGTGTTAGGTATAAAAGAATTTTATAGAATTATATTGTTATTTTAAGGCTAAGAGAGAGATAAGTCTCTAAGGATTTTACAAACTATTAATTATTAATAGAAATTCTCATATTTTCGTATTAAATTCTGAAAATTATTACACAAAAAATCTAATAATTTAAATATAATAGACACTTTAAAATTTTAACGAAAGAAAGCAGAATTTCAACATATTCATGGAAGACTGCCATGCCTCTAGTATAAAATAAAAACCACATAAATTTATTCAAAAACATGTTTATTAAATTTTAACAAGAGCTGGATCTCAAAATTGTTATCCGCCAAACATGATCGTCGAGGAGAAAATACGTCCGATGCAATCGAAAACAATCTTTGTACAGATGCACTGGACGGCACGCCAGTGTTAGTTTTTTTTTTGAAGGCTTCTTTCATATACGTGTACGCCGAAAGCGAAGATACGGGTTTAATTGGCTCTGACAAGAACCTTGTAAGTTCTTCCTCGTAACTATTTCGAGTGCATGCGAAAAAGAAATTAAAAAAACCAGAAAAGTCATCATTCATGGGCTGATCCTCGATACTGATATCTGAAGTTGTTGGAAACATATTTTGGAGGTATTCCTCCATCCATTTTTTTGGCTTCGGTCTTCCTCTCCTCCTCAATCCAGAATAGTTTGAATCAGGGATGGAAACAAACTGAGAGAACAGTTTCTCTGTCCCACAGCAAATGACTAAATCTCGTTTCCACCTGACAACTGAAGATTTTGCGCCCCCTCCTATTTTTTAAAAATGCAACTAGGTAGCTTTCATATACCATTTAGTGCCCCTTGGCCGATGCTGCGCCCGGGTACAGTTGACCTTCCTTGCTCCCCTGTAGCCAGGGACGGCCCGACACGGTAAGCAAGGCATCGGAGCGCCATATTCGAACTAAAAAACTAAGGAAAACGTAATCTGGAGCATAACACGTTCTTTACGTTTGCAGGGAGGCTCCACGTACCCTAGATCAGCTCTTGCACCTAGCTACGCCACACATTTAGCTATAAAAGCTTTCAGGGGTTAAAATGAGGCTTTCAACTTCAATAATATACGAACTGTCAAATATGCATGGTGCTCTGAAACTCATTGGCATAAAGTTAAAGAGTGGTAAAGGTAAATAAGACGGTTATGAATCACGTAACAATGTAGGGTTTGATAAGTCGTCCTCGAGTACCTGTTAATAATTTATTTTTTCACAGAAAGTTCACTAAAATTCACTATTAACATGATTGATTACTACTGTACATTGACTAAAAGATTTATTATTAAACAATTATTAACAGGTAAATGAAACCATTTCCGACATCCACAGTGCTATATTATTCTGAACAGCCTTGGTAGAGATGGCGCCCGGTGCGGTCGCACCGTTCGCTCTACCTTAGGACCGGATCTGAAAACTGTCACTACAAACGAAGAACACTGTAACCGAGGTCAGCAATATTTTTAGCCCCTGAAATAATATCTTGGATGCATATGCTTATACCTTTTGTCCCTTTTCAACAAACTCAAAAAAGATAAGGTTATCAATTCGTCAAAAAAAAAAAATGTGTACAATTTCTACATATTTACTTTCTTTTTTTCAGTTTCAGGTTCCACGAAAAATGTACTAATCAGTTTTTACACTTCTTTGAGACAAAAAACATTCCGAGTTGTAGAGCATAATCACGTGATTAATTAATGTTTGAAAAGCTACAATACTGCAGAACTGTCATTACTCTTGTGGAAGTTGAACACACCACCAGGTCACAAGGATAATAAAGAGTGCCCAAACTCAAAAAAGTGCACTGTAACGTCAAAAAATGACCAAACCTTAATATAAATAAACTTAGTAAAACTAAGCATAAATAAAATTGTTGTTCAATGCATCGATCATAAGGAGGAGGCAAAGAGAAAATTAAAAATGTCGGTGACTCTTCCAGAAGCGGTCTCGCTGCTTTCAAGAAAATTCCTGTGAGAAAACCGTAAGTTTTTCTCACGCTTCGTAGTTTTCCGTAGATGGTGAGTGAGAGGATGGGGGGGGGTCGCTAATTGCGAGGACTGACTATATATCATGTCAGATTTGAAAGGATATCGCCTAAAAGGAAGTTCACGGAATACTGGACACTGAATGATTGGCAATCATCCTGGCAAGTGGACACTACACTGTATTTATGGGTGCAATAAAAAAAAAAAGATCAAAGAAAATTAAGGCTCCGCGGAGCGTCTTCAAGATTCTGAAAAATACATTGGGTTCCCATTATAGCGTACTGAAACGCACTTAACTGGACGTCGGCCCTTGATGATGTTACAAAAGCATACAATTTACAGATATGTAAAAGTCCTTTTCGAAAGCAAAAAATACTCATTTTTATGTTGATTTATGTTGCAAACACGCAATAGCAGTCAAAAATATGCAGACCCTGATCAGACATAGAAGGGGCCTCGGGAAAAAAAAAAAAAAAGGTTGTTTTGGGCCCCTATACTATTACAGACATTTTAACTTATTTGTGATTGTTTTCTATTTTCCCAGCATAAAAATAAAGCATTTCAAAATAATTCTAAAATTAAATTAAAAATTACCCATGTATTTATACTCATTTAGAACAAGACTATGCATTTAAAATTGATTTTAATATTTTTTTAATCCATTTGTATTATTAGCGTATGTGTGCGCTGAGTTCCACCTGCCAGAAAATTTTCTTTTCTTCATCATAATATTTAAAAAAATGCTAACTAATGGATAATTTGTGATGAGTACATATGGCCATAAATTTTCAATAACGCCTTTATTTTCTATTTTATTGATCTAGTCTTAGAAACCATTATCATTGTGTTAGAAAGAAGAACTGAAAATAAGTCTCTAAGCCTTTTTATTGTTACACAATTATGATATAGATAAAGGAAATTTAGCTTAATAAAAATTATTATTGCAGCATATATAAATTTAATATACAATAAATGGAGAGATTTGCGAGGCCTTTATTTTTCAGGGGCTCACGGGCCCACACGCCCGTGTGATAATGAGACTCTCGAGGCCCCATCAAAATAACCTCTGTTCAACTTTGGACCTCTCTTACCTTCCTTTTTTTTCCTCTTTATGGCAGATTGGTGATTCTACAAATAATACTGAGAACGGTAAAAAGAAAAAAGATGCACAATGTCAGGCTTCCGCTTCAGGCAAAGCAAACCCCTCCCCCCCCCTCGTGTGCGTGTGTCCCCTGGGAGGGGGGGGCGGGGAGTGATTGGGTGTCTTTCAAGCATCAGTTTCAGTTATGCTTGTATTATTGTAAGAAGAGAGAGAAATTGCACCACGGGATCAATCGCCGGAAATGATGACACGGCAAAAGTAGCTTCCAAAATTCGCTACAAACTACTGTTTTTTTGTAGCGCGCTACACGCTACACTACTTTTTTAAAAAAGTAGCGCGCTACACTACAAACTACAAAAAAAAGTAGCGGCTACTGTAGTTTCGCTACAAGTAGCGCGCTACTCCCCAGCCCTGAATATTACAAATAATAATATATATTATGTAAACCGTTAAACATAGAAAACTTTATTCATTCAATACCTGATTGATTTGAAAACTGCCTAGGTCGATAGTCTAGGAGATTTTATATGGTAAAGGATGATGAAATTATTGTAAATGATTCCTCTACTCAATAAACACATAAAAAAAAACGAAACTAGTTCAATCACTTAAGATGCACATTTTATAATAAAATGCCAAGCTTACTGCTCTACATTGGAACGTATTATCGTCTGCTTCTTCACTCCACGGTTGCCATTCGAAAAAAAAAAAAAAGAAAAACGCCATAAAATGCAAGAAAAGAAATTCAACTACATCTAGCTATTACAATTATTAGGCATCTATCTGCTTTTAATATAGTACTCTTCTTTCTAATGTATTAACATATTCATATTGTTTCCAAATAAGTCATTAATTTGTTCATTCTCTGTGCACATTTCCTTTTTCATCAATAATTCGCACGTTCACCAAACTTTCGCACGCTACACACACACACACACACACACGCACACATATATACAGGATGATTTTAATCTGTAATGGATAGTTACTTCTAGTTATAAAGGTGAGGAGTGGGCTCAAGGGCCCAGAAATCCTCCAGTCCTCCACTGCCTTTTCAGATTATTGCTAGTGAACATTTTACTGAGCCCAAACACATCCAAACCAATAGATAGTAAATAACACGACTTTTTTATAATGCAACAAATTATTACAAAAATGTTAAAGAGCAAACTTCACCCCAACTGATACTACAAAATCGCATTACTTCTTAAGGCTGTTTGATGTAACGTAAATAGAGACCCCCCCCCCCTCCTTAAAAAGTCCGCCGCTAAAGCGTGCGTGCATTTCATTGCGTGCAACAATAGGAAGATACGACTCGTGTAGGTTTGTATTAAACACAATAAAATCATACAATATTAAGGCGGCTCTTTGAAGAAACAGCACATGACTAGCGAACAATTTTAACTAATTAAATGAAACATTCAAAAAATTCAAAATACTTCTTCACGAACTGCATTTTATACTCTTATGAACGAAAAACTTATACAAATTTTGCAACTTTGTATAAGTTTTCCGTCTTTAAGATTTAAAAAAAAAATTAAACACAAAATTTCTCGACAAAATTTCCGAATTTGTGACAGATATAACAAATAACCGTATTTTTAATTTTTTTTTCTCCCCTGTATGTCTCAGAAATTTCCTAGGTTTATTGTTCGCAAGGATTCCCTGTAAAGTTTGCTAAGTGCGACTGTAAAGTGTTTTAGTGTTTCTGAAGTATTTGTTTATTTTTAGAGCTGTTCAAAAGATTTGATTTGATTTGATTTGATTTCAGGGGTTGGTTGGTTAAGACCCTTAGCCTGGAGGCTGTCGTCTCGATTGCTCCGAAGAGAGCAGCCGTGATAAATTCCACGTCGTCACTTTGCTGTCGCCATCTACTGAAAATATTTTGAAGTAAACGAAATATGGACAATATTTTACTTCCGATTGGTTTGTTTGTGTCGCTAAAGCAACGCCACACACTGGCGTAGCTAGGGGGGCCGTGGCCCCCGCCCTTCCCGAAATTTTTTCAGTTGATATGTAGTTAGTGTATCGATTTGACTTTAAATTGTAATATATATTTCAATTTATAAAAATGGATCAGAATACTTGCGTGCGAGATTTTTCTCATCTTTTTACGTTGAGAATAAAAAAACAAAAGCAGCCTTAAAAAGTGCCTTTAACCCTTTAAGGCGCAGTGATCCCGCTCTGGGAACACCAAACTCTGACGTTTTGACTGCTGCCAGTCACGAAGAATAGATTTGATTTCTATGAAAATAGTTGCGGGTGACATAGCTCCATGAGAATCTTTTACTTTTTAGCACGTCATCTACCGTAAAAAAATGGTCACGATTATTTTTAACAGCACTGACATCTGCTGAAAAATGGAAGAATGCGAAGAACAGCTGGATAGAGTGCCCGATGCTGAAAAAAGGGCAGCCGTTGCCATCGCTCGAGTTAACTACCAGCAAGATGGCGGACGATCATAACGTTCATCGCCTGCCACAGATCTAGAGACCGCTTTTTGACGCAGCTGGCTGTGCCGGGCACAGCCAGCTGCCATCAAAAAAGGGTTATCTGCTTTCAGGACCACCAGTAATATTTTTAAAATATGGTGTATACAAAAATCTTTCTTACTTACTAAGGACGATAAAATTTCAAGGCGGGACACACTGGTCACTACAATTCCCAGGGTCTAGAAGCTCGTTTTTTTTACTAGTGTGTTGTGCTGCCGAGTTGCTCTAGTAAAGTTCGAATAAAGATTATGGGCTCAAGAAAACGCCCTTTGAGTAGAAGTATAAGACAATTTTTTATTAAAATTCCAAAACAAAACATACATAGTTTGCCTGCTGATAATGAAGAATCAAATTTACAGGAAGCGGAAAAAGCTATAGATGAGCAGATGTATTTCCAAAACTCAGATTTCAGAAAGCATATCAGGAAAAGAAATTCATGTCAATACTCAATATTTCATTATGCTTTTTTAAATGATAACATCTTTTTAAATATGTTCGGTATTTGTATTTATCATATTTTTATTAACATGTATTTTAAGAAATATTTCCTTTATACCCTTTCAACTGACTGAGCATAAATCTGTAATTTGTTTTCTATTCAAAATTTTATAAAACTTTATAAATACAATTTTATAATACGTTCTGGTAAAAAATAAATACATATTTGATATATCTAGGGTTGCACAGAATTTCCGGCTAATTTATTAGTATCCAAAATATCATCAGATATCCGAATCACAATCACCGGATATCCGACTCACGACTACCTCTATCGACAGTCCACTAAATCTGTATTTTTTAAATAAAATGACTCTCATTAATGTTTTTTTCATAATATTTTTATTACAGTTAAGTTTTAAACTTTTTAAAAATACTTTCAAGAGCTATCCTTTGTAATTTTAAACCGCAACCCATAAGAACAGCAGTTTTTGTTTGAAAATAATCTGAAAAACCAGAGCTTAATACCTTTATTTTATGATTTTAGAATAAAATACTAAGTTTCTTATAATTATATGATTTTATGTTAAATTTCTTTCTGTTAAGTTAAACAATTAAACAGACCTATTTTTATTTGCGTTTTTTTAATTGTATGTTAAAACTTTATACTTATTCAGGCTGGCAAATAAACTCTCACATTTTCAAAAGCCTTAATATTTTCCTAATCTTCTCCGTCATTCAGCCAGATTGAGCTCTATGAGGCCCCTAGGGACTATGAAATTTTTGAGGCCCCTCTACGAAAATCGTCTAATGAAGATTAATGAAGATTTCTTTCTAAGGCCTTTGACCTCAACTTTTCAATAAATTTATAACAATGGGTTTTATAATATGCAGGCTATTGTCATGCTTTGAAATACAAATGTATTCTATTTTGTTAAAATGCATTTAACTGAACACATCACAGAAATACGCACAATTCTAAATGGGTCATTTAGAAATGTGAGCTTCACATCTACCTCCAATTTTTCATGCGCCTATTACAGCTAACAAGTGACTTAGCTTTAAATATTTCTTCATACACTCACTAATACATTAAATATAGCATTCCAAAACTGATATAAGTTTAATTCTAGTTATACTTTTTCTCTTTGACTTGCCTCCATGCGGGCCTCTGAAAGGATCGGGGCCCTATAGACTAAAGAGTACTTAGCCTAATGGATAATTCACTCCTGCTGTCATTTCAGATCAGACTACTCTGATTTCGTCAAACTAAATTTTGCAAATTCCCTGATAGTTAAACAACTTAGTTAACGTTTCACAGGGCCGCCCACTAGAGATGAGTTCGTCCTCATTTTCTAAACCCCGAGGACTTTTAATTCGCCCGATCCCTAGGCCGAAATTTCAGATAACAGATAAATAAAAGTCAATGACTTCATTGATAAAATATCCTAAATTTTGCCATTTGTGCAAATTTAAGACAAATATAATAGCAAACTCTTAATGCAATTTTTGATTCTTTACACTCAAGTTTATCCAATACAATAATAATTAGTTTTGTTCTGAAAAGAATCCCTTTTAAAATCTGTTTAGATGGAGTTTGTTGAGTAAAGGAAACATTTCTCACGATCCCGAGCCCGAACACAATTGTGAATGAAAAAGTGTTCCCGAGCCCGAGCCCGTTTCATCTCTAGTGCGCACCTCTTCCCCCGACTTATGGCTCATCTCCTCAGTGGCGTATGCAGACTTCCTTCAAGGGAGAGGAGTTATAGACATAACTTTGTCTTAAAGTGCGTAATATTTAAGCTAAAAATTCAAAATTTATGGGCATTTTGTTAAAAAAAATGCCAAGGGTGGTGGGGGGTTGAACCCCCAACACCCCATTGTATACGCCACTGCACCCCCTAGTCATGAGTGCAATTATTATAATTTTAAGAATTTATCCGTTATTAATTTTCCGTTATTAATTTATTATTATTATAATTTTAAGAATTTATCCGTTATCCCCCATTATTATAATTTTAAGAATTTATCCGTTCTGAAAAGTTTTGCGCATCTGATTTAAAAAAAAAAAAAAAAAAAAAAAAAAAAACACAATGAATACGCGTTAGAACCCCTTAGAAAGTCCGCGTCGCTCTAGCCTGGCACCATTGCAGTCGTTGGCGTCTATGTTGTGGAGCCAGTGGCAGTCTTCTTAACGAGTGCAGGCCACTAGCAACCAATCGACGGGAAATGGTTCTGGTCGACATAGGAGCATTCAAGGTGCCTTGAACATGTCGCAGAATGGAGGTTGACGTAGCTTGCGGGACCGCCACCGCTTGTCGTCGATCCACGCGTGCTGACGTCACTCTGGCTGCACCCCTTAAACGTGGCACATTTCCTTGTTCCAACAATCTTCGCCGCAGCCGGTGTACAGTGGACACATCTAGGTGTGTGTCTGCCGAGATTTGCCGAATGGAGCAACCTGCCCTTCTCAGTCCGATCACCATCCCCCTCGTAAAATCGTCGGTCAGCTGGAACTGCCTCCGTTGACGTCGGCCTGGCATTCTCTGGTTACTCGTGCTCTCTGAGACAAGAATAAAATTTCTACGACATTTTTCTCTAGCAGCTTTCACAAAAATTGTCCGTTATACTGGTTCCTCCCCGTATATATTTTTCCAAGTGCACTGGCGAACTGCGAATTTTACATCAGCAGCATAACTCGGCAAGGTGCACTTACCCTGACATTCGCATAATTTTCTGACCACTTCTTCTTGGTGCTGCATTTTCAATGTCACGCAGTGTATATACCAATTTTCACAGGGGTCAGTTTTACGATCAAGAAGCTGATTGCTGCAGTGCTGTCTAGTGGCGAGTTAAAGTAATAATGTGCTGTAGAGCCGTCTAATGGTGAGCTACAGCCAAATGAATACTAAAAAATCTGGAATGACTCGAATGACTCCACTCGACTTTCCAAACACTTACGATTAAGATCATTACCAAGCATTTGAATCAATTTTAATCGATGAATAATTCAAACATATATACCAAATTGAAGCTCAATCGAATGCACCATTTAAACGCTAGCGCACTTCCAAGAATTTCCCCGCATAGGCCATTATGTACAAGAAATCTTTGTCGTAGCCCTGTAGAAAAACTATAAGTCCTATACACATCAGAAACAATACCGGTCTTATAAATCCTATATACACCAAAATGAATATAGGTCTTGCGACGGTGGTTTATAACATTTATACCCAATTTGAGTTCAATCGAATGTACCATTTAAACGCTAACGCACTTCTTATTTTCATAGCAAGCGGTTGAACGGTACAGAAGGCAAGTTATAGCAAAACGGATGCGGCAAAAATATTCGTCGCGTTCAAACATCTATATATACGAATTTTCGTGGCTATCAGTTGAACGGTCCTGAAGTTTATTGGTTTGAAGTGACATCTAATGGCAGGGCCGCGCCAACCGTGTGGGATGTGTGCGGCGCACACAGGCGCCAGATACTAAAGGGTGCCTCGCGGCTCCCCGTAGGTTAGGAAAATCGTTACGCAATCCTAAGTCTATGTGGTAAAACTGTCAGCACCCTTTATTAAAATGGAATCCTTGGGACATTATAGGTATATTCTTGGTATGACATTATAGGTATGTGGCAACGGAAGTTAAAATTGGGAATACACTGCTGGCCATCGTAAATGCAACACCCTGAAGGAAGCATGCAAATAATATGAAATTTACAACATGCATTAGCTGAGGTGAGATATGCAAATGATTAGAATTTCAGCGCAGACGCACATCAAGCGCGCCTGTGGCGCCACCTCAAAGCGCTATTTAAGGCTTGGAGATTTCGACGGTTTCAAGTACAGCAATTGTGTTTTTCTTGCTTTTTTTTTCAAAAAAACGATAAATTATGCCTCGTAGGAAACAACGATCATCTTTTGATCAAGTATCCGAGTTTGACAGAGGAAGGATAGTGGCATACCGAGATTGTGGGTTATCTTTCAGGGAAATCGGTCGTCGTATTGGACGAAACCAAACAACTGTGATGCGGATATGTGATCGTTGGGTGCAGGAGGGTACGACGGACAGACGTGATCGACCGCATCGACCTCAGTGCACCACGTCACGTGATGACAGGCAGATTGTACGCATGGCAGTGACGGACCGCTCAGTCACATCACGAACCATATCACAGCAGATTCAGTCTGTAACGCATCATCCAGTGTCTGCGCGTACCATTCGACGTCGTTTACAGCAGAATGGTCTGTCCGCAAGACGTCCGTTGCTTTGTCTACCTCTGACGCGGAACCACAGACGTCTCCGCCGCCAATGGTGCGATGAAAGAAGGATGTGGACGACAGAATGGAATGAAATTCTCTTTACTGACGAGTCACGCTTCTGTATGCAACACCACGACGGTCGGATTCGAGTCTGGAGACACCGTGGAGAGAGGATGCTGAACAGCTGCATTATGCACCGTCACACTGGTCCTGCACCGGGTATTATGGTATGGGGCGGTATCGGATATCTCTCTCGCACTCCTCTAGTACGCATTGCCGGTACTTTAACCAGCCAGCGCTACATCTCCGAGGTGTTGGAGCCAGTTGTCCTTTCTTACCTTCAGGGCTTGCCAACAGCCATATTTCAGCAAGATAATGCACGGCCACACGTGGCACGCATTGTCCAAGGGTTCTTCGTCAATCACCAGATTGAATTGCTTCCCTGGCCGGCGTGCTCTCCGGATCTTTCGCCGATAGAAAACATGTGGTCCATGGTTGCTCAACGACTGACCCAGAGTTCATCCCCAGCTGTCACACCAGATCAACTTTGGCAACGTGTGGAAGCTGCTTGGTCTGCTGTACCCCAAGAACACATTCAAAGTCTCTTTGAATCAATGCCGAGGCGTGTGGCAGCTGTGATCTCCAACAACGGCGGCTACTCTGGGTACTGATTTTGGCAGGAACCACGCTTCATAGAATGCTGTAAATTTAATCATTTGTTACTTGGTCAACATGTTATCTACACAATAAATTTTGTTGTGATATCTCTTGTTTTTCTTGGTGTTGCAATTTGGGTGGCCAGCAGTGTATTTCAATAATTTGATCTGAATTAACCCAATGTTTTTTCATACTTACTATGCCGTAGTTATTTAAATTTCTCACGAAATGAAAGAGCAGCGGTTATCGTCGCTGTTTCCATTAACGATACAACCAAGTTCACGTGAATACCCATGGATGATCGTAATAAGAAACTGCATTATATCGAATTGTCTAAGTTTTTTTCCTTTCTGAATTTTCAGAATTCACAATAAACAAATACAGGGTGTGTCACAATTCTCTCGGGTTTGGAAGGCTTATAAATAATAATTTGTTACCAATACAGCAACAAAGTTGACTTTACTGGAGAAAGAATCATTACAAGTTTTGTTTATTAGCGATAAGTGGGCAGTGTAAATTGAAAAAAATGTTCCAAATAAGTTAAAATAAGACTCCGTTAAGAAAAAATTCCTTTGGTTCATTTTCAAAACGTTACACTTTTTTAATTTGTGTACGAACGCAGTAAAAAACAATTCCCAATTAGTAAATTGTGCTCCATACACTCATGAGGTGATATACAAAATTTGAGAAATATACCTGAAAGAGTGTACAAATATTGATTTCTATAAAGAAATGATTCTTTTTCAGTATTTTCTTTATTAGTACTATGATCTACCTTATAAAAATCCGCTATTGTATTTTTTAAATTTTGCATTAATAATATAAAACCATAGGCGTAACTTGGACTTCCAAACTGGGGGGGGGGGGAAGTCATTTTGAATGAAACTCTATATATGCGTGCCCATATATATGTATATATTATTATTTTATTGTTATTAATATCGTATTATTAGACTGCCCCATATAAAAATTAAATTATAAAAAATTATAAAGTTAAATGTACGAAACCTAAATAAAAAGGAAGGGACCTTTTGCAAAATGTCTTACTTTCAGTCATTAAATGCAAAACATTTCTATATAGACTAATTTGCCTGGAAAACCACAAACTCGAATTCATTTTCTCTCTTCTCATAGTCAGTAAATCTGAACTATCAAGTGAATCTATTAGTGTACGCTCCAATAAAGCCATTTTAGCCCATTAGAAAACATTATATTCGTCCCTTTTTCTTTGTATAACTTCTCAAGGAGAATAAAAAGTTTTAAAATCCAACGGAGAAGTGTCTTTTTGATTTTTGCGTAGTTGGTTCTGGCTTTAAAATGAAATTTCTCATTATTTGGGTAGACAATTACTTTTAAAGTGAGTTTCCAATTAGCAATCATTCTTCAGCAATAAATGAGAAGAAAATAAACACTTCAAGAAAAATTTTTGATAATAAAATTCTAGATACATATTACTTATAATAAAAGATTAGAAAAATAAGAGAATCATTGAGTATCCTTCCTCATTGTGTTATTAATAAATAAGTATTAGTCTTCTTGATTGATTGCAAATACAATGTAAATAGCTGTTGTCTGTGAAAGAAAAAAATGATAAAAATTTGAAGAAGTAGCGTTACTATTAGGACTCACATGCCCCCAATACCAAGCATAATTTTAATTTTTTTAAGTTTACACTTACCAAAATGCATACTGAAATTTATGACATATGTTATTTCTTTAATAATTACATAAATATAAAAAATCAACTTTTTTAATATAACATAACATAGCTGAAAAAATGAAGATATTCACGTTTTATTTTAACAGAAAGATTTTAAAAAAATAATAAACAAAATTTAATTACTATTTCCAAAAAGTAGTGAAGAGCTCTTGAGTTAATGGCGTAAAAACCAGAACTCTGTATTTGACGGTAAAAGCAACAAATTTTAATTACTATATTTGTGTTATTTCTCTTAATTTGCGTTTAAACTAAAGCTAAGCGTCTGCCTCGAATTGTTGCTCCTGAGTGAAATTCGTCAATAATTGCGTCTTTATTTATCTTTCTGTTTCGTTCTATATACAGCAATGCCAAATGGCTCAGTCTTTCCTGTCCTGATGTCAAACGCAAATATGTTTTAAACCTCCACAAGGATGAAAAGCTCCTTTCACATGAAGCTGTATTTGTAGGTATGGTTAAAAATATTACCAACTTCTTACTACTGGGTTTGTGTAATTTTGCAAAGTGTACCAGATATAGAAAGTAAATTACAGTTTTCGTGAACAGTTTTTACGAAGTTTTAAAACTAGGTATCTGATTTTGCCAAGTTTAACAGAATTTTCAAGCGTTAAGGAGGAGGCTCTCCCCCTTTCCCCATTTATCAAGGGTCCTGGTTCTAATGCATATTCCCGTTATAGCTAGAGAAAACCACCCAAAACTCCAGACCATTATATCGACAGTCAAGCGAAAGACCAAAATCTTATGCACGCTAGACATCTCCCAGTGTTCAGTGTTTCATCCACTCGGTCATTGGTCGGCTTATGTAGACTTTATAGTAGAATAATAATAACAAAATCTAATATTATTAAGGTTTGTCCAAATAATCAAATCGTTTTACAACAGTACATATTAAGAAAAAATATAAACCGTGGAAAAATCCAGAAAAACGATCATTTTATGCCTTGTTAAAAAGCCACTTTTCTTGCAGGGATTGAAATACATTACAATGAAGCTCAGTGCAGACATACAATGAAGCTCATTTTCTGTTTTCTGTGACCTCTCTTCCCTCTACACTTTCTCTGATGTTAGCGACCTGTTAAACTTAATACAGGCCGAGCTGAATGTTCATGTTTTTCCTGGATTTGGAAAGAAAATTAAAAATTTTTAGCAAGTCCAGACGTTATTTATATTTATTTATTTGTTTATTTTATGTTTTCTTTGTAAAATGTAAAATAAACAAATTGTATGTGTAATTAAGGTTTCACATACAATTGAAACATTTAATTGTTGTAAATGTTTTTAGAAAAATAATGTGGAACAAGATATTTAATAATTTAAGGAACTGGAACGACTTTTAGCATGATTTCATTAACCAAAAGCTCGTCCTAAGTGATGTAAGTTTTTGAGTTAAGACGTGGTCAAGAATAAAAAGGTGGGTTATATAAATTAGGTGAATTTACGTATACTAGTATGTACTAAAGAAAAATAATATTCTGAGATATTATCTTAGACTCAGCTAGACTTTTAAGCGAACTTTTTTTTAATGCTGGTAAATAGAATTATAAGCACATCGTTATAAATAATAGCTGTAAAGGTTCCCCTTCTGTGTCGAACGTTACTTCGGCGTATGGTTTCGGGAGCAACGCTGTGAACAGGCGGTCATGAGGTGAATTTGTTGCTATGTCTTACTAATGCATGAAAAGGTAAAAGAGTTAAAGGTATCGAAATACTGAGTTAGATAGTGCCGCAACTAGAGTTTATGTCTTTAAGGAGAAACCTTAATTAGAGCGTCCCCCCCCCCCATGGAACTGCGCTACCATCCCATGGAATCCTAACTGATTGCACTACGTCGGAGGCAAGTGCCCCGCTTGCCCCCTCTAGTTGCGGTCCTCGCAGCAGATATAAATCATGAAATCGCAGACCGTTTTTATGTTGTCGTAAACTGCGTCGCATATGAATTTGCACAGTTTCTGTCAAGTCAAGTTAAGCCCTCCCCCCTGAGAAAAAAGAAATTAATGTAAAAGATCCTATTTTACATTCATAAAATGGATGTGTATGTCAATCTTCTAACTAACTGCCCCCCCCCCCGACAAATTTGCATTAATCCGCCACTGTCAAGTGAACTGGGCACGATCATGGATTGTCTCATGAATTGCTACTGACCTTCAAAAACCAAAATTAGGTTCATTAAAATATACACGAGAAATTGACTTCAGCCTATGACAGGGCCGCAACTTAAGGGATGGGCAAGCGGGGGCGAGCACCGGGAGGCGTGCTAAAGGGAATGCTAAAATCAGTTACGGTTTCGTGCGAGGGGGCACGGTTCCATGGAAGGGGGCACACTAATTAAGGTTTGCCACTGGTGACATAAACTCTAATTGCGGCATTGCCTGTGAAAGTGAGCATCAGGTCGTTTTTTTCTAATGGTGTACTTTTAATTTCAAACAAGTTCAAAATCGCTGCTTCTTGATTTTTGCGGTCTTGGGAAATTATCCAGTGGCGGCTTTTCAGGTGAAGTAGGTGAAGTGCCTCTTCACCAAGTATTGTAAGTAACAAAAAATTCTGTAACGTAAGCAAGCCATAATCCTTTTTCAAATTTTGTCTGTAAGAATACACTGTGCTAAATCATGCGCTTACTATCAGTGAAGCCTAACTCTCTTCCCTCCCCTCCCCTTGCCCACCACCCGCGGGAGATACATAACATCTCCCGTGGTTATACATCTCCCATGGGTGGTGCCTTGCCGCGCGGCCAAAGAAAGTTCAAAGTTTCAAAGACTTGTGTCACGATTGGTCCATTGTTAGAGTCACGTGGTACGCGGGTTCTGACGGGGTGAGTTGTGAAGTGCTAATGAAAAATTATCTCTTCTACTGCACTTATCGATGGGGTTGCCATGGTAACCTCAGACGCTCCATTCAGTTTTACAACTTGACTTTCTATCAGGTGAAGAGATCCGTCAGAAAACGGTCTATCTCTTCAAGTGAGAGAAAACCCAGCGTAGTGCGTCTCCAAGAACAAATTGGTGTAGGAAAATGAAACCACGTGATTTGTTTGAGATTTTGACACATGAGATTTTTACTGCTGTCTTTTGAAAGTTTTAGAGTTTCTTCTTGTGTTAATTTTAATGATAATAATAGTTAGTTTCTTTTCTGTTTATTCACCTTCCTTATGTTTCCTGTAAATGATATAGTCTGTAATGTATTACAAACACCGTTTAATCGGTGGAATGATGACGATAAAAGAGATGTTCTTTCTCGTGGTCGACCCAGAGCCTGATTAGCGAAAAGGCTCGAGAAGCTTCCCGTCATAATTTGAAGGGGGCTCAAAAATGACTGTAAAACGGATAAAAATTCAAAATTTTGTTTTTAAAT